>JADLZK010010836.1:0-319383 GCA_015847255.1 Hyparrhenia diplandra | reverse complement strand
ATAACATTGTATACTCAGTGTACTACCTGCCTGCTGCTTACTTATCTTGTGTTATGGACATGTGGGTCAAAAATAAATTTGTATTTTTTGTGCAAATATATATTCTTGATTATCGAAATTGGCATGTCATAAAAAAACGTAACATCTCCAAATGCAAATTGGGTTTCTCCATTGCGTAGCTCATATGGAGCCACCAAAATGCATATATAGATCGCTCAGTTTGGACTTTATGGATAAGAGAGTTAGGCTAATTATGAAATCTGTACCAAGGAGAAAACCGAATAAGATCTGAGCCGATTTAGAGTGCACCTCTTCATGAATTCTTTATGAGGCAAGACCTTCAATCAACTAGTTATATATATGAAGGGGTGGAGGCAAATAGATGCTCTCATGCTCAATGCATTGAGCAACATAGCAAGTTGATCGCAGTGTATATATGCTCACTCTTAGTCGAGTGTGATTGCCCGACTTCTCCAAACTTGATCAATTGCAACAAATCTGCTCAGTCTTCAACATATTAACTTCTACAGATATAAAGTAATGGCACCTTCACAAATGAATCACTCCGCTGTAGTCATCCTACTCATCCTCCTCCTACCTGTCGTGATGGCAGCTCGTGGTATGTATGCATGCACATGCATGAACATGTTGAAAGCGACCATGTCAATTGATTAATCTTTTGCTATTTTTTGCGTTTGCTGCACCTTCGACATTTGTTGCTTAAATATCCATGCCTGGATTTGAATCATGCAGAGTCGGCATCAGTTGGAAAAGATGCTTGCCAGGATCGCCAGAGCGGCAATTATAAAGGGTTATGCTTTAAATTGATAGACGACACTACCTGCAAGCGCATATGCCAAGGCGAAAGCGAAGACAACTTTAAAGGCTTCTGTAGCGATTTCCAGTGTTGGTGCAGCGTTTGCACCTCTGATACTGAAACTGAAATTGTTGCTAGTGCTCCTATCGGTCAATGATCTCCGTTTGCACCTCTGATACTGAAACTGAAATTGTTGCTAGTGCTCCTATCCATCAATGATCTCCACCTGGACAAGAACAACGATCCTATCCTTTCCCAACCCTCGTCTAATAACAATAGTATATAACATTGTATACTCGGTGTACTACCTGCCTTCTGCTTACTTATGTTGTGTTATGAACTTGTGGGTTGAAATAAATTTGTATTTTCTTGTGCAAATATATATTCTTGACCATATTGAAATTGGCATGTCATGAAAAATCGGAGCACCTCTTCAAATGCAAATTGGGTTTCTCCATTGTGTAGCTCATATCGAGCCATAAAAATGCATATATAGATCGCAGTTTAGACTTTATGGATAAGAGAGTTAGGCTAATTATGAAATCTGTACCAAGGAGAAAACCGAACATTCCGGATTTTATTTTCAGAATAAGATCTGAGCCAATTTTGAGTGCATCTCTTGATGAATTCTTTAGAGGCAAGACCTTCAATCTACTAGCTATATATATGAATGGTTGAGGCAAAGAATTCTCATGCTCAATGCAGTGCACAACATAGCAAGTTGATCGGAGGCGGAGCTGAGGAGGCTTCTCAAGTGGTAGATTGGGTTTTAGTCTTATGTCACCTCAAAGGTGTCACAACATGCAGGTAAGGTGCTCAATTGTTAACTTGATAATCTCTTTCTTCCTCGATCATGTAGACTTTCTTCCCGTATGCTGTTTAGCATCAGTGGTGTGTGTCGTTCCATTGTTAACCACTTTCTTCAACTTTCTTCGACCTCTTTCTTCCTTTAACATTGTAAACTTTCTTTGTCAATCTTGTAGGATCATTCAACATGTGTTGAATTGCTAACCACTTCCTTCGTCAACCTTGTATACTACTATAGATTGTTTTTACGTGACACCTCCCAAATCCATCCGTGGCGGGCACAATGTTTGCCCGCCATGGTTATTTGCTGCAGCCGGCTTCCTAGGCGTATTAACCGCCATGGTTAATAAGTATTAACCGAACCGTGGCGGGCATTCTAACGTGCTCATCCTGGAAAATCAATTAACCATGGCGAGTAATGTTAAAGGCCCGCCTCGAAAAACATCAAGGCCCAATAGGCCCAAAAATCCCAAAAACATCCTCTCGCATTATAAATACCGGGACTTAGGGTTTTGGGAGTACTCCCACCCCTCTCTCTCCTTGCAGAATCTTTCGGGTTTCTCTCCGTCGCTCTCCTTCCCTCCCTTCGCATATCCCTCTGCCCCACCTTACCCTCCCGGTGGCACCCCTCCCTCTTTCTCCTCAACGCCACTGCCATCTCCTCCCTCGAAGCGGACCGGTGGCGCCCCGGCGGCGGTGGCGGCGGGCTACATGGCTGGGCGGCGATGATCCCAGCTCCACCGATGGTGGCGGTTCCGACTCCACCCGGGCGGTGGTTCAAGGCCGGTAGCGGGTTTAGGTGGGGCCACATGACCCGCAGCGGTGGTTCAAGGCGGCGGTGGCAGATCCGGCCCACCGTGGCAGGCAACAACGCCGAAGATCCGGGCGGTGGTGGTGGCTCCGGCCCACCGGGTGGCGGGCGGCAACTTCTTACTTCCAGGCGGTGCGACTCGATCCGGGCGGCGATGGATCCGCTCCACCGTGGTGGCGACGGGCGGGCTGCCTCTGCCTCCCAAGGCGTGGATCGGGCGCGTGGCCTGCGTGTCAAGTAGGGTGTGCGGATCGACACCGTGTGGTGTAGCTGCGAGCAACCCAGATCCAGGCCTAGACCCGGTTGGGTCTATTTTTTTATTTGATTAACTGTGGTTGGCACATTTTGCCTGACACGGAAAAAAATCATTTAGAGTGACCTGTCTATGGTGACGGGCACCCTTGCCTGCCTCCGAAATTGAAAATCGCCCGCCACGTAAAATGATTTCGTAGTAGTGCTAGCAGGATGCAGTTTGACTTCTGTTAAATTTAGATTAGTCAAAATGTTAATTAGCATAACTAGATGAACACCTAATCACATCTTAGTACTTAATAAGGGTTTAATAATGCATTGACCTTTTGCCGTAGATGCCCAAGGGGGCCGTTGACGTCCAGTGCCAGCTTGGGTAGCAGACTAGCAAGCAAGCGCCATCGCTGGAGAAAAGGGAGAGAGTGACACCAGCACAGGCCGCTGGACGGTCATGGGTCTACATGCCGATCCCACACCACCAGTAGAGAACAAACTTTTGGTACATGGCTTTGGTCCCAACCATTTTTACGTCCGGACTAAGGAATGGATTAGTCGTGGTTGGAGCCACCAACCGGGACAAAGTACCCTGCCCAACGGCTAGAGCAGCAGCTTTCGCAGGGAGGGGACCTTTAGCCTTGGTTGGTGGCAAGGTATTTGCACTTCTCAGGGGCCGAAACTGTTGCTACTGCTCCAATCCGCTTAGGATCCCTGCCTGAACAAGAACAATAATCCGGTCTTTCCCAGCCCTCTTCTAATAATAATACTATATATATAACATTGTATACTCAATGTACTACCCGCCGGCTGCTTATGTTGTGTCGTGGACTTATGAGTCAAAATAAATTTGTATGCTCTTGTGCAAATATATATTGTTGACAGTTGAAATTGGCATGTCTGATAAAAACATAGCGGCGTATCCAACCTGACCTCTCAGAGTTCCTGAACCCAACCCCAGGTCACTGAGCTGCGCCTACTTGACCTTCCTCGTCTGAGAGTCCTGGACCCAACCCCAGGGTGTCGCTGGTATGCCATGCGCCGTCAAACTCACCGTCCATGCCTCCGTTCTCATGCTGGCACAAAGCATGTTCCTGATGATGATGTTAAGCTACCATGCCAAAATGCCGAGCCCTCTCCAGCCTGTATAATGAGGCGTTCGTGCTGGTCACCAGAGCCGCATTGGTGGCATCCATCATTGGTTGGAGGCTTCTCACTCAGTTGACAAGCCCTACCCCTCTCTAGAGGATTCAAATGTCGTGAACAACGTCTCCACGTTGACGTGTGCCATTTGTGGCCATTGTATCGGCCGGCCAAGTCCTTCCCCTATTTGACAATCTGGGCGCGGCGCCCCTTATTGCCTAAACTCCAAACTCAATCTCTAAATTATTAGTTTTTTTTTGAGGCGTATCTCTAAATTATTAGTTGGAGAACTAGTCGGTTTGACCCATCGGGTAGTTGACCTAACCCATAAAAATAGGGCCATTGGATCACATACGCCGCTAAATTTCAAAATGGACCAATAGGGCAAAAACAATTGACCCATTGGGTACCATGAGTCCACCCTATCTTTCTTTAATTTAACGATGTTCTTTATTTTCTTGAATAAATACAATTGTTCATAATACTTGTAAGATTGTTGGTCGATTGTACAACAGAATATCGTATTTTTCAAGTGGTTGATAAAATTTAAATCATGGTTTACTTGCAAACTCATTTAATTTGATCCATTCCTAATAATCTTAGTATATTATTATGATATTCTTTTTAAAAAAGTGTCAAAATGTTTAATGATTTATGTTGTAGAAAAAATATTTGGGGCGACCCATACTACCCAATGGGACACTGAGGACATAGCATCTAGGGAAAATGTGTCGACCCATGGTCCCTAAAATTGTCCTTGAGACCATGCATGGAGCTGGGTCCAAGGTCAGGGCTGGGGTAGCCCATTCCCATCTTGAAATTTAATAAAACACATTATCTATATCATTTCACCATCCAACATATCTTGTATAGTATCTTGTTTACAACCCTCTATCTCAAAGTATAAGTCGTTTGGGCATTCCTAGATATATAGCTTTTGTTATACATCTAGGTATACAATATTTTTAGATACAAATAAAAATTGAGTATCTAGACCTATAAATTAAACTGAAGGCATTATATTCTAGATAGTCAATCACACTCTTGATATTTGGGTAGCAATTAAGCCAAAATAAATGATGACAATATTGTATTCAGATTGAGATATAATTAAACAAGCTATTGAAGATATTCCTATTAATACGGAAGGATATATGTTGGGACACAGTCCCGGCAGGTGGCAGAGGTACTCCACAAGCTCTAGCAAAATCAACAAACTCACCTCGGTTTCTAAGTTTTCCCTGCAGGGCAGCGGAGGACAGTGGAGGCTGCAACCTCTGCATTCCAAGAGGCGTTGCCCCATCAGAAGGGGAGGTCTCGACCTTCGCCCACCAAGCAGCGTGCCCCGACTGGGGCGGACGTCATCGGGCGCGGATCTTGGAGGCGGAGGACTGTAATGGGCCTCCGATAGATGGGTAAAGCGGGTGGTTTGAGAGTCGGTGGAGGTTTCCAACCCGAAGCAAAACCTAACACTACTCCTCGCACACCCCCCGTGACATGCACGAAGGAGCCAGAGCTCTGATGACAAAGACAACGAAGCCCCCGAGGACTGGAGAAACCAACCGGTGGCATCTAGGGAATATGCTACGGGCAAGCATGTAAAATTACATTCTCTCGTATCCGAAAAGCTAAAAAAATAGGGAGCGTCGACTCCTGTGCGGGTGGTTGGTGCATTCCATTAATACAAGGCAGTTTCCACTTTGTGTGACACCTCGCGTTCTGCACACTTAGTCGATTCTCGGTCCCTTCACTCCTCCGGGGCACCGCCCGGGAGGAGCCTTCAACCCCTACTCAACCTAAGAGTCGAACAATGTAAGGAGCTACTTGGAGTTGCTAAGCATTGCTACTCATCATAAGGTTCATCCTCCATGAATAAATGGTAGCACAAGCAAAGGCAAAGATGATCCGCCTAATTCACCACAATCTGATTTTCTCTCCCTAAACTTTAAAACCGGATATATTATACACAAAAATTCTCAAATTCAGTCATATTACCACCAACACACTTTTTTTGACTCCGCTAGGATAAAAGCTAATCAATTTACTATGAAGATGTCCATAGCAAGATGCATATAAGCAATCCTAAGAACACAATCAAGCTTTTGCTTGATCAACTTCTGCAGGAAGTCCGCAAGATGCTGGAGAAGAGGGCGACGACCCAAACTACTATCGATCTAGAGCATGACTTAGCATGCTTTAATGTGGATCGGCACTGAGCTTTCAAGGATATCGAAGACATCATCTTTGACCCAGTTTACATCTACATCCAGGTAAAAATTGACCAACCCCTCCCAAGATCTGGTATAATGCACGATGAATGTGGGTTGTCTTGCCAAAAAGAAAATAAGAGTGGATCCTTACTTTCAAGGTTTATCATCCATTTGAGTAGAGCTAACTATTAACCGAGTTTGTAGCTATCCAACAACATTCAGCCTAGAAAAGAGTTAGTTAGACAACAACATCAAGTTACTCATCATTATTCTTCTTTCTTAGTACACTATGATAAGAGATCAAGCAACTTGATGTAATCGCGAAGGATAGACAACTCGAGTCGATTTCTTAACCATGCATGGTACCTAATCGCATTTACACATGAGCGACACGTCCACCCACGCGTGACAACCTTTCCCATCTGTCTGTGCTGTCGCTGAATACCTAATAACTTAATTTTTCTTTTTGTGGTCCTCACGGAAGTTGAAAATGGGCCTACTTTTGCCACTCGTAATTCAAAAATCATATGGAGAATTTGGGAGAGCGCAGTTAACAAATTCATGGAGAAAACTACTAGCTACTACTTTCATTATTGGGGCCCTCTTCACATTTGGAGGGTTTTGAGAGATACACGGCTTGAAAGTATGGCGGAAAACACATTTTGACTATTTTTAGATTGAAGTTTGACATCATTGTTGAGCATTTTAAACTCAAACCGAAGATTGCTCGATATATCACTAGAAATCTTGCTGTGAAATGTACTTTTCATTTTGCTATTTTGACCATAGGTATTTTTAGTCAAAATCAATTTTGCAAGTGTGTCAAATAAAGTTGATTCATTTGAAATTTCTAAGGATTAGAACTTATAAAAAAATTAGGAAGTTTTTGGAATCAACTTCCATTTCAAACAAACTACTCAAACAGAAATGTTTAAGCTATATAATTGAGTTTTTTGACATCTTAAACATATGTTTTCCCGCTTAATCACCATAATTAATTGTTTTACTGACTTTATTTGCATTTGTTTGAGTAATATGTTTTCCCACTCAAACTACTCAAACATATGTTTTCCCACTTAGGCCTTGTTCGGTTGGAACAGTTTTGCTTCCGGACAGGAATAATAAATCTAATAAGAGACTCAACAAGAGACTATGTTACATTCGCACCAAAAACTAATTACAACAAAATATATTCATAATATATACAACAAGAGACTGGGATTAATTCCACACCTCTTTAGGATTGAATCCCGGTCTCTTCTTGTATCTATCATGAGTTTATTTTGTTGCAATTAGTTTTGGCACAAAAATAAATCCCTGTCTCTTATTTAATCTCAAGTTATATTTATCGTTCCCGGCATGGAATGAAACCCGGCCCAACTGAACAAGCCCTTAATCACCATAGTTAATATGGTTTCCCACTTAATAAGCACTAAACATTTATCCAAAAATTAAAAAATGCTCATGTTCATGGAATTAATGACACACGGGGTGTTACAATATGAAACAATCATGTGTATGCATATGAAACAGAAGCATAGAATCTATTGCGCCCAACACTTCTATATTGTTATATGTGGTTGTTTATATATGGTGAGCAGATGTCCATCAGCTATGACGAGTACCGTGCCCTTACACGTCACCTGTGATGGGTTTTCATTCATGTAGTGCAAAAGTTATAATAGGTTGATATCATATTTTTTTGAGAGAAACAAACACTACAAGGATCAACATACAGCTAGCAGGCGGCGGCCGAGCCTAAGTTCTTGGATCGACATTGCGAGCAATTTTATTTGTCACAATGTAAGTACACGTAACTAGTAGGTGGCACAAGGCAAACTTTAATTTATGTTATCGTAGCGAAGATGGTGGCTGAACAGGAACTGGAGCCCTTTGGAGCTTGCCAGCAACAATCGCGATCAGGTCGAACTATTGCAGTCCGTAAGGGATGTCGATCAAGCCACGTGTTGTCCATGCTTTCGGCTATATATATATATATATGTGTGCGCGCGCGCGCGCGCTTGCATATGTATCGTCTGCCCTCAATGGAGGCCATCTTTGCATATGGTGCACGTACATTGGGATAACGTCGTTGAACTAGCCAAGACTTGTTATATATGAGTTTGTTCGATGTAGATATGTATGGACAAACTGTCACGATGGACTATACTCTATTCATTCACCTACTATACTCTATTCTATTTGGGAAATTAATTAAAAGCATGGATTAATGTCTTAGTGTTTGCCACCATTTCCTGGATATCATCGTGATCGATTCTTTCGCTCCGTCCTTTATCTTCTTGCTGGGAGGTCCGGGGCGGTAAACTTGCGTTGCGTGCGACATAGCAGGCGTCATTACTACGACACCTGTGACGCGTTGCCCATAATTTTAAGAGCATTGTTTCGTCCCAGCATTCTTAGCAGCAGATCCGATGTATCTACCTGTTGGGTAGTGATATTTTTTTTTGATAAGAGTACATATATATGCACACCCTAGGTCAAGTGATTGCCTACCTTCTCCAAACTCAATCACAACAAATCTGCTCGCTCAGTCTTCTTCAACGTATTCCACGATAAGAAGCAATGGTGCCTTCACATATGAATCTCTCTGCTGTCCTCCTAGTTGTCACCCTCCTACCCGTCATCATGGTAGCTCATGGTATGTACACATGAATACATGTTGCAAGCTGCAATGTGATTTTTTTTTTGCTAAAATTTGTTTGATGCACCTTCTGCATTTGTTGTATAAATGTCCATGCCCAGATCCCAACCATGCAGAGTCAACGTCTGTTGGGAAATATCTTTGCCACGAACACCTGAGCGGAAATTATAAAGGGATATGCATTGGATTGATACACGACGCCGAGTGCAATACGGTATGCCTAGCAGAAAGCAGCGATAACTCTAAAGGATTCTGTAACTTTTTTCAATGCTGGTGCCAACCCAAATGCAACTTGGAGACTGAGTCTGTTGCTAGCACTCCGATTCGGCAGTGATACAATGATCCCCGCCTAATGGAACAATGGTGATCTAATTTTCCGAGCCTTCGTCTAATATATAACATTGTACACTTTGTGTGCCTACTAGCCACTTAATTATGTTGTATCGTGGACTTGCTGGTCAAAATAAATTTGTATGTTCTTGTGCAAATATTGTTTGACAATCAAAAATTGGAAAATTGGATTTTTCCATTGCGTAGCTCATGTCGAGCCATCAAAATGCTTATATAGATCGCTCAATTTAAACTTGGATAAGAAAGCTAGGCTAATTAACTATAAAATCTGTACCGAGGTGAATATCAGATATTTCGATTTTTATCTTTAGAATCGAATCTCAGCCAATGCTAGCGCATTTGATGTATTTGGATTCTTCATGAGGCATGACCATGAACTTCAACCAGCTATATATATGAATTGGCTAGCACCACGTAGCCACCCAGAGATGCTTGCTCTCATGCTCAACTGAGCAAGTGATCGGAGGCGGAGCTGGTTCAGTTAGCAGTTTCAGTTTGGAGATAGAGGGCATCTCAAGAGGTATGTTGGGTACTTGGGTTTTAGTATCATGTCCTTGATGATGGCAGAAGAACGTCCTCATCACATCTCACAATGGCCGAGGCAACCATGTTCGTCGTGCACCGTATATGGCACTGTGCAACAACAACGCTGGAAATGGACGTGGAAGCGTGCATCTCGGCTGTGAGGAGAAGCTCCAACAGCAACTGGAGCTGTCTACAAGCATCACCATCCATACTGTTTGGGCAACGTACTGGTTCGGGCGTTCAGCATGGCATCCTATTACTTCTAGAACTACACCCCAAGGAGGTCCTCGATGTGGGAGATACCGGAGTACGTCACGTTCTTCATATGTTGCCGTTAAGGGCGTTCCACAGAAACTGTGCTCTCAACCGGCCTGTGAAGGAGCTCATGGTGCTGATATGTGGAGTGGCTACCGCCGTCGTGACTTCGCTCATCATCATGATCACAGCGTTCAAAGTGTAGCTGGCAACGTGGTGTTAGAGCTCGTCCCCCAGGCCATAGGATTTGTGCTGGTCACCTTTCAACAAAGCCACAACAGTGGCATCCCCTTGGGTTGGAGGCTGCTCACTCAGTCACCGACACGGACTTGTGACAGCATGCAAGGATACTGTGGCGTGTTCATGTTCTGGCTGAATTAGAGGTGCAAATTGCAGACAATTAGATGCACCTCCAAATCTTTTTAGTTCAAGTATCTGTACTAGTTCTCCAAACTTTTGAAGAAGTAATACAAATATTTGAACTAAAGAGGTTCGGAGGTGCATCTAAAGGTTACTCCTTTGCACCCTTAGGCTGAATTCCTGCTGCTAGGCATTCTTGCTTTTCTTGGAGCCATGTTTGGTTGGTAGTTTAGGGTATGCATGGCTGAAAACGATTTGTGTATCCCTCCTGTTTGCTGAAGAAAATGTTTCAAATGTTGTGGTCTAAACCCAAGATGCACGTTACAAGAATGGACGGACCTACAGTTGTGCCCGGGTATTGCCTGGCGTACCTTACATTTTTGTAAAAAAAATCAGTAGTTCTAAGAGGTATATACATGTACAATATACTCTTTTGTAAAGCTAAACCCCACTAGATAATTCTCTCTTTATGCATGGTATCTACATTATTCCCCACTAAATGACCTCACTAAATGTTCAATCTTTTCGTGCAAGGTGTCCACATGATTCCCCATTAAGTACATGTCATATTTTCTTTAATTACAAAAAAGTTCATGTCATCTTTATCATGCTAAATACTTTAAATATCTAAACTATTAACATAAAAGTCATCTACATACTCTATTTGTTTCATCACTCATTCCTCTATATTGTAATAAAATATTATGTTAGTTTTTTTTTCTATTAGCTTACCGATTTTTACTAGATCTGATACAATAAAATGACATGTAAAATTCATATATATGTATACATAGTATACATAACACCTATAGTAATGCTACGTATATTTAAGAAAATCTCACGGCAACGCGTGAGGTATACTTCTAGTGTTTCATATTTTTCCGAAAAATACATAATTAATCATGGATTAAACAAGATTAGAGTAACTAGGAACAAGATTACAACATAACTGATTCTTTAGTCATCCTGGAGCTGAAGTTTCCACGGAAGCATCATAAGCATGAATATGTACTATTGTAAATTTCTTGATTTTTCTGAACATTAAAAAGTATTTAGCACATTTAAAGCTTCATTTAACAAGTGAATTCAAAAGTCACAATTCAAATTACATGAATTTTCTAAGTTTCAACATCATATACTTTGAATAAAGCATAATAAAACCTTTTACAATTAATCTAAGAGTTCAAGCAGTACCAGTGTCTTCTCACCTACTCACAAGGAACACAACAAAATGGGTGTTTGCACATACAGAGAATTTATTACGCATCTTCTAAATTTACTATCCATTTTCTACATTTAAAATGCAAATTAAATCTACACGTAGATTCAAGTCTTGCATCTCACACCATATTGCAAAGTACTAATCATAAGGAAGCTAATACAACTGAGTTTGGCACTTTATGACTTTTTGTGATTTGATATCATTTTTCAAAGTTTGGGTCTCAATAAGCATCTAAATAAAAGAGAACAAAAAAACATTATCACGGATAACCCCTTAGAAAGTTTATAAGATTCACACATAAGACCAACATTGTTACACAAACACACTTAACTTAATTTTCCTTTTTGTGGTCCTTGGGGCCTTCATCAAGCTCAGGCCGCTGGCGCCGGGTAAGGCCGTTTGGGGGCCGGAGCACCCTGGCGGGCTCGACCGGTGGCTGTGCAACTGTGGCGCCCATAGGGACGGCTGGGTCATTGAGTGACCTAGACCGGACGGGGAATTAAGGTAAGATGGGCATGAGCATCTGGGAAAGAAGTGTAGGATGCTCACTATCGGCTGATATTATTACGCTGAACTAGATTTGGAGGCAGGCGTCCGACGATGACGATGACGGCCAGTGGTGACCCAAATTTCAACCAACAGGGGAGTTGGATTGGTGTTTAAGTGGGCCAAAGAAGGGGACATGGTGTTGGTGAAGTCGTGGCTCAGGGGAAGCGAGCAATGGCGACGGCGTTGGTCAGTGGCAAGCTCCTGCTTGAGCTCGTTTCATTTGGAGTGGAGGGGAAAATGGGAGAGGGCGCATGATCGGAGACAATAGGGAGGGCTTGGTACGGTGGTCGCGCTGGCGCTCGCCGGTTGGCGTGGTTGCGGCATCATCTTCGTTGGTCAATGGCTGCGTGCCATGGTGCGCGCCTGACACCGGAGCGTCAGTCCGACAGAAGCGACTAGTTCTGGATGGTTTCTAGTATTTTGAAAACGGGCCTACTTTGACCTCTCGTAATTCAAAAATCTTGCAGAATTTTGGAGCACTCATTTTTTTTTGTGGTAAACAGGAATAAAAAATGTAGAGAAAACTACCTGCTAAACTTTAATAATTAGGGCCTCTTTAGAGCAAGTATAATGGGAGACGAGTAGCTAGCGAAATCCTACGTGGTGGACTGAGAATAGAGGAGAGATGTCGAGACTGGCTAGATTTGGCCGGAATTGACACCCGATTGTCGGTCGTCGGGGTGGTGGAGGCGGCGGCGAGGAGGGGGCGGCGCTGCCGCTACTGGCGGCGGCGGCGCGGGCGGCTCGGGCGGGGCGGCGGCGCAGCGGAGGGGCGGCGACGGGGAAGGAGAGGGAGTTGGGATAAATTTTCTTTATTTGCTTGTTGCCCTGAAAGATTACAGACCCCTTTACTTTTTATAGCCCGACTAGTGGGACTTGTATCGCAAGCAATCTCTCTAAAAGGTTTTCTTATAGATTGGAATACTTTTTTACAAGCATATCCTATTTATTTTCCTAATAAGGGTCTTCCTTATAGATGGAATATCCCCTAGCACACCAAAAAGCCTAAGATAATCCTAGATAATTTCCTTCTTTATTTCCGAATTAATTGTTTGAAGAATCCGCGGAAGGAAGGCGGAGGCGACAGCGGGGCGCGCACCTGCCCCTGGTGGCGCCCGTCTTTGGGCCCCTCGAGCCACGCTGGCCTGTCCCTTCCGGCCCTATCTCCTCGGGTCATGACGCCTCCCCCCTTCTCCGACCGGCGCCCCCCCTCGCGCCGGATGAAGGTCCATTCGGTCACACCTGGGTGGAGGTCTGTTGCACTCCCGCATAAGGAGCTCAACTCGTAGGATCAGCTTGCCGTGCACCGGGTTCCCGAGGATCATATTTTCCCGGGTTCGCCAGATAGCAAATTCCGTGAGATAGTGGAGGTTCCCGATGTAGCCGTGGTAGATGTACGGTGGACAGCACGCCCCTGCCGAGATGTCGCCGTACGTCTACGAGCCGCGAGCAAGAGCTCCCTTGGAACTCCCGCCTCAAGATGCTGTTGCACCATGTCGCGGGGTGGGCTCTCGAGGAACAAGAAGCGCTCATTGGGCGGAGCGTTGATGAAGAGCGGAAGAAGGCGCCAGATGGTGATGTCGCGGCGAGTAGGAGGGGTAGCAGCCAAATTCAACATCGTATCGCACATGAAGGATCCGACGTCGAACAAGGAGGTAGATAGCTGGTGTGTTCCCCTCTCTGCATCATAGCTAATGTGGACGTTGTCGATGGTGAGGAAGAGGCGATCCATGCCGTCGAGGAAGACAACCTGGGCGGGCCGACGTGGTGGCACCGTGGCCACATGTCGCCCAACAGGATGGCGGTCGGTGCTACGATGTCGGTGCACGTGGTAGGCGCCAAGGCGAGGAAGTTCGACTCCGCGAACTCCTCCTTGAAGCAGAGCCTCTAGCAGGTCCGGTAGTAGTGGAGAAGAAGCTGGGAGGTAGAAGCGGCCGTCAAAGAGGAGGAGGCCGTCCTCAACCGTTCAAGCTGGAGCAGCGTCGCCCGTGGTGACGTCGAGGGTGATCCGACGCAGGTGCTGGTCCTCCAGTGTCGCCTGTCGTAGCTGTACGAAGACTCCAGTGGATGTGTCGTAGAGGTCCAAGGCAGTCGCATGCCTTGAACGTTTCCCCAGCGGGGAGGGAAATGTCCGAACGCCGCAAAGGTTCCGACCGAGCAAGTTAGGCTAGGCGCCCCACTCGAGGAGGTGGTGCCGACGTGAATGTGCTCGGGTGGCCGCCGCGTAGTATCGCAGCTCGTGGAGTGACGGTCCCACGCCACCCGTCCCCAAGCTTGCCAACCAACGTATGCCAAGGATGACGCCGACGTTGTTGCCCACACGCATGACGTGAGGCATCAATGTCGGCGTGCCGGGCGTCGTCGTAGTGGTATCGTCGAAGGTGGCAGCCCGGCATGTCGGCGGCGCCGGTGGCTAGCGGTGATCAACACATGCACTGGCTGAGTCCGGAGTCCTGCCGTGGTCACCACACGGGGGTCGATGTAGTTGTGCGTTGCACCCGAGTCGACGATGATGTTGACGCTCATGCCTGAGATGATGCCGACGAGGTATAAAGAGTGAGCACCACGTACCGGGGAGTTGGGGTCGCCGAGAAGGACCCTGAGGTCGGCGCTCTCCACTTTGACGTCCGCCAGGGGGGACGCCCTCTTGGTCGTCGGTGTAGTCGCTGAAGATCGTGATGTCGAAGAGGTGCTTGCACATGTGACCGCGCATAAACGGCTCGTCACAATTGAAGCGAGGCCAGCCTTGCGTCGTTCCATCATCTCCTCCAAAGGTCGGCCGTTTAAACCGCCGAGTCGATGTCGCCGCGGCGACGGGTGGGCGCCGGGGGGCGGCCATCAGGGCAAGAGGCGCAGCGCCTTTGCCCTGGCCGTGGCCTGGCTTCATCGGGGTTGTAGAGGATGGTGAGGCGTCGCCAGACGCCACGGCGAGACATGGCTGCCTCCATGTCCCCGGGTCCCTGCATCTCGACGTCGTCTTGAGCGGCTCGCCCAATCCGACCGTGTAGATGTTCACTTGCTGCTTGTCGTCGATGTGTCCTGCGCGTGCCACATGTGCGAGAACTACTCCGTGTACTCATCCACGGTGCTTTGTCTTCCTCGGCGATGCCGGCTCGCCCGGCCGGATTCCGCCGTGCGGTAGGGCCGGCGTTCGTTGGCGTACTAGGCGAAGCTTGCCCAATCAATCCAACGGTTTCTCCCCGGGACAACCTCATGTACCACTTCTTTGTGCTCCTCCCCGTGAGATGATATGAGGCGTACCAAACTTGCTCAGAGCTGGCATACCTTGTCCCCCGAAGAATTACTCGCAATGGTTTCAACCATGGGAGGGGATCTTCCTTGCCATCATACGTCAGGAAGGAAAGCTTGTGCGAGGCGAGGAGAGGCACGGGAAGGTGTCCACCGGGGTGGTGGGGGCGGCGCATGCGCCCCTAGCCCCGGCCGCTCCTCCCCGCGTGGGCTTCCGCCCGAGGTAGCCTGCCAAAGATGTCTTCCGTGATCAGCCTGCCGTGACCTGATCGTTGATGTTCGCTTGCCATCTATCCTTGTTTTGATGAAGGTGCGGGCGGTGTTCTCGATGGCGTCTACATGGCAAGATCAGCCTCCCTAATTGAGCTGGCTTGACGCTTGACCTCCTTCGGATCGTTGCACGATAAGACAACGACCTGATCGGCGGCGTGTCGAGCCTCGGTGGTGAATCCGGTGGAACTGGGTCCAAAGTCCTTCAGCATCTTCTTCGCCTCTCGGCGTCCATGGTGGTGGGTGGATCGTAGTGGTCTCCGGATACCAGGCGTCGAGAGACCGACTAGATTTGGCCGGAATTGACACCCCATTGTCGGTCGTCGGGGCGGTGGAGGCGGCGGCGTCGGCCGTCGGGGTGGAGGTGGGGGCGGCGCTGCCGGGCGCGGCAGTGCGTGGCGGCTCGGACAGGGGGCGCGCGTGGGAAGGAGGGGAGTTGGGATAAATTTTCTTTATTTGCTTGTTGCCGTGAAAGATTACAAACCCCTTACTTTTATAGCCCGACTAGTGGGACTTGTATCGCAAGCAATCTCTTTAAAAGGTTTCCTTTATAGATTGGAATACCTTTTTACAAGCATATCCTATTTATTTTCCTAATAAGGGTCTTCCTTATAGATGGAATATCCCCTTGCACACCAAAAAGCCTAAGATAATCCTAGATAATTTCCTTCTTTATTTCTGAATTAATTGCCGAAGAATCCGCGGAAGGAAGGCGGCGGCGGGCGCGCGCCCTGCCCCGGTGCACCGCTGGCCGGCCCCTCGACCACGCGGGCCTGTCCTTCCGGGCCCTATCTCCCCGGGTCATGACAAGAGAGGATGAAGCGGGCGGTTCGCACGACACCAGCTTCAAGCGGGCGACTGTGGATCCTACTACTCCTATTGGTTCACAGTGCTCATGAGCATTAAACACAGCAGGTGCAGATGAATAAAAAACGATTAGACGGATGACATGGCACCGCTATCCGCCGCAGCCGGTGAAATCTATTGATCTTGCTCTTAGATTCAGAGTGGTTTCAGACATACACGGCATGAAAGTTAGGGGAGAACTCATTTTTAACGAATTTTAGTCGGACTGAACATGGACTTGAGTTTTGACCACGTTTGTGAACATTTTAAACTCAAAACCAAAGAGTGCATGTTATGCCACTGGAAAGCTTGTGAATGTACTTTTTACATTTTTGCTATTTTGACGAGACATGTTTTGAGGGAAAATCAATTTTGCAAGTAGATCAAAGTTGCTTCATTTCAAATTTCTAAGATTTAGGACGAACAAATTTAGGACCTTTTTGAAGTCAGACTTCCATTTCAAGCAAACTACTTGAGTTGCTTGACATCATAAACATGTTTTCGCACTAATCACCATAATTAATTGTTTTATTGACTTTATTTGCATTTGTTTGAGTTAAAAACTTTGAATGCATATGAGCACCAAACATTGCAAACAAGCCAATAGAAAATTACCACTTGTTCCTATTTTTATCCAACAATGCACAAATGCACCTGATTATGATGAATGCATGCAAATGCACATGTCATGCAATTAGCGACACCCGGAAGGCCACAAGATGAAACAATCATTTGTATGTATATGATACAGAAAAATACAATCCATTTTTTTTCATAAGATATAGGTGACAGGAAACATGGTGGCCCATCAGTATAACATACTCTCTCCGTCCAAAAAAACATTTAATTCTAGCACAGTGTCGTCAGCGTTTTTTATTGTGTTAAGTTTGACCAATTATAGATAAAAATTATCATTATTTATTATATCAAATAAATACCATTGGATTCACTACAAAATGTATTTTCATAATAAATTGATTTAGAGTCATAAATATGAATACTATTTACTACTCCCTCCGTTCCAAATTGTAGTTCACTTTGGCTTTTCTAGATACATGCATTTTGTTATGCACCTAGTCATATACATGTCTAGATACATAGTAAAAGAAATGAATCTAGAAAAGCCAAAAGTGAACTACAATTTAAAAACAGAGGGAGTAGAAATTTGGTCAGACGTGAATTACTTTTTCTGGCACATAACTCATAGTTGCATGTTTTCCTAGACCAAGGGAGTAGTCATAGGTAGACCAAGGGAGTAGTCATAGGTGATGGGACGAGCAACACAAAGGCTCTTCACCTATGACAAAGACCATGAGTGTGATCGACATCGATGTTGCCTGTCACTTCTATATTTTTATTTGTGGGTTGTTATATGTACGTGGCAAAAGATATTTCCCAACAGAGTTAAAGGTGACTTATATATGTATGTGGTGACAGACTCGAAGCCTGTCACCTTTGACAAATAGTGCCCATACGTCACCTATTACGAGTTTTTCATGTAGTGCAAGTTATAATGGTTGATATCATAGTTTTTGAGGGAAAGAAAAACATAAAAGGATCGGTCAACATACAGCAGGGCGGCCAAGTTTGTTGGATCGACAAAGCCAACAATTTTGTTTGTCACAATGTAATTACTAACTAGTTGGTGCCACAAGCAAACATTATTTTTATGTTACTCGATTAATCTAAAGGTAATTATATTATGACACAAAGATTACTAGTATTTTGTATAAATTTGGTCAAATTTGAAATTGTTTGACTCCTTGGAAGCGAGATTTACATCTTTTTTGAGACGGAGGGAGTATTATATTATACTATGCAGATGGAAGCCGAACGGGAATTGGAGCCCTTTGCAGCATCACATGTTATCTGAAACAATCTCAGGTCGAACTAGCAGCCCGTAATGCAGTTGCACCCGCGGGGTGGGGGTGGGGTTTACCCTGAGTGATGTCCTTGCTTTCGGAAACCTCAAAATCTACCGCTCATATGCTTGCATGAATTGTTTTCAGTACGATGGGAGATACTCCGCAGAGTTGTACTATACAATATGCTTGCATGAATTGTTTTCAGTACGACGGGAGATACTCCGCAGAGTTGTACTATACAGTACTCTAATATTCTCCTGCCATTTGCTCTAGCGTCATGATCGATTTTCATCTTCTTGTGAGGTCCGGGTGACCGGGACGACCATTTAGGCAAACAATAAATATGTGACATATACGATCCCTTGTACGTCACCTGTCACGAACCTGGTCTCCATAATTTTTAGAATTGCTTTCTCCTAGTTATCTGCCCATTAGTTAGTGATTTTTTTTGTTAAGAGTGTATATATACTCTTAATCAAGTGATTGCCTGCATTCTCCAAACTCGATGACAACAAATCTGCTCGCTCCGTCTTCTTCAACGTAACTTCCACCCAATAAGAAGCAATGGTGCCTTCACATATGAATCACTCCACCGTCCTCCTAGTCGTCGTCCTCCTACCTGTCATCGTGGCAGCTCATGGTATGTACTCGCGCACATGCATACATGTTGCAAGCCATAATTTCATTTGATTAATCTTTTGCTAAAATTGTTCGATGCACCTTCGCATTTGTTGCATAAATATCCATGCCTAGATCTGATCAAATCAGAGTCAACGTCTATTGGGAAATATCTTTGCCCCGAACACCTAAGCGGCAATTATAAAGGGATATGCCTTGATTGATACACGACGCCAAGTGCAATAGTGTATGCATAGACGAGAGCAGCGACAACATAGGAGGCTTTTGTAACTTTTTCCAATGCTGGTGCCGACCCAAATGCAACTCTAAAACTGAGACTGTTGCTAGTGCACCAATTCAACAATGACACAATGATTCCCCGACTGATCGAACAATGATGATCTAATCCTTCATAGCTCTCGTCTAATATATAATATTGTATACTTGGTGTGCCTACCGGCTGCTTAATTATGTTGTATCATGGACTTGTGGGTCAAAATAAATTTGTATGAGCTTGTGCAAATATTGTTGACAATCAAAATTCATATATCTGGGGAAAAAACAAACCTCTCTAAATGAAAATTGGATTTCTCCATTGTGTAGCTCATGACAAGCCATCAAAATGCTTATATAGATCGCTCAAGTTAGACTTGGATAGAAAGAGGTAGGCTAATTAATTAGAAAATCTGTACCAATGGGAAAATTCACTACTATAGATTCGTACATCACTTACGGGCTCAAACCCCCTTCACTCGACAGAAAATGAACCGCCGAAACCAAAGCGGTAGTGATGTGGGGTTCAAACACTGCTGGGTTTTAACATCGGCGGTGATTTGAGGAGAGACTACCAGTTCAATATCAAATCGGCAGCGCAATATGATCGAACCGGTGCTTCTTCGACCGACAGCATTTCTAATCCAAGTAATGCCGGTTCCTAAGTCAAACGACAATGTTTATATTCAGAACACTCGTCGGGCTACAAACAAGCGGCGCGAAGTGAGGGAAATAACACTATCGGGTTACATGGTGCGGCGGTGTAGCGAAGAGACAACAATGTCGGTTTATTGTGGACCCGACAATGATCTTTACGTGAAGACTAACGATTGATTTTTAACCAGATAGTGTTATTACAATTGACACTGTCGATTGGTTAATGCAGCCGACAGTGCTGTTTCTATCATCGATGACGGTTTGTAACTCAAACCGTAGTGTTTCGTGTAGTAACACTAGTTTGTTTGTCATTCATGGTCGGGCCCATGCTAACCGGTGTTTTTGTTTTAATTTTTTTTAATTTTAAATTTATTTGTGAAATTCAGTTCCTTTTGAATCCCTAAATGCAGCATACATTAAAATCAGCAAAACATTACATGGTTCAACGGTTACATATAACTAACTCCGCCTAATGTTCTACGAAACTAAGCCTAGGACATCAACTTCCAAATAAGAAAAACAATGACAATAGCCATAAATGAAAGCATGACATCTTTCATATGCCAAGTGGCAATTCTCCTAAAATCTTCATATCTATGGAGAGAGGCTTCTCATCATTCTCCGGGGCGATTGATAGTCAAATTTGACACCATAGTAGGCCCTGAAAGCTTCAGCTTCGGTCTTATATTCTTTGCAAGAATTATCAGGGTAACCAGAGACTTGAGCAGAGCAATCTTCCCTGGTTCGATAGATCCCCGACACGTGACCAACACGCACTACATAACACGCCATGGTTTCCTATACATGTAACCAAATTAGGATGTCAATGCTATGTTATTCAGAAATGTTGTACAGTATGGAAAGTTCAAGGCTTATATATTTCAATATCCAAACTGGATTTTGAACACCATAAAATCATTAATTTAAATATCTATCTCACTTCAATCACATTTCGAGCACTAGTATTCCTTCAATCATGTTGTGAATGTCCATAATATTGTAATCTAATTTGTTCACCACGGACCAAAAAATATTTGCTACGATCCCGGGCCGTTTGAAAGCAAAATCTAATAGGAAAGGGAAATAATAGGTTGGAGTTATCAACATGAGCATTTCAACGAACACCTCAAAAGCGAGTGTCCGACACACTCACCGAGCTTCCGTGCGGTCCGGCGCTTTCCCTGTCTTGTCTCGACGGTGCTAGATGCAAGCATCGAAGAAGGAAGTAGAGGGCACAGAAGGGCCGTTGCTCCAGGAGAACCGAGGTGGACTATGACACCCCAAAAATAAATTTTTGGGATGTCATTAGAAAACATTAAATAAAATGAAGGATTTAAAATTTTTTGGATAAAATTTGCTCACTTTAGTTTGAGAGGGAATAGTTAATTACCACCTCCTTTAATTGCCATAAGTTTACTTATGGAGCTTGTCATTTACGTGCATTTTATGGAGTACCTCTTTTTAATTGGCAGCCAAAGAACATACGTGCATATTGGTCTAAGAAAACATACGTGCTTGTATTAATGTGGCTAAAGCGTTTTTGTTCTCAATAGAATGTACGACACATGGATGAAAATTTATCAACGTGAGGACAACCCCCAAAAAAAAAAAAAAAAAGCAAAAAACAAAACAAAAGTGGAATATATATGCCTCCGTGTGCGCAAATAAAGGAGAGCTGCTCCCATTTCTCCAGGTACTATGACCTTGTGCGCAAATAAAAATGTTATATAGTAAACTAAAGGAAAGAAACATAAGCAAGAAAACAAAAAAAATGAAAGAAAAAAAAAACAAATAGAATAGAATAAAACAAAAATTAAAAAAAAAACAGTTAATTAGACTTAGTAAAAAAAAATGAAAGATAATAATATAAAAAAAAAAAAAACATATAAAGCAAAAAAAATAAAAAAGGAAAAATAAAAAAGAAACAAATTAAGAAAAATAAAATAAAAAAAATTGAACTGTGACAACCTATACCCGTGTTAGACTTTTTTTTTTTTTGGAAATAGTGTCCTAGTCTTCTAAGTAAATGATAAGCATCACTCCTGCGCATTGTGCTCGTTGTGGGCTACACACTCGTTGTGGGCCGCGTCATGTGCCATGCTCTCACGCAAGCACTACACAGTCGCCGCATGGTGCGAGGTATCCAAGCGCTTGGTTGACATGCATCTATAGCTGGTTTGTTTTCTTGTCAAGGGAAAAGATAGCAGGGAACATAGATTGGAGTCAGGGATTGGACGGAGGATTTTCAAGAAAATGATTTGAGATCGGATCGAAACCTAGTCGTGGTTGAAAAACACTTCTAAAACTATTTTACACTCAAAACATTACGCAACAGCATGAATGCAACAGACAAACAAGTTTTATAACATATGATTCTTTAATTTACATTTTAGAAAAAATATTTTCAAATGGTTACAGTTCGAGAGGTGAACTTCCCATTTCTTCCTCGGTGGAGTCACAGAATATGTTGACATAACTAGGGTTTTCGAGAGGTGAACTTCCCCTTTCTAAGAATTAGAACTTGACACAACAACTGATTGATATTTTTCTTCCTCTGCAGAGTCACAAAATGTGTTGACATAAACACATGACACAGTCAAACATGAAGTATGCATGCGCATACCTTGTAGTGCTACATTATAAATTCTTCTTTTGGAAGCTCTTAGATTGGAGGCCACCTAGAGCGCCTAAAACGTAATCAAGACAAAGGGAGAACATAATTTGAGGGTGGCAAGGTATTTCCCCAAGAAGAATTCAAATATATCAATAGATGCCCATAGAATCACCTGATCCGATTGTAAAAATAAAATCCGGGAATATACGGTTTCCCCCTTATTGGTATGGATTTTCATAATTAGTCTACCTCTTTTATCTAAATTTAATTGAGGTGTTAATATATGCCTATTGATGCTCGACATGAGCCACACAATGGACAAATCAATTTGCATTTGGAGAGGTGCTTTATTTTTTCGCTTGACATGCCAATTTTGATCGTCAACAGTATTTGCACACGAAAAGTACACATTTATTTTGACTCGCAAGTCTACGATAAAACATAAGTAAGCAGGCAACCGATAGGTATACTGAGTATGCAATGTTTAATATTATTAATTATTAGACTAGCGCTAGAAATGATCGGATCATTGTTTAGACAGGGATCATTATATCATTGCCGAACTAGAGCGCTAGCAATGGCATTGGCACCAGCATTGAAAAAGGTTACAATAGCCACCGTAGTAGTAGCCACTTTCGTATATGCATATATCATTGCAATCGTCGTCGTTTATCAATCCAAAGCAAGGCCCTTTGTAATTGCCGCTCAGGTAATCGCCGGGCACACAAGGATAAACGAATGCCGACGTCTCTGCATGCATAATTTAGATCCAGGGATGGGGTGTAATAAGCAACAAATGTCGAAGGAGGATCAAACAACTTTTAGAAAAAAGATTAAGCAAATGACATCGTCGCATACAACATGTAGTTCATGCATGTGGACGTGTACGTACATACCACAAGCTGCCATGATGACGGCTAGGAGGACGACGACTAGGAGGACGGTAGAGAGATTCATTTGTGAAGGCGTCATTATTAAGTTGAAGAACACTGAGTGAGCAGATTTGTTTTGATCAAGTTTAGAGAATTCTGGCAATCACTTGACTAAGAGTGGTCATATATATATACTACCAAAGGGCAGATCCATTAGCTAAAAAACGGACAGATCCATAGGATTTGCCGCTAAGAATCCTAGGACAAAGCAATATTAAAAATTTGGGCTGCAATGGCAATGCCCGCTCTCAATGCTTGCACACAACGCGAGTTACCCTGTGACTGGAACAAGAGGGTCGTATGTAATACATTTATTGCTTCCCTAGACGGTCGTCCCTATGCCCGGCCGGCCCAGCTGTCATGATGACCAAGCAATACTCAATGGCTGCTGAATAATAGAGTATACTCCAACTCTACGGGAGGTTTTCTGGTGCAAGGGCATTCTTCTGCTAGTTCTGATTTTGCAACGGCAAACACCAGGAGAATATATATTCCGTGCTTTAATTAATTCCCCAAATAGAAATAGAATCTCCTGTCCCCCGGCCTGAGGGCCCATGAAGGCTTGTAGGTGAATAATCTCCATCTATCCGTACATAACGGTCGATGTTTGTGTGTGTCCTGCATGTTTTATTTGATTTGTAGAGAATACACGCAAATTTATATCTTTGAAAAATTATTTTAAAACTAGATTCAAACATTAATATTTTTAAATATATATTTATTCAAAGTTGTTCTTTTGAAAAGCTTAAAACGACAAATGTTTAGGGACGTAAAAGTAGTACATATGGTAAATGAGGTGGTGATTTTTTGACAAATGTAGACCAAAATATTTTTTTGCAGGTACTATTTAGGGAACTCACGGGCTTAGAAAGTGGGCAAAGTTGTAGCGGCGTGATGATCTACGGGACCAGCTGGTCTCAGCTGGGCGATATCTGGAGTCATCAGCCTTGTGTTTTTTCGCTTCTAATGGATGGTTTTATCATCAAGATTTATTGGTCTTTCTTAATCAATACCATAAGTTCGTTTGTTTTATCCATGTTTGGCCATTTACAGCCTGTGTGCTACTTTGAGGGTTACCTTTTGTAATAATTGGTCTGATTTTATCGGTTGATAGATGATGCCAAATATATATTATCTTTTATCTAAAAAAAATCTCCTGTATTGTAATTTTCAGGCATGCTTTAATTTACCTGAACATTCTTATCATTAGTCTTCTGATTGATCTATTTGTCTTAGAGCACTCCCAATGCAGACTTCACCATAGTTTTTATAATCATTTATTACCTCTATATTTATTTCTTTTTGCTAATGTTACACTATATTCATTGAAGAAAGAGAGGGAAAATGCAAGAAACGACGTCTAAGATGGAAACGACGTCTACAAGCGCATCGATGCAGTAGGAACGATGCTGCCTCGGTGATGGATCTGACGGAACGAGTAGACATGATTGGTTTGTTTTGTTTTCTAGACTCTATTAAAATTTCTGCATTGGGATGTATAGTTTCTATGAGTGGAGTCTTGTGATATACTCTCTATGCGGCACGTCAGAAATTTTAATAGAGTCTAGAAATGGACGGAGGGAGTAGAAACTACCGAGTAGTTTCTGCATTGGGAGTGTCCTTATCTTTGTGACATAAGAATGTCTGATAGCTCCATTAAAAAAAAAATGTCTCATAGTTGGAATTTGTCTGATTTCAAGAATGGGTCAACTAGTAGGTTATTTGTCCTGCAAAGGATTCGAGTCGACCATTTGTCAAAGCCGACCAAGACCGGAATTAGCAAATAGATCAAATCGGGTCGACCTAGATCAGAACAGAGCAAAAGCGTCGTGACCCTATCGACCCCGGTGACCCTCGGGTCGATCTGCGAGTAGCATTGTGGCGCTCAGCGCCGTCACCGCCGCCCGCCCGATCCCATCGCCGCCGACCAGGTCGAGCTCGTCACTGATCAGATTGGCCTCCCACGGCGCGCAGCTCCTACCTCCACGCGGTGCAGCAGCAGCCCCCACGGTGGCCTAGGCGCTGGAGCTCGGACCCTGGAGGAGGGTGAAGAGACAAGAAGAGGCGATGGCGGTTGGGTCCTCCCGATCTACTCTTACGACGGCGGTGCCGGGGCGGAGGAGGCGGTGTCAGCGCCGCGGGCCACAAATGCGGGCGCTGGTGCACGCTTGCTCGCGTCGGTGGCTGAAGCTCGCCGCCGAGGCTGCCGTGTCGGCGTGGCTCACGGCCCGACCGCGCCGTGGACATGCGCAGCTGGCGAGGCTACGCAATGCGCCACAAAGCTGTACCACGCCCCGTCGCGCGCCCTGGCCGCCAAGGACTTGGCACGGGCGAGGTGTGTCCAACGACTGGCGCCCGGCTGGAGCTCCTCAGGATGCTGGAGGACGTGGACAACCAGCGCGCAGGGCGTGGCGGGGCGTCCGGCGGCTCGGTGCCACCATGGGCTCCCTTGACCCCATCTTCTGGCGCCGACGCTTGCCGCACCCGTCCGCCAGGAGGCCCCACGGGTGCTAGCACGCACCGCGGGGATGACGACGACGCCACGTGCGGGGCCTGTGGCTGCTGATGCGGCACTTGGCGGCGTCGCGCCGCGCAAGGTCGCGTCAGTAGCCGACTTTACCGAGTGCTGGCTCTCGGCAACGACCACGCCCTCATAGAAGAGCCGCGCCCTCAGCAAAGAGCCGACTTTGCCCTCTATATAAATTGGAGAGTTAGATTTTCGGCCACTCCCTCCCTTAGCTCTCCACCGCTCGTGCTCCTCCCCTCCGCAATGGTATGGCGCTCACACTCTCCACTATCCACTCCCTCCACTCTATCTCTCTCCACTCTCTCTCTCCTCTCTCATGCAGTAGTTGTCCCATGCGTCTCCAGTCCCCCTCCGTCCTTTCCTCTCTCCGCCAACATTTCCTCTCTCCGTGGTGGCGTGACGAAGGTCGGGGCGATGGCGGCTGCATCCGGTGGAGGCCTACCGGACTCGGTAGCAGGTCCGAGAAGGGTGGCGCCGATGGACGTGGGAGCTGTGGCGCGTGGAGCGGAAGCCGCATCTCCACCCCGCGCCGGTGCCATCTCGTCCTTGGGCTGATCCAGCGGCGGTGGCAGTACTCTTCTCCCTTATATCAGGTGCCCCTCCTCCCCCACACACCGGATCTGGTGGTGGAGCGGTGGATCTTGTTCAAGACAATTCTTGGTTCAGTCCTTGTTGCTCATCCCTGAGCCCTCTGCAACAACCCCATGCGCCAATGGTTGTCTCTTGTGCAAGACACCCTACGGCACAGTCCATGCCACCAGCCCTACGCATCCTCTTCTTCCACCAGCTAGCCTCCGCGGAAGACGATGGAGAGGTCGGTAGCTAGGCGGTCATGGACTCGGCCCACCCGAGCATATGCTTGAAGTCGTTGCTGTAGTAGCCCTGGGCCAGCTCGGGCTTTAGGCGGCGCCGCACGTTCATGGAGAAGAGCGCGCACCTTCAAGCGAGGGCTAGACCCCGCCAAGAACATCACCAAGGCCGGGTGCTAAGGCCGGACCGACATGGACTGTGCCTCCCCTTCTTCCACCAGCCGTGGTCGGCCACGAGCGCCTCCAGTTCGGCAAGATGCAGTGGCTGACAGGGTCTAGTATGTGGCGACTATAGCTTCCATGAGGGCCCGAGAGACAGCAACAATGTGGTTTGGAGAGACGGCACATAGCCTCAAGAAGTGACAATGGCGTGCGATGTAGCGGCTCAGGCTTAATAGGCCGTGGTGTGGGCTTATGTGGGCGTTCGTTGGTGTAACGTCCCACCCGGGCTCACTTAGAACTGGTAGCTCTCTAAGATTGTCCTCACAGACCAACAAAAGTCTTTTCTACGCACATTGTCCTCCCTCCTACGCACTTCAGTGTTGTTTGGATTTGGGCTTGTGGAAAAGAAGTAGCAACTTGTGTCATGCGTATTCTGCCTGCTCGGGATGTGACAGTTGGCGCTAGAATGACGACCACCAAGTCGCCAGGGCCGCCTGTCACCAGGGTATGCTGCAGTTCGATTTGGTGATTGATGTGTTTTGTTTCTGCTGTGTAGCAATCAAAGAAAGGGCATGGCGGAGGACATAGAGGAATGGTTGAGACGAGAACTGACATCTAAGATGGAAGTGAGCAGTGGAGGCACATGTGTGTGTTGCTGCGTATTCTAGACCTTGAATTTTGTTGGAATACTATGCTCTTCGATCACCTGATGCTCGAAAGTGAGTACATTGTAGATTTTTCCTCTTTACTTTAGACTCAGACGATGCCTCCAGTTTAGTGGTGTTGTTCTGTATTGGAAGAGCAGAATGAGCTAAACTTTTTCTCGAATATGCAAAAAGACTTGCGCATCTTTGTATTTAAGGAGAAAAGTTTTGGTTTTACACCCAGCAGAAGCCGGTGACGGGAGGTTAAGATTTTACAATTGAGCATCGCCTCCCTAGAACAGAATGAGCTAAACTGTATGGGATCTGAGCTAGTTAGTTGGTCAGCATAGAAATTATTAGCTTTGGTACCTTGGGTGAGCACTTGTTGATGATACTTTTTCTTTTGAAAAGCACCGGAGCAAAAGCTCCAACACAGCACCAAATATTATTAGAAGAAAATAGGGAAGTACAGACTACAGGGTGACACTTACAAGGCAGTTAGCCACGAGCTAACTAAGCAGAGCCACTAAACATGAGCCTATCGTACGGTGAAGTTATTGCAAGACTTCTCCAAATTCTGATCGCTACCAATCTGTTCGCTTAGTCTTCTTCAATGTACTAACTTCCACCACATAGAAGCATTTGATGCGAGCCTTTGAAAAGAAATCTCGGTGTCGTCCTTCTAGTCGTCGTCGTCCTACCCATTGTCATGGCAGCTCATGGTATGTATCCGTGCACGTGCATAAACTAGATGTTGCAAGTGCCAGTGTCATTTGATTATTTTTTTGGTAAAGTTGTTTGACACACACCTTTGACATTTTTACTTAAATGTTCATGCCTGGATTTGAACTGAGTCGGCGTTCAGATAGAAATACCCTTGCGGCGAACACCTAAGTGGCAATTATAAAGGGCTATAGATGACTATACTTGCTATCATATATGCCTAGATGAAAGCAACTACAACTATAATGGCTTTTGTAACATTTTCCAATGTTGGTGCCAAGGCATTATGTTCACATCTGAGATCAAGACAGCGGCAGTTGCCAGTGCTCCAACCCAGCAATGATCCCCGCCTGAACAAGATCAATGATCCGGTACTTCCAAGCAATTGTCTTATAATAATACTGTATAACATTGTATACTCGGTGTACTACCTTTTTTTTTTTTGCAAGGAACTCGGTGTAGTACCTAATGGCTAGCTACTAACTAATCTGCTAATTCAGACAAGAACAATGATCCGGTCCTTCCAGGCATTCTTTTTTCGTCTTATCTTTCAACGGCAACCCAAATTTCATTACTATCAAGCAACCAGGCATTCATCTTATAATAATGCTATATAACATTGTATATTCGGTGTACTACTACCTAATGGCTAGCTACTTCCAAAAAGGTGAATTCAGACAGGTCCTTCAATTGTAAAACAAATTCTGGTGGATGGGGACTGATAATTTGTGATGAGCATGCATGCAGCAATGATCCATGCTGGAGCAGGTGCTGATCCGTTTCTGCAGAACGCTTTTCATGGAGATTTAATCAGCTGTGTGGAAGGTGCTTCAGCAGCAGGCCAGCATCTAGGTTGGGAATATCTCAACTTATCCTGGAGACTGATTCATCAATTGGAAGGTGCTTGAGGAGCAGCTAGGCCAGCAACAAGGCTGGGATCGAATATCTCGACTTATTCTGGAGACTGATTCAACTCTAGTGAAAGGTGCTTGAGCAGCAGGCCAGCACCGCCCATTATAATACTTCTAAATAAAATTAAAACATGTAGTAACTTGTGGAATTTGAGCTCGTCACGTTAACAGCATAACCATAATTACCTCTAGGAGTTTCCAACCCTCTATCCTATATCTATATCTACATCTACATCTAAACCTTAATAATAAGGAGGCAAATTTCTACCATCTCTAACCAACTAAGACATTGACCCGGTTTTCGTTTACAATTTTCTGTTTTTCATGTCCGAGTCCTTTTTTATGTTTTTGTCTTTTTTCCAGGACTATAAGGGGGAAGGAAGGAGAATTTGTTAATTGAACACACCGAACAAAACAAACATTGATAAGCATACCTCTGGCAAGTAATTCGATTGAAGTCGAGTCCAAATAGAAATCGAAATCGAGAAAAACAATCACCATAAATTACGTGATTGCGCCAACATAACCAAAAATTCGATCAGCTCATGGGCTCAAGGAGAGATTTGGCGAGATGCTTGCATTATGCCAGATTGTCGGCAACGCCCGATGCCATATTGTTGCCCCGCAGTGGCCCCACTGGCACAGGCATGCCCATGTTGATAGACGATGATGACAACTGCAATAATGTATGCATATACGAAAGTGGCTACAACTACGACAGTTTATATAACACTTTTTACAATGCTGGTGCCAAAGCAAATGCACCTTTGAGACTGAGGCTATTGCTAGCGCTCTGATCCAGCAATGATATAATGATCCTCTCCTGAAAAATAATTCGTTTGTTGTCAGCTCTCATCCAATAATAATATATAACATTGTACACTTGTGTACCTACGGGCTTCCTGCTTCCCAACATTGTGTCATGGACATGGAGGTCAAAATAAACTTGTATTTTCTTGTGCAAATATTGTTGCTGGTCAAAGTTGGCATCTTATGAAAAACAGAGTACCTCTCCAAATGCAAATTGGATTCTCCGTTGTGTAGCTCATGTTGAGCCATCAAAAATGCATATATAGATCGTTCAAATTAGATTTGTATAAGAGAGTTAGGTGCCATTACGACGGTTGCTATATATGGTTTCGATGAAGAAGAGAATGAGCTAGTGAGCAGCTGACTGGATGAGTGATCGATGGATCGACCGAGAGGTGTACAATATGTAGACATGTGCAAATTGCAGGTACGAGAAATTTAGCTGCTCCACCTCACCAAGAAATCAATAATTTGAAGCAAGACAAATAGATCAATTAGACTAATTACAAGACTGTTCGGGTAAATCAAAGCTTGCCTAAACATTACAGTACCAGATTATGTAAGCGCCGGACGCGTCAGGCGCTACCGCCGGACGCGCCAGGCGCCGTACTAAACAGCCCCGAGCAAACTAGCCGTTGGCACGCTTTTGTACAGCGCCGGATGCGCCAGGCGCAGCCCCGGACGCGGTCCAGAGAGGGTGTAAACCAATCGACCCGCCGGACGCAAAACAAACAGCGCTGGACGCGCCAGGCGCACTGCGCCGGACGCGTCCTATGCTAGTCTCAGCGTCCGTCGCTGTTGACAGTCTGACCAACGCCCGATCAAACATCCATAACTCTTTCATCCGAACTCCATTTTCGATGATCTTGGACTCTATGGAAAGCTAACTCAGAGGGCTACACAACCCACATGGTTACTTGATCCAAAGCTCAATGGATTAAAGCAGTATTCCACTCCAAAGTCAGTCCTAGTGTCCGAGAAACAACGAAACAACTTCTCCTTTGCAAATGTGCCAACACCTCCAAGTGTACATCACCATGTGCATGTGTGTTAGCATTTTCACAATCATTTTCAAAGGATTTTCTCTTGCTCTCACCACGCCACTCGGTCCTAACATAACGCAAGGTTAGATCGCACAAGTGGCACTAGATGACCGATATGCAAACAAGTTTGCCCCTCTTGATAGTACGGCCATCTATCCTAAACCCGGTCATAAACTTCTCTAAGCACCTATGACCGGCGAAATGAAATGCGCTATAGGTTATACCTTTGCCTTGTGCATTTCGATTCCGCTTCAACTTCAAATGCCGATGCAACACATGCACCAACACGATCAAGAATGATATGATCCATTTCATATCATCACATGACCTTCTTGGTCCATCGATCTTGACCGCACTTGCTCTTCACCGTTGCGTCGGTTCGTCGGCGCCAAGTCCCTCAATGTGCCCTTCACACTTGCAATCGGTCCATCAAGCCAAGCCTTGTCTTGATCTTCACCACCTTGGTCACATGACTCCATGTCATGTCTCATGTGCAATAAGCTCCTTCATTGCGTCATCACATGTGAACTAATCTCCTGTGTATTATCTCAATCATACACAATTAGTTCACCTAATGTTGACACTCAATTACCAAAAACCACAAGGGACCTTTCAATACTTCGAATCTACACTTCGACTTCTCCTTGGGCGACGATGTCTACAACACCAACGACACCCATGACAGAATAGGTTACCTCCGCATGCATTATGGTGATGCCATTGTCGCTCCATTAATCACCTCAAGCTTTGCTTTGACATGGAGCATCTATGCTCGCGTTGACTGGAGGAAGTGTGGGGAGATGTCACAGCTCAAAAGTGAGAAGCCCATGGGGCCCTAGGGCACCGGCACATGCGCTAGGAGGGGCAGCAGGAGCTGCCGCCGCCATCATCTTTATTAGTAAAAAATATATTAAGAAATAATGTTTACGAAATAAATAGATTGAGTTCTATTAGGAAAGGAGATCGAATTGTTTAGGGAAGAGGTGTTCCGATCTATAAGGAAACCTTTTAGAGTTTTTTAGGCGTGCAAGTCTGCTAGGGGCTATAAGTACTAGGGACTATAAATACCTAGAACACCAGCGGAGTATCCGAGCATATTTCTGTCGCCATCCATTTCCGCGCTTAGGATTTACCTCTCCCGTGCACAGTTTTCTAATTTTACGGCCTAAGGTGCTACACCGGCCGGCCGGCTGCACCAAACTGACCACCACGGTCCCTGTAGGCTGAAATGTTGCCTATGCGTTGTTGGCAGGAGCGCGTATGATAGGGATATGCGGTGCTGGCCAATGGACAGACATTGTAGGCAGTAGCGTACGCTGGCAAAGTGGGCGGCAGCTGCAGGTGCAGCTGCTGGTTATCTTGTACCTTCACGTGGGCCTCTGCGACGTACGGATGTACAGTAGGCTTCAAGCTGTGGATGGATCTTTATGAAATATTCGGATGACCACGCAATTTCCAATATAGATAAGAAAAACAGTTACCTTGGCTATTGTCGAACTCTACCTTTTAGACAGGTTTTCTATTTTACATAGTGGTTAAATCTTACAATTTGGAAACTATCTTTACCTGGTCGATCTCTTGGAGTAGCTCTTACAACCGGCTAATAATCCTCTCTCCCATCTCTTCTCTCCTCCACTTTAGCATTTACCCCACTTATTATATGGTGTTATTATATTTGCTCTCAGGGTTATTCGCGTTGCATGCAACATCGAGAGTAGGCAAGGTCGATCATTAACAAATACGTCACCTATGACCTGTTGCCCATAAATTTTAGAGTTGCTGGCAGCATCAAGAGCAGACCCTTTGTACGTCATATGTGACCTGCAGCCCATAATGTTTGGAGTAGTGATCATTTTTTTTGTTAACAGTATATATATGCTCACTCTTAGTCAATGATTGCCAGACTTCTCCAAAAATTCTGATCCCTACAAATCTGTTCGCTAAGCCTTCTTCAATATGTACTAACTTTCACCACATAAGAAGCATTTGGAGCGAGCCTTTGAATAGAAATCTCTGCATCATCCTTCTAGTCGTCGTCGTCCTACCCGTCGTCATGGCAGCTCATGGTATGTATCCGTGCATATGCATAAACTAGATGTTTCAAGTGCCAGTGTCATTTGATTATTCTCTTGGTAAAGTTGTTTGACACACACCTTCGACATTTTTACTTAAATGTTCATGCCTGGATTTGAACTGAGCCGGCATTCAGATAGAAATACCCTTGTGGCGAACACCTAGGAAGGTGCGTGAGGAGCAGCTAGGCTAGCATCTAGGTTGGGACCGAATATCTCGACTTATTCTGGAGACTGATTCAACTCTAGTGAAAGGTGCTTGAGCAGCAGGGCCACTGGCACAGGCATGTCCATGTTGATAGACGATGATGACAACTGCAATAATGTATGCATATACGAAAGTGGCAACAACTACGATATAACACTTTTTACAATGCTGGTGCCAAAGCAAATGCACCTCTGAGACTGAGGCTATTGCTAGCGCTCCGTTCCAGCAATGATATAATGATCCCCACCTGAAAAATAATTTGTTTGTTGCCAGCTCTCATCCAATAATAATATATAACATTGTACACGTGTGTACCTACGAGCTGCCTGCTTCCCAACATTGTGTCATGGACATGGAAATCAAAATAAACTTGTATTTTCTTGTGCAAATATTGTTGCTGATCAAAGTTGGCATCTTATGAAAAACAGAGTACACCTCTCCAAATGCAAATATAGATCGTTCAAATTATATTTGTATAAGAGAGTTAGGTGACATTACGACGGTTGCTTACAGCTTTTTATACGGTTTCGATGAAGAAGAGAATGAGCTAGTGAGCAGCTGACTAGATGAGTGATCGATGGATCGACCGAGAGGTGTACAATATGTAGACATGTGCAACTGCAGGTAGGAGAAATTTAGCTGCTCCAGCTCACCAAGAAATCAATAATTTGAAGCAAGACAAATAGATCAATCAGCCTAATTACAAGACTGTTCGGGTAAATCAAAGCTTGCCTAAAAATTACAGTACCAGAGATTATGTATACATATATTCACCTACAATCCTAAGTGCATGGATTATTCTACTTAGGAATTAATTAAACTCATGGATTATTTTCCCAGTGTTTGGCGCCACAAAAGCACAACCAGCTGTAGCACGTCCTCGAGAAAAGCACCACAGAGTTGGACTATGTACTCCTCCACATTGTGTACAACATTGAGACCAAAAATTAATAATGGCCATTACAATTTACAAATACGTCACACGTGACGTATTCCCCATAATTTTAGAGTTGCTTGCAGTATCAAGAGCAGGCATCACCATTGTGACCCGCTGTCCCTATTAATGTTTGTAGTTGGCATCATTCCTGGCTGCAACTCCCTTGGATTTCCCATTGCGTATTGATATTTTTTATCTGTTAAGAGTATATATATGCTCACTCTTAGTCTAGTGGTTGCCAGACTTCTCCAAACGCCATCGCTACGAATCTGCTCACACAGTCCACTTGAACGTACTAACTTCCACCAGATAAGAAGCAATGGCGCCTTCAAAAATGAATCTCTCCATCGTCCTCCTAGTCGTCGTCCTCCTACCCATCGTCATGGCAGCTCGTGGTATGCACACAACCACATTCATAAACTACATACATGTGGCAAGTGGCGATGTCATTTGATTAATATTTTGCTAAATGTTGTTTGATGTACTTTTGACATTTATATTACCTAAATGTCCATGCCTGCATCTGAACCATGCAGAGTCAATGTCCGAACGAAAAGATCTCTGCAGCAAACACCTGAGCGGCAATTATAAAGGGCCATGCGTTCCAAATTTTGGCGACTATGGTTGCTTTGTTACCTGCAGACACGAAAGCACCAACAACGATGATGGCTACTGTGACTGGTTCCAATGTTGGTGCATAGACTATTGCACCTCTGAGACAGAGACAGAGGCTGTTGCTAGTGCTCCGATCAAGCAATGATCCCGGCCTGAACAAGAACAATGATCTGGTCCTTCCAGGCATTCGCCTTATAATAATACGGAGTAATATATAACATTGTATACTCGATGTATTACCTAATGGCTAGCTACTTACTAATAATGTTGTGTGTCGTGGACTTGTGGGTCAAATATTTTTTTATCGAGATCAAGCTGAAGCACACTTTTCATGAGTCAAATAAATTTGTATTTTTTTTCTGCAAATATATATTGTTGATGAGCGAAATTTGCATGTGAAGAAATAAGGGTGCACCTCTCGAGATGCAAATTCAATTCCTCCATTGCGTAGCTCAAGTCGAGCCATCAAAACACATAGAGATGGCCCCAATTTAGACTTTACGGATAAGAGAGGCTAATTGTGAAATATGTAACACGGGATTTTCATTTTATAATCGTATCTGAGCCAATTCAGAGTGCATCTCTTGATGTATTTGAATTTTTAAGAAACGATACCTTCAACTATCTATCTATATATATATTTTTTTCTCCAACCGGGACATTACCCATTTCCATTACGTGAACGGAAATACAAGCATTCAGAGATATTACAGAAAAAGAACGGGAAGATTTAGGCAGAAAGTGCCAAGAGAACTAACTGACTAAACCTTCTGGTTTCTAACCAGCATCTTTCTTCCTTAACTGAAATTCTAGGACCATTACTGGGTGATTAGAACACCCAAACTGACCGATTAACGTTTTTACCAAACCGACCAAACTGTCCGAACTAAAAACTGTCTCGGTACCCAATTCAACTTACAAACCATTTAACAAAAGTAAACTACTCCACATGGAGTTTCTCCAAGACTTGATCCAACCAACTAGATCTTCACCCCAGGTAAGTCACGTATGCTGCTTCGCAAGTGTTGATGACCAGCCGCTTCATGCCTCATCCTGGTCTTCGTCGTCATCCTGGAGCAGCAAGTGATCAATCTCCCTGTTGGTCTGCTTGGCAAGGATCTCCTTGGCTATAGTCAACATCACATTGGCACTCTGGACCCACATTTCTTTGTCTGGAACATCATATAAACCTGACCAAAACATCATGTAGGCATGAGCCTGACAGAAAAATGGCTATTGGATTTTTATCGGTTTCTTATCAAAAATTGCCTTATTTCTACACTTCCAGATTGACCAACAAAAGGCACCAATACCCATAGCATAAAACTCAGATCCATTTGGCAACCACAATTTACACCACTCCCAACATTGCTCTAAGTTTTGTGGGATATTATTTGCACCAAAACATGTAGCTATCACTGTCCAAACTATTTTTGCAACTGGACATAAAAAGAACAGATGATCTAATGTTTCTAATTCATCACAAAAGGCACAATCAGTATCCCCATCCCATTTCCTTTTTAACATATTCTCCTTAGTCAAAACAGCATCATTTGTCATCTGCCACAAAAAAGATTTTAATTTTTTTCCGGGATTTTACTCTTCCAAATGTTTTTATTATATGGTCCAGCATCAGATTGTTAAAGCCTCATAAACTGATTTAACAAGAAACTTAGATTTCTTAGATAGATTCCAAAACATGATCAGAGTTATCATCAAAGCAAAATACATTCATATCCTCCAAGATTTTGGTCCAAGAAGCTTGTAAATTGCCAAACAACCATCTCCTAAAAAGTCATACTGCACACATTTCTAACTTGTAGCACAAGTAACATTTTTATTCTCGAGATAGACAAAACAATTCAGGATACAAATGCATCAAAGAATTATCATAAAGCCATCTATCTTGCCAGAATCTAACTAAATTTCCTTTGTTAATTTTCACTCCTCTGCCCTGCAAGTAAATGTCTTTTATTTTCAACAGATCAGACCACATGGGTGAGTCTCCTATTCTTTGACCTACTTCATGAATAGACTTATTTTGCATATATTTGTATTTTACAATAGTGCGCCAAAGGCCTTCTTCCTTCTCTAACTTCCACCACCACTTACACATCAAACTAATATTTAGCTTTCTCGGATCTTTTATCCCTAAACCCCCTTTCTTTTTACTTTTGCATATAAATTCCCATTTAATTAAATGATATTTCTTTTTTAGCTTCTTCCTCCTTGCCGGACAAAAGACCTTCTCTGTTTATCCATCCCTCCTACAGTGTCTTTGGGCAAAAGATACACTGACATATGATAGATAGGTGTATTAGTCAAACGGAATCAATTAATACTGTTCTAGCTGCCATAGACATAAGCCCACCCTGCCATACATCTAATTTTTTCTCTCCTTTTTTCAACCAAAGGTAACCAATCCTTAATTTTGAGCCTACTAGGCCCCACAGGTACACCAAGATATTTAATAGGAAACAGGCCAACTTGACAATTAAAAATGTCGACATCTTGAACTCCCCAATTATCTTCATCATTGATCATGTATACTTCACTCTTGTTAAAGTTTATCTTGAGGCCAGCTAACATTTCGAACATATATAGCAGAAGTTTCATATTTATAGCATTTTGAATTCCATGTTTCAAAAAAAAAAAAACTATAGTATCATCAGCATACTTTGCAAAAGGACCACACCCTTAGGAATAATATGACTAATCAAGCCAACAATCAAATCATTATCCCGGGCTTGATGAACCAGTCCTCAGTCAAACAATCAGCCACAATATTAAAGAGAATAGGTGATAAAGGATCACCTTGCCTCACCCCTTTGTAACTTTTTATATAAGGGCCAATCTTGTTATTTATTTTGACACTCACTTTGTCCCTCCCGATACAACTTGCTTTATCCGGTTTGTCCATTTCTCCCCAAAACCCCTCTTTTCCAAACACATAAATAACAGATCCCAACTTACTTTATCATATGCCTTTTCGAAGTCTAGTTTCAAAATGACTCCTATTTCTTTTCTTCTCTTGGTTTCATGCAAAATCTCATGCAAACAAGCAATTCTGAAGTAATGTTCCTATTTTTCATGAATGCTGTTTGAGTTTCATGAATAACCTCTGCAGCAACTTTCTCCAAATTAATAGTCAAAGTTTTTGTTATTAGCTTATACAGGCAATTTAACAGACAAATAGGCCTGTATTGTTGAATCCTAGCTGCATCAGTCACTTTTGGCAAAAGGGTTATTATGCCATAGTTTAGTCTGCTAATGTCCACTTTATTTTCATAGAAGTCGAGAACAATTGCATAATATCTTCTTTTTATAAATTTCGAAATGATTGATAAAATTCAATGGGCATTTTATCCGGCCCGGAGCTTTATTTTTCTCCATTTGGTCCAGAGCTTCTTTAACTTCTTTTTTTAAGAAAGGCATTACAAGGAACCCCTGTTGTTCTAGTGATATGTGTGGTATGTTTTTCCCAAAAAAGACTCATCTAGGGAGACATCATACTTGGCTGGTGGGCCAAAAAGATCTCTATAATACTCGGTTGCATGATTTAAAAGGTTATCATCCCCTTCAATGCTCCCGATTCATCCTCTAGTGAAAAAAAAATTGTATTCTTTCTTTTTTTTCGACCACTAGCACATTTGTGGAAATAAGCAGTATTACTATCACCTTTTAACAACTAGTTTTCATGGCTTCTCTTTGTGCCCAGAAAATTTCTTCCTGTTGTAAACTATTCAGGTTTTTCAAACGAAAAAAAGGCTTTTCTTATCTATTTGCTCATGATTCAACCCAAAATTTTCCTCCTCTGTTTCTAACTCCCCTAATTCTTCTTGGAATTTCTTTCTTGTTTTTCTCCATTCTCCTTGAATATGATAACCCCATCCCTTGAAATATTGTTTGATCAACTTGTTCTTCTGCTGAATTTTATCCAGGCAGTTTTAGCCCTGCAAGGTTTTGCCCAAATTTCTTCTACTTTTTCAAAAAATCTGGGTTTGTCAACCAATTCTAATTAAATGAAAATTGGATAGCAGGTTTTTGCCCCTGTCATACCCAAAGATATTATCAAAGGGTTATGATCGAAAACCTCTCTTGGTAACTTCCTTACTGTTGCTTGAGGGAACATGTCCTCCCATTCTTGGGTCATTAAAATCCTATCTAATTTTTTCGAGTAGGAGGGTCCTGATTGTTAGTCCGGTAAAAGTACCACGACATAATCAGTTCCCTTAACTCATAGAACTGGATTCTGCATTAAACATTGGAGTGTGTCTATGTACTCCATTTAAAGAACTTTTTCATAAGAATACCTAATGATGTTGAAGTCCCCACCAATAATATATGGTTCCATTGAGTTTGCAAAGTGTGATAGTTACGCTAGGAAGGCGGTCTTGTGCTCTTCTCTAGCAAAGCACCATACACCCACCATTAAATTCCATTTAACTTTTTGTGCTTTATCCCACAAGTTGACTTGTAACATGAACTCTCCCTGTTCAAAAGATCCCACATCAAATCTTTCTATTAATATGCCAACTAGAATCCCACCGGACTTTCCTTTGGATGGGTTCCACAACCATATATATTCTTGGTTATGATCCCATTCTCTAAACATATATGTTTCAAACTGGACCACCATGGTCTCTTGTAATCCAATAAAATGAAATTTATGCTCAGCAATAAGAGATTTAAGGTATGTTGGGGTACCAACTTTTCGATGCCCCCGCAATTCCATATTAAACCACTAATCATTTTTTTTCTTTCTTTTTCCTTTTTTTTCTTTTTCTTCTTCAAGGGACTTGCTCTTGTTATCAAACGGCTGATACTCTCTTTATTTTGTATTCTCCCACGTGGGGAAACTTTCACTTTCCTCTTTTTTGCGAAAACTGATTTCCTCATATTTTTAGATAAACTTCCCAGGATCATTCATATCATCACTTTCACACACATTTTGTTTTTAATGTTCTTAATGTACAAATTATTCCTCACAGCTTCCAACTCCCTAATAACATTAAAAGTAGCAAAGCCATTATCATTCATTTTAACCCCCATTTTATTTGTAATATCATGCAAACAAATCATCGACAGATTAGCAAGAGCTCCCATATTAGGAATAGGTAACTCATTATTAATTTCACATTGCAAAGATCTATCATTATTGACTATATCATCACAACTCTTATTAACGAGAAACATTCAAATCATCACAAACAGTCATAGTATCAACTTTAGAACTTGTAGCATAACTTGATGATTGAGATGTACCTTCAAGAGTTCTCTTTTTTAGCCATGGCTTCATTCTTTTCTTGAGTAGTTAACAGAATATATCCTTCTTCAGACCTCTCACTTCTCCTCCTCTCCATTTGAACTACCTTGTTTAACTCTTCATCTTCTTTCTCATCACATGATACATCTATTGTTTTCTCCAGAAGTAGAGCTCTTTCTTCGATGTAACATACTCTCTTGTGATGCTATGAAAACCTCCTTGTCATTACTTGCTTTTTTCTTTGTAGCATTTGTTCTTTGATTTCAGCATGTATCATCCCCATTTCATTTTTGTTTTCCCCTTCCACGGAGACATGAAAGGCTGATATGTCCATGTCCTTACTAATGGTAGCTCTATCACTTTCTTTCAGGATACCAATCATTTGCGGTTTGTCAAAGATCTCATCAACATCCATTCAATTTCCTCATTATTTTTCAGTGTCATTGTTAAGATCGGTATCCACTTGCATTTCATCCCTCTCAGCGGTATCTGGAGCTGATTTGGAACTGGTTTGTGAAGACATAGCAGTAACTTCCTGTTCCTCTATCATTTTTTCACTCTCAACTTGCTTTTGTTTCTGTGCAGACTTGCTTGTGCCAAAGCACTGTTGGTTATCGGCGAGTCTTACTTGTTGTTTCTTGAGGCTGAATTTCCTTCGGCCCTCGGACTTTTATTCTTAGCCACATGATCTATATCACCCACTTTTATCCCACTTGACAAAGTTCTACCCTTCTGAGTCTCTTCCACTTCTCTTTCAAAGGTAAAGATGAACCTGTTTGCTCCCAGAAAGGCCTCAGCAGTTGCAGGCACTTTCTGAACATCTCTGCAAGCAATTTTTGCTCTCACATATTCAGCCTTGTACCTAGTTGATTCATCCAGTTCCCAGATCTTCCCCACCAATCCACAGACCTTGGATATAGTTCTCAGAGATCTTTGGTCAGCAGGAATCTCCCCCACTCTGAACCAAGCCTGTTGTAGAGAACCCTTAGCATTAAGACATGCATCCCACAATTCTACTTTCATGAGGGCATCTGGCGAGTTCATAGCTAAGCCTTTCAACCTTTTCGTCATGCGGAGATCCGGCGCTTGGGAACCTCATCACATACCTATTCTCATCTACCATTCTGGCATTCCACTGCCAGTTTGAGTTGTTTTCAAGGAATGCAAACTCCTGTTCAACTTGTCTAGCAGTGGCATGCCCCTTGAGAATATTGACCACTCCAATACTTTCTCTCTGCTTAGCAACATTTGGGTCAATACATTCTTCAATGTAGAAGAAGCTCTGATCTTCTACCTGTCCTGCACATAACTCAGGTCCAAAGTTCCATGCCAAGCCCATCTTGCAGTCATAGGCTGAATGATTCAGATACCCACATAACTCACACCTAATCTTCCTGCAGTCTTTTGTAGCATGGTTTGTCAATCCACAGTTTTCACAGGGATTTCTGCCATCACCATCACTCTTAGCTCTCCTGCACTCCTGAGTGGTATGGTTGAACAGCCCACGAGATGTCTGGCGCGACCTTTCCTTTTCCTTTGTTATCAACTTTCACTTCACCCTCTCCACTCGATTTGCGAGAGGGGGCTGGCTTTGATCGGTTGCTTCCACAGCTTGGTTTGGAAGTAGATCCTTCAATTGCTTTCTCCCACTTCTCATTTCCTTTGCTCTGAACTGGCTCACTCTCCATACTTTTTTCACTCTTCTCAGCTTCCTGATTCTGATCCTTTCTAGCCCACGAATTATTGCTTCTGCTGCTTCCTCCCGATCCACTATAGGATCCTCGTCCTCTGCCGCCCCAACCCCCTCTGTTTTACATTTGCCCGACTATTCCATCCTCTTCCCCATCACCTCTCCGCTCCACCCCGATTCCCACCACCTCGATTCATGGGGACCTTCATGATTGGAGCAACTTCGAGTTTGAACGGCTTCCACGAGCGATTTGGTGGATAGATTCGAGAAATGACCAAGGATTTTGGCTAGGGATCGGGATCTCGGATGCTGGGGTTGGGGCTGCGAGGTGGGATGATTGGGGGTGGCGGGATCACGTTGTCTCTCTCATCAGCTGGATGCGGACTCTTAACCTTCTCCTCTCGAAATCCCCCTTGTACCCACATGTCGGCTTTCACGGCACACCACGATTGGTGCCGCGTGGCTCGATCCGCGGTGGTGGTCCTAGAACTCCAGGGGACGATTTGGACCTTTGGTGGTTGGCGAAACCCGCGGTCGCTGCCGATGGGGCCGTTTCTCCATGGATTTGACTTCCTCGCTCCCGAACTTTCCTTTGCGCTCTTCTCTTCTTCATGTTTGTCCACGATCGAATCATCAGCAATTGATTCCCATCTCAGCGAGATTGGGATCGCTTTAAAAACTTCACTTCCTCCCTTCCGATGGCCTCAAGCGAATTGAATTCCGCTCGATCCTGCGCTTGAATCGATTGTCGGACACATTGACCGGAAAATGAGTTGGTAATACTCTGTTGCTCAACTTGAAACTCTGATCGATCGTCGGAAATAGCAGCTCATACTCTGGTGACCCACCACCATTGTTCGTCGGAGAGATAGGGTTTGGTGAATGTCGGTTGATAGAATCTAGGTTGGTGGAAGATAGGCTATGAGAAGGATTCGAGGAATGGGATCGTTACCGGGGCACGATAGACACCGGAGTGCTATTAGGTCCACCGGAGGTGGAGGGATGACCGGCGACGAGGCGGTGGGCGTGGGAGCAGGGAGGCGAGGCGGGGCGAGAGCCATTCCCTGTTGTTTTACTTGTTCCGCCAGCTTGCTATATGCTTCCTTCTACAAGCACCTTACTTGACATTCGGCCGGTGTGATAAGGCAGATCTATCTATATATATAAATGGGCAGAGGTGCAGTCTGTCCTGTTAGCTAGATTGAGATTCCATGTTAACTCCGGCATTTTGGAAGAGCCAAAAATTCACACTTCATCTATCCATCTCTCTATGTATTGCGCGCCCAAACTTCTCTTGAGCATATTATTGCCTCCCCTTTGTAATTGTTCTTGTTCAGGCCGGGATCATTGTCTATCAATCAATGCAAACCCCTTTGTAATTGCCGTTCAGTCGTGGGACAGCATGTACTTTACTAGTTCTGTGTTTTTGCGGCAGAGAACATAAGCCAAAAATATATTTAGGAGACACTGTCATTGGTGCGAGCTAGCTAGCTAGCTAGCCAGCAGATCGAGTCATATTTATGAATTAATGGAAGCTGTGGTTGCACCGATAACATCATGCACGATGTTTTCTTTAACTACTAGTTGACGTCATATCGTCTATGCTTCTGCGCGGAAAACACAATGCCAAAATATAGAATAGCGAACACAAACACAGATTCCTGCCTCCGACGTATAAATATTGCTATTGTAAGTCCCATACATCAACCGGTATATACGATCTGTTCTGGTAGCATTTTGGAGAATAAAAAATGTAATTTCTCATGTCATCGCTCTCTATCTCTACATATATACCTTTAATCTGCTAGCTCATTCCTCTTCATTATACAGACTTCATTCCACCAAGCTAAGGAGCAACCAATGGAGCCGCATTCACGAATCTCTCTGCGCGCGGCGGCCACCGCGCGGCCGTCGTCCTCCCCCTACTTGGATTGTCATCGTGACAGCCGGTACATGCACAAGCTATATATACGTGTATGCACATGCGTAACAAGTCGCATGACGCCAGTCCCTTGATCAATTATTCTTTTGGCTAACGAACAATGTTCTTGCATTTCCGTTAGAGATGGCCTCCGTTGGGGAAGCAGGTACTTGCAAGCACCTCAGCGGCACCTTCCAAGGAATGTGTGGGTCCGTATTCCAATGCATAGATATGCCTGCCTAGCCGAAAGCACGGACAACATTGGTGGCGAGTGTGATGACTTCCTGTATCGTTGCTACTGCCTTACCAAGCTCGCCCTGAGATTGTTGCTGCTATATATATGCCGCTAGTTTGGCTCCTATCCCTACCCGGTCTCCATGGGCGTGTTTGCCAGCGAGCCACGAGGGTGGCTCGCGCTCCCAGGCTGCAGCAGCTGGTGTTTGATATCTGTGGCCCAACTTTGGAGTTCGTGCACACGGGATCATATCTAAAGCACCTCCACTCAGGCTCCCCAGCGAGCAAAAAAAAAAAAAAAATGCAACTAAACAACAATCCCAAATAACTCACAAAGAACTCATTTGGCCCTCCGTAAGCATTGCCGCAATAGTAACCAATCCCAAGCGCAGAGGGAACAACTCCTCTACGGGCCTTGATGCCACACTTGCACTTTTTTTCCGGAAGACTAAGGCATGGCCATGGCATGCTGCCATTTGAGAACTCTGCAAAACTATGGTTAGGCCATGCAGGTTTTGGTCTATAGTTATACTCCTCAAAGACACAAGATGGAAAACCTCCCTGAAATAAGGAATATATCAGGTGTAATGTTATAGTATTCATAGCACAAAGAACATCACAAATGACATGAAACGCAGGAGAACTTACATAATCACGTTCACCACAGCGGTAGAATGGAGTAAACAAATCCGGCAAGCTTGGGTGTTGGAGGAAAGCTGTCTTGCCACAATGGCATGTAGGAGGATTCTCTAGGCGGTGCATTGCAGCATCAACCTTCTCCTCTTCAGTCATTTCAGGTGGGTTCAGCGGCGGAGCCACCCACGTTCAAACTCATCATAATGGAACGCTCTTCCAAGGGTCATAAGGAAAGAACATAATGGAATGATCCACCAATTCTTCACCATCGATCCACTTGATAGAACTTGCATCCGTCTAGACCACAATCGGACTCTCTCGGGGGGGGCGGCGTAGTTGACAACAACAACAAAAAGCACGGCCTGCGGATAACGGATGCCTTGATTGCTTCACAAATGCCGGCAACCCACGGTGACAAGCCGGCGTCGGCGCAGTGGTGGGAATGGACCTTTCCCATCATGGTCCTCCGGATGGTGCACGAACAGTGACAAGTCCATGAAAACTAGCAAAAAAAACAATGAAAAGTATTACACATAAGTTCATCCGTAAGTGCAAAACAAATAGCAAAGCATTGCACGGGAACATCTAAGGACTAATATTATCAAATTATATGCATCTAAATAAAGTTCAAACATTGTATCAAAAAATGAAATGAAAGGATGTATCAAAAAGTACCTATTTTTGACAAAGTGCGAACACATGGTTGATTTAGGCCACATGTGTTTAGTTTTGTGATGGAGTGATTGTCAACAGTCAACATTCTTTCTCTATTTTTCATTTTATCTTTTTATGCTTCGGCTATGTTCACCGGCATACGTGGAGTGTGTCGAAGACGTATCTCTTGGTTCGTGTTGTGCAGGTGTGGAGCTCGGAGATGGTAGGTGACGGGCGAGGTGAAGGGGCCAAGGAGGGCGTGCCGGGCCGACGGACCGCGGAGGTGAAGGGGGGGCGTGAGGCTTGGACCGAGGGACTGGATCGCCGGGCGGCTAGCCATGGTGGCTGACATCGGGACATCGGCGGATGCAAGAGGGCGTAGCAGGACCGTGTCGATCGGGTCAAGGCGGCGTGTCGGCGGGGCGGGGGAGCTCGGATGACTTGGCGACTTCGGCGGTCAAGGCGGCGATGACACGATGTCGAGGAGGTTTGGTGGTTTGCCCTCAAAACCATCGGGCGCGGGTTTGGTGGTTTGGGCCTCAAAACCATCGGCGGCGGGTTTCGCGGGTTTGGGCCTCAAAACCCGACGTTCGGTGGACGGAAGGGCGGCACGTGGCGGCATCGGGAGGTTTGCGTGGATGCAAGGCTACCGATGAGGAGGCGCGGTGGCCGTCGGATCAAAATATACCCGAGTCGACCAAAATAGCCCTAGGGTTAGTGGTTTGGCTCATATGTATCGAAAGGGCAAAATAGGGATAAGAAATAAGGACCATAAGTAGTGGATGGCAGCCATCCTCCCCTCTTTGCCTCTCTCATTTTTCGTTCTTATTTTTCCCCAATTTCTAGGGTTCTTGTTTTAGAGGTCCAAGAACATCAAATTGGTGACATTTTGTGGTGACTTTTTTTGGGAAAAGGGGAGTCCCAATCCTCCCTGTCGTCTCGACGTTTTGAATCAATTTTCTTGGTCATGGCTGTGATTTTTCGTTGAAATCGGATCACTTTTGTTTTCTGTGTTTCTCTCTTTCTATCCCAGCAGCTGCACAAGGCCACGCTCGGCAGGCAGCAGCAGCTGCGCTCGCCGGCCACCGCGTGGACACCAACAGAGGCAGGCGGCCTCCCGCGTTCCCTAGGCCAAGCACCGGCCACCAGCCGCGAGCGAGCTGCTCCAACTGCCAAGAACAGCCGGGGCACGGCAGGAGCAGCCCCAAGACAGCAGCTCGGCAACAACAGGCAGCTGCGTCGTTCATCCCTTCGTCAAGTTCGAGTTCTACATCAACAAAGACTCGATTTTTTTTTTGTGATCTGGAGTTGGCCTTCGTGCTGCTCGTTTTGCTTCTTGTGCAGGGCAGCAGATCAAGCGCTTGTGTGCGAGTTTTCAGCATCCGATGAACTCAGCCTAGTTAGTTCTTTCCTGCGCATGCAAGCTGTTTGTTGAATTGCCCCAGCAGTCTTTCTTCTCTGCCGATCTAGTTTTTGCAGCAGCTTCCTGTTTTCATTTGATTTTGGCTGATTCTTCCGTTCGTTGGTTTTCAGCAGTGTCGTGCATCGATCCTCTCCCTCTCTGATTTCTGTGCCGTGCACTACAGTCACCAAGCAGTGCTTGGCTAGCAGCCCCAGGGTACAGATTGTCAACGTGCTTGTCTTTGCTTGTCTTGAGCCATCCGAATTTGATTGGTTTGAAACTTTGTTCTTGCATACGTGATTTGCCTTGCTAATCTCATAGGCGTCACTTTCAAGCAATAGTACCTTGATTTGTTTGTTTGACTAAAGCTACTAGCATCAAGGTCTAGCAAGTGAAAGCTTGTACAGCAGGTTCAGAGTTTGTTGTTTGGGTGCCTATTTCAGCTGCTTGCTTCATCCGCAATTTGATCGATTGAGCTCCGATTTGAGATCCGATTTTTGCATTCAACTCTTTGAGTCCAACACTTCGTGTTTGATATCTTGCTACTAGTTAGCCGTGTATCACTCGTATCTTTGTGAGTTAAACTTTTGAGGTTGGGGTTGAGCTGATGACCCAAAATTGAAAAGGAAAATCGAGGCTCCCATTCACCCCCCCTGGTCGCCGTTTCGGTCCTTCAATTGGTATCGAGCCGGTTAAGGATCATATCCATCTTAATCGGTCCGTGATCCGCGAAAGCGACATGGAGGGTTTGGTCACTTTGGTGGCAAGCCTCGGGAGTTCGATGGCACCAACTATCCCTATTGGAAGATTAAGATGCAAGCACATCTTATGGGGATGGATGGAGAGTGTGGAAGATTGTCGGGATGAGAACTACCAAGTGCTAGCCGCTCGAGTGGGTGAGGAACAAATAGCCCAACACAATGCCAACAACCGAAGCGAGGGCGTCTTGTTCTCTAGCCTCAAAGACACCGAGTTTGAGAGAGTTGCCACTTGTGAGACCGCTCGTGAGGTGTGGAAGACACTAGAGAGCTACCACGGGGAACCCCACAAGTCAAGGCCCGCCTATATGAGACCTACAAGAGAGTACAACAACCTAATCCAACTTGATGGCGGAGTCCATCGATTCTCTTTTGCTAGGTTTGGACGATGCTGCAACAAGCCGGGCGAACAAGCCGTCGGAGAGGCTTGAGCGAGCACGCGAGGAAAGCGATCGCGGCTCTTATGCGCTACGGATCGGAAGGTGTGGGATGTGAAGGTGTCGCGATCATGGAGTCACGCCAACTACGACACCCTCACACCCGACGAGCTCTCTGACAAGCTCAAGTCTTCTGAGATCGAGGCCCGGATCGAGGCGAAGCTCAAGAACCCTTCTGCGCCCGAGCGTTGCACTCATCTCTACAGTAAAGGGGCGGTTTCAGTTCTTACGCTAACCCATCCGCGATTTCTTTCGCCTTGTCTTCCTTGGTGTGCATGACGCGAGGAGCGGATGGAGAGCCTTGGGGATGATGAGCTTGCGCTAGTCATCTACCGATTCTCGCGGTTCCACAACAACCGCTTGAACCGTCGGCGTGGCGGCCCATCAGGGGCGGATGCTTGAGTGCGGAGATCCGGACCACCGTCACCGCATGTCCCAAGAAGAACAAGGACAAGTACTCGGCGAAGTACTACTCCAACAAGTGCGACTCCGACAAAGCGCAGGGCGAGGCACGAGCACACCTCCGGCAAGTACAAGTCCAAGAAGGGATTCGACAAGGAGGCGATCAAGAAGAAGTACCTCAAGCGTGCCAAGGGCACAAGCATGCCTTCCTTGCCTCCCTCGGCGACCTCGACAACGACTCTTCGGACGGGATCTTCGTACACCGGGGCAAGTACACGAAGGACATCATCCGCCAAGTTTAGCATGGGTGAGCCAAGCCTCTCGGCGCCCATGTCGACGACGGCGGCCCTGGGCGAGGATAAGGATGGAGAAGCTGTGGACCAAAGGGAATGCGAAGCATGATCGGTTATTTGCTACTGCGGCGGCGGCAGCGCCCGACATCGGTTCTGCGGTGTGCCTCTGCGCGCTTTCGATCTTCGCGCGCACCTCTCACTTTCAGGTACGTGAAGAGGATCTTGGGTACTTGCGGTTTTACCCTTGACTTTGGCCTATGGTACTCGGCCTCTTCCACCCTCTCCACGGTGGTTATTCGGACTACGATTATCTTTGGTGATCGTATGCATAGAAAGTCTACCTCACGGTACTGTCGGTTTCTTGGTACTTCTCTAGTGTCTTGGTAGTCTCATAAGCGATGCGGTGTCGCTCGGTCGGCGGTTGAGGCGAGTATGTAGCTGCTGGCTGCTTGTTGTTCCCAAATGTTGTGGATGGTTGCCACTTTGAGAGACTTTGGCTTGAGCTTTTCGTGTACCCTTGTTGTGTGATAGCATGGGAGGCGTGAGTGTAGCCAAAAACCAGTTCTTCACTCCCGGACCAAACACATAGAGGTGAGGTACCACTTCTGAGATCACCGGGAGAAAGGGGACATAGATGTGCGGCATGTGTACAGACAACAGTGCGGACATTTTCACAAAACCTCTAGACCAAGTCCGCTTTGCCCGGCCGTGGAGAGTTGGGCGTGTGCTATCCTTTTTTGAGGGGTAGCTTTTGTAGTTGATGTCTGATTTTAGTTTTAGGTTTGTTTTTTGCTTTTTGTATCATACTTGCATATCATGAGCTTCACTTTTATATTGAATGGAATAAGTTTGTGCTCTTAGTAGTATGGACATGATAGTGCTTCTAGTTTGAGCTCTTTCTAATCATGTGGTGTATGTTATGAGTGAGCAATTTTTTCAAATGTGAACTTGATTAATGAATGATGAAATTAAATCATGGTTCACCCTTGAGCTAGCTACTATCATGAGTAGGATGTTGAGATCCTTTGAGCTTTTATGTGTATGCTTGGTAGCTATGTCTCATGCTTTGATTCATTCACTTGCTTAGATTTTATGATAATACCATGCTAAAACGTGAAGTCTAAAGCTAAAGTGATGAAAAGATCGAGTGGGTCCATTTTGCCACGTTGAAGTTTGAGGCCCCGCTTTCATTTGCACTCTTGAATGAACTTGGACTTCATTGTGTTTGACCCGGACCATTGTCTTAAGCTAATCATTGCTCATGCATAGGCTTGACATGGTTGATTAGTAAGGCAAGGCAAATGTGGATAACCACTTTCGCATGCTCTTTTGTAACTTGTGAACCGGGCCGCAACTCGAACTAAAATGAACCTCACAAGTTTGTGCCATAATGTCTAGCATGATGTCTGAACATTTGCTTGGGGTAGTTCACCCAATTTACATGTTTGAGCACTTAGTTGATTTCCTATCTACTTGTGCTAGGTGCTATGTTTAATGGTGAACCTCCTTTTGCAAGATACTAAAATTTGCTCAAAATGCTTTGTGCCATATTTCATATCATCGATTAGCTTGAGCTGGCTAGCACTTGTAATTTGTTGCTATGGTACCACCTTGAGCACTCTCTCATTCGTTTGAATATAATCTTGAAGCTTTGCATTGTGACATATTGCATTTCATAGCTTGATTAGTGCATGTGCCAACAAGGGGGAAAAGATACAAAAACATGGCTGCATTTGTCTAGGGGAGTAGCACCTTGAGCTAGATGTGTTGAGCTTTGTTTTGCCTCTGTCTTGAGGGGTCTAGCTGTTTGTGTGTGTGAAAGAAATTGGTTTGGAGCTGTGCTAGTGGTGTTGAGCCTTGTTCTACCTCTTCTTGAGGACTAGCTACCTATTTAGCTTGGTTGTGTCGAGCCTTTTGCCCATGTCTTTGGGAACCAAGCTTTTTGCTCCATGTTTGCTATCTAGTAGTTGTCTTAGTTTTTGTCTAGCTTGTGTTCACTTGGATGTGCTTTCTTCTACCTTCTCTCTTTTGTGTTGAATGTTGACAATGCACTCATCAAAGGGGAGATTGCGAACACATGGTTGATTTAGGCCACATGTGTTTAGTTTTGTGATGGAGTGATTGTCAACAGTCAACATTCTTTCTCTATTTTTATTTTATCTTTTATGCTTCGGCTATGTTCACCGGCATCATTAAGAGTGTGTCGAAGACGTATCTCTTGGTTCGTGTGTGTGCGTGTGTGGAGCTTCGGAGATGGTAGCTGACGGCGAGGTGAAAGGGCCAAGGAGGAGGTCTTGCGGGCCGACGGACCGACATGAGGTGAAGGACGGGGCGTGAGGCTTGGACCGAGGGGCTGGATCGCCCGGGCGGCTAGCCATGGTGGTGACATCACGGGACATCGGCCGGATGCAAGAGGGGCGTAGCAGGACCGTGTCGATCGGGTCAAGGCGGCGTGCGTGCAAGCGAGGCGGGGGAGCTCGGATGACTTGGCGACTTCGAGGCGGTCAAGGCGGCGATGACACGTGTCGAGGAGGTTTGGTGGTTTGCCCTCAAAACCATCGGCGGAGTTTGGTGGTTTGGGCCTCAAAACCATCGGCGGGTTTTCGCGGGTTTGGGCCTCAAAACCGAGGCGTTCGGTGGGCGGAAGGGCGACGCGATGGCGGCATCGGGGGAGGTTGCGTGGATGCAAGGCTACCCGATGAGGAGCGCGGTGGCCGTCGGATCAAAATATACCGAGTGACCAAAATAGCCCTAGGGTTAGTGGTTTGGCTCATATGTATCGAAGGGCAAAAATAGGGATAAGAAATAAGGACCTTAAGTAGTGGATGGCAGCCATCACTCCCTCTTTCCTCTCTCATTTTCGTTCTTATTTTTCCCCAATTTCTAGGGTTCTTGTTTAGAGGTCAAGAACATCAAATTGGTGACATTTTGTGGTGACTTTTTTTGTTGGGAAAGGGGAGTCCCAATCCTCCCTGTCGTCTCGGCGTTTTGAATCAATTTTTCTTGGTCATGGCTGTGATTTTCGTTGAAATCAGATCACTTTTGTTTTCTGTGTTTCTCTCTTTCTATCCCAGCAGCTGCACAGAGGCCACGCTCGGCAGGCAGCAGCAGCTGCGCTCGCCGGCCACCGCGTGGACACCAACAGAGGCAGGCGGCCTCCGCGTTCCTAGGCCAAGCACCGGCCACCAGCCGCGAGCGAGCTGCTCAACTGCCAAGAACAGCAGGGGCACGGCAGGAGCAGCCCCAAGACAGCAGCTCGGCAACAACAGGCAGCTGCGTCGTTCATTCCTTTGTCAAGTTCGAGTTCTACATCAACAAAGACTCGATTTTTTGTGTGATCTGGAGTTGGCCTTCGTGCTGCTCGTTTTGCTTCTTGTGCAGGGCAGTAGATCAAGCGCTTGTGTGCGAGTTTTCAGCATCCGATGAACTCAGCCTAGTTAGTTCTTTCCTGCGCATGCAAGCTGTTTGTTGAATTGCCCAAGCAGTCTTTCTTCTCTGCCGATCTAGTTTTTGCAGCAGCTTCCTGTTTTCATTTGATTTTGGCTGATTCTTCCGTTCGTTGGTTTTCAGCAGTGTCGTGCATCGATCCTCTCCCTCTCTGATTTCTGTGCCGTGCACTACAGTCACCAAGCAGTGCTTGGCCAGCAGCCCCAGGGTTTTACAGATTGTCAACGTGCTTGTCTTTTGCTTGTCTTGAGCCATCCGAATTTGATTGGTTTGAAACTTTGTTCTTGCATACGTGATTTGCCTTGCTAATCTCATAGACGTCACTTTCAAGCAATAGTACCTTGATTTGTTTGTTTGACTAAAGCTACTAGCATCAAGGTCTAGCAAGTGAAAGCTTGTACAGCAGGTTCGAGTTTGTTGTTTGGGTGCCTATTTCAGCCTGCTTGCTTCATCCAAGTAATTTGATCGATTGAGCTCCGATTTGAGATCCGATTTTTGCATTCAACTCTTTGAGTCAACACTTAGTGTTTGATATCTTGCTACTAGTTAGCCGTGTATCACTCGTATCTTTGTGAGTTAAACTTTTGAGGTTGGGGTTGAGGCGATGACCCAAAATTGAAAAGGAAAATCGAGGCTCCCATTCACCCCCTCACGGTACGCCCGTTTAGGTCCTTCACAAAGCTAAATAAAATAAACAAATATATCAATGTATGAATTCGAACCATAAATAAACATATTCAATCCTTCATAATCATCTCCATAGATGGTAACACATCATAACCATAAAATATGAACAAATATTCAAACCCTAAGCAAGTCTTCACAAACACTAACCACACCATAAACACAAGAACAAATCTTTATTAACAATTCAAGTCATCTACATACTAACAATGGCACCGTGATTTGCAAATGCCATGAACAATGATATGAATTATAATTTAGGGTTTGAGACCACAATTCCACCAAACAAATAGAAGGTTAACAAACATAATTACCCACAAAAAGAGGGGAAAATGACATAACTAAACCAAAAACAAATGGAGATGATAACAACAAAAGAAAAAATCCAAGAAGAGGAGGACAAAAGGGGATGAGAAGCTTCCAAAAACACTGACACAGTTGCAGCCTCGGAAAAGTGAGAGAGAGAAGAGAGGGAGAGGAAAAAAGCGGTGGAAACATTTATATCGGCATGTCCCGCCAACCGCGGCCGCGCGGCGAGTGGGGCCCCACGCGCTTTAAGCCCGGCCCAAGCGACAACCCTAACGGGGACGTCGGCGCCCGCCGCATCGGCGTGGCGGACCGTCCGTCACATGCATCGGTAGCGGCCAGCGGTGGGCCCCGCATTCCTCCACACCAGCGGCGGTCAACGGCCGGCGCCCGCGTGAGACGCAGCGTCACGCGCCACATCTTGCCTTTGACCTAGTACAAAAGTCGCCCGCGGCCACGGCCGTAGCGACAAAAAAGGATATCGTGTGCAAATATTTTTACTGAGCGAGGATAAATTTGAGTTTTTGTTTAAAAAAGGGTTAATTTTTTTTTTTTTAAAAAATCCGCTTGCTTGTGGTATGTAACGAACACACATGCATACATATATATGTATATCTCGGTATATATTTTCTTCTTTTTTATTCTCTTGGTGTAATACACAAATATATGAATACACATGGATTTTATGTGCCAAAATCCATCAAACACTTATATATATGGCACTAGTTAATAAAGGCTCCTATCCCTGCCAGGTCTCCATATAATAATAGTACTTGTGTTGTTGTGACAAATAAAATTATGACATCGCTGGTGGAGCCTGACACAAAGATGTCCTCATGATATTGTGGCTGCATCTCCACGACTCCACTCATAAAAAAAAATGGCCCCACTTTTTCTTACGCCCGGGCCCGGACGATTCTCGGCGAAGGCTTCGTTGAGAGCTGGCCGTTACGGTGCTTTCGGCATAGGACTTGTACCGTGAAAAATTTCCCCGTCGGTCCTATGCGAGCCGCGATTAGCTCGACGAAGATAATCGCCGGCGGCTGAACAGCCTTTGCCGAGCACTACCCGATTAACCGGTAAAGGACAATTTCTAGTGTTTGCTTCCACGGATGAAAACACGAGGCCAAAAATAAGTGCAAGCTGTCTAGCTAGAGTCATCGATCTTTATGCAACGGAGCAGCTACATATCATTCACGATGTGTACTTTATCTCTAGCTAGTTGATGCCATCTTTGCTTCTGTAGCGGAAATCACAAGCCCAAAATATAAAATAGAACGTAAACAGATGCCTGCCTTGACGGAGGATTGGAGGAATAAAGTATATTACTTTCTCGGTTTCTCCATATACACCTATAGTAAGTCCGATACATCCACCAGCCGTACAGTCTGGCCAGGTAGATTGATATTCTACGCATGTTAAGGTTTTTGGAGGACCCGAAATTTCTCAGTTATCTCACTCTATCTCTCTACATATATATTGAGCGCTCAAACTTTTCTCTTATCAACCTGTGATCATCAGTTATATATTCCCTTTTCTTAAAAAAAAAAACTGTGATCATATCTGCTAGGCTGCTACTCCCTCCGTCCCACTGAGTTTGTCACCCTGTATTCCGTGTCATCTTATTCGATGTTTAAGTCTTATTCAAATTTTTTGCACAAATATAATTTATTTTGGTGCGACTTATTTTATCAATGAAGATACTTAAATATTGATTAATTTATTTTATAAATTGCATAAATATTTTGAATAAGACGGATGGTCAAACATGAAGTTCAAAAAGTCAAAAAGCGGCCGAACTCCATGGGACAGAGGGAGTAGCTCATTATTCTTCATCTTACGGACTTCATTCCACCAGGCTAAAAGAAGCAAACAATGGAGCCGTATATTCACGTAACAATCTCTCAGCGGCGGCTGCCGCGGCCGTCATCCTCCTACTTGTCATCATATGACAGCCAGTACGTGCACAAGCTATATACGTATATGCACATTTCATTCAAAAAAAACGTATATATGCACATGCGTAACAAGTCGGATGACGCGATGTCCTTTGGTTGAGTTTTTTTTGGCTAACGAACATGTTCTTGCATTTCCATTAGATCCACATCCGTTACACCACTGCTCCATGCATTTGTTACATAGCAACCAATTAATATTTTTTGTTCTCCAGCAGAGTCACAAAAACATGTTGACATAAATTTAGTTAATGTCAACACAAGAGACAATCGAACATGCAACACGCAAGGGTATACCGTGTACTGCTGATGCGTAAAAATAGAAGCTCCAGGTTTTCAAAAACCATATGGTCTGATTTCATTGGAGAGTGCAACAAAGACGGATGAGCGCTCACCTTGGAGGGACCCCATCGGAGCAAGCACACCTGGATTGCTCTAGGACTGGTAGCCCTTCAACGCTTATAGAGTCGGCTCAGATCAGATTCTAAAATTAAAAACCTTTTCGTCTAGGTGCATTATTTCATAATTAGTTTGACACTCTTATCCATATCTAAATTGAATGATCTATATATGCATTTGGATGGCTCGATATGAACTACATAGCGGAGAAATGCAAAAATATGCATCTGAAGAGAAGCTCCATTTTTTTTCTTGAAATGGCTTTTTCTGTTCATCAACAATATTTGCACAGGAAAATACATATTTATTTTTGACAAGGACATGGAGTTTGCAATCTTATGTAGTATTGTTATAAGACGAGGACCGGGAAGTATCGGATCATTGTTCTTGTTCAGGTGGGGATCATTGCATGATCGGAGCGCTAGCAACACCCTCCGTCTCTATCTCAGAGGTGCAATAGTGTATGCACCAGCATTGGAACCAGTCGCAGTAGCCGTCATCGTTGTTGTAGGGGTCGTCGTGTCGGCATGCAATAAAGCAATCAACGTCACCATAAATTGGAAAACATACCCCTTTATAGCTGCCGCTCGGTTGTTTGCCGCAATTTTCTTTCCGTTCGGATGTTGACTCAGCACTGTTTAGATCTAGGCATGGACATTTAGACAATAAATGTGGAAATTGCATCAAACAACTTTTAACAAAAGATTAATCAAATCACATTGCCACTTGCAACATGAATGTAGTTTATGAATGTGGCTGTGTGCATACCACGAGCTGCCATGACGACGGGTAGGAGGATGACCAATAGGAGGACAACAGAGAGATTCATTTTTGAAGATGACATTGCTTCTTATCTGGTGGAAGTTAGTACGTTGAAGTGGACTGAGTGAGCAGATGTGTAGCGATGGAGTTTGGAGAAGTCTGGCAACCTCTAGACTAGGAGTGAGCATATATATACTCTTAACAAATAAAAACTATCAATAAGCAATGGGAAATCCAGGGAGTTGCAGCCAGGAACGGTGGCAACTCAAACATTATGGGCAGCAGGTCACAATGGCGATACTGCAAGCAACTCTAAAAAAATTATGGGGAATAGGTCACTTGTGACGTATTGGTAATGGCCATTAATTCCTGCACTCTGTGCGGTACACAGTGTGGAGGATTATAGTCCAACTCTGTGGTGCTTTCCTCGAGGACGTCCTACAGCTGGTTATGCTTTTGTGGCGGCAAACACTTGGAGAATAATCCAAGGTTTTAATTAATTCTAAGTAGAATAATCCATGCACCGAGGATTGTACGTAGGTGGATATATGTATACATAATCTCTGGTACTGTAATTTTAGGCAAGCTTTTCAAATTATTGATTTCTTGGTGAGGTGGAAAAGCTAAATTTCTCCTCTACTTGCACAGGTCTACATATTGTAAACCTCTCGATCGATCCATCGATCTCATCCAGTCAACCGCTCGATCACTAGCTCATTCTTCTTCATCGAAACCGTATAAAAAAGCTATAAGTAACCATTGTAGTGGCGCCTAACTCTCTTATACAAATCTAAATTGAGCGATGTATATATATGTATTTTGATGGTTCGACATGAGCTACGCAATGGAGAATCAATTTGCATTTGGAGAGGTATAAGAGGGCGTTGCATAGGTACTCCAATTACCTATTAGGAGGTAATATCTCCATTTGATCTGGACCATTGATTTTTTTTAATCTAATGAATTACTAAATGAATTAACAAATATACTAAAACAAAAAATATACCCCCGGCAACTCCTTAATTCCCGCATGCGAGCACCGAAGCTCCTCTCCCATGCGCCACCGCCGGCCAAGGCCCCGCTGATTTCCCCTTAGTTCACGGGATTTTTTCCCGCATGCGAGTAGAGGTAAACCAAGCGAGATTGTATTTCACTCAAAAATATAAAATTTGTATGAATTCAAATTAAACTTCGATAAATAGTAGTATCCAAATTCAAATCCACACATATTAATTCTATCCATACTATGTCTTACAAATTTTAAATTCAAAATTCCTATGATAATATCTTTTTTAAGATTCAAATTTCAAATTTTAAAAAGTCAAATGTAGTATTGCATGACAAGATGGTTTCAAATAAAAAAAAAATTCAACCACTCATTTCTTCTCATGGTCAATGTTTATTTTAGTTGTTTCTCTATCCTAGGTCTTTTTAAAAAAAAAAAAATCAAATTTTGAATGTTGAAAATTCAAATTATTTTGCATGACAAGATGATTTCAAATAAAAAAACCTGTCAACTACAAAGTTTTATATCTTCTTAGAATTTACAATGTTTATTTTGGTCATTTGTTTATCGACACGGTGTTAGTAACATTGTCCCGTCGGTTTGTCGGCGGCGTGCGCAGCTATGGGCTCTGTAGCTTAGCTACGGTACTTTCGGGTGCCTCTAGCTCGGGCACTTTGCAAATTGGATTCCCCTAATCATCTAGTTGAGACCGGGGGCGTAGCCGTAATGATAAGCGAGGGGTACCCGACTTCGTGTCGCTTCGAGCTTCGAGCTCGTGCGCAGTCGGAGGAAGTCGTTCGACCCCTCGGGGCTGTAGAGCTTCGCTTCTGATGGGCCTAGAGCTCACTTTCGGAGGAGGTCTCGGCGTGGAGTCTCCGTGGGCCGCTGAGCTCGGGCGAGCTTCGGGCCGTCTTGGCCCCACACGGGTAGCCGAGCTCGTTCGAGGCGGAAACTCGCCAAGCTCGTGGCGAGTCGGACTTTGTTCGTCTGCCCTAGAGCTTCGCTAGGGGCGGAGGCCATGCTATGGGAGGTCTTTGTGCGCTGCCCAACTCAATCGTGGACCGAGCTAGCTTTTCGTCGAGCTTAAGTGCTAGATTATCGCCCTAAGTTGGGGATCCTTGATTTTGGCCCCCGACACTTTTTATTTTGGTTATTTCTCCATCCGGCATAGTAGTAGTAACATTGTCCACAAATATTACATCTCTCTTCTAGTTTCATAAACTACAAGAGAGATAACAAAAAAATGTTCTGAAAAGTGTTAATATCGTTCTATCGTTTCAAAAAATGACCAAAACAAAAAATTGTACATCTTGATGAGTTCTACAACATTTATATATGTTCATGCGTACTTCAACCGAACTCATATGATGTTTCAAATTTGTTGTTTCAAGTTGTCATTTTTAAATTCAAATTATGAAATATTCACTACAGTTAATGAGTAAAATAACATTCATAATCACAATACCTTGATAGAGAATAATTTTAGAAAAAATTAGGGGAAAAAAACCATCATATTTAGAGTTGGTGCAGTGAGAAACACTACTTGCAAAATTTAGCTACAAATTAAAAGGAGAAATAATTGTTCTTCAACAATTTCATGTTAGATGATTTTTTTTCTCTGACCGCGTACCCCTAACCCCCACACACACGTACGCTAACAACACAGAATTCATTCACGTAAATAAATGCCCAACCATGTATGGTACGCTTTTTTAGCACATGCACAGAATTAAGTCGTGTACAATAATGCGCAACCACATACATGCATCAATTACAAAAATAAAAAAAAAAACCATATCACTTAAAGATTATGCATGCGCGCATGCATAAAAAATCTACATATAAGATTTTTTTTTTTTAAAACTATCATTATTTACCCTATTTGATAAAATAGAAATTAAATAAATACTATTACCTCTAAGGAGGTAATAGTTGATCATGACCGTTTGATCGGAAAAAATGGACGGTCCACAATCATTTTGAGTACCGTAGCAATTGCGGTATAAGATGCCAATTTTGATCATCAACAATATTTACACAAGAAAATACAAATTTATTTTTGACCTACAAGTTCATGACACAACGTAAGTAGGCAGCCGGAAGGTATACAAGTGTAGTATACAAGTGTAGTTTCTCAAAAAAAAAAAAAAAAAAGTACAAGTGCACAGAAAATGCCGTATCTTTGGTAGACAATCAAGGTCCCAAAGCTTTCTCCAATAATCATGTTTCCCAGTGCTTCCTTCAGCTCCCTCCGGCCTCGCTCTTTGCTGCTTTCAATTTTCTGTATGCCGAACGCAAAGAGCTGTCATAGTGCGAACCTATAATATCTTCCATCTCCACGTGGATCGGTGTGGATTGGATCAGGCGAGCATCTTCCTCACAAAAAAAGTTGTTCAATGAGTTCAGCATCCCATTTCTTGGTCACAGGATTTATTAGCTCGTGAACTCTCATGATCGTGATACGGCGCCACTAGCTCCCGGAGGCCTGGAAGGACGCGCACATCCGGACGCTGTGTGGTGGGCTGGACCACGAACTAGCAGACAAGCATTCCATAGAGAGGGCCGCTACGCGGCGCCGCAGCGCCCGGCATGCGTACCGGCGCACACCACCCACCCCTTCTTCTTCCTCGAGTTCGCCCCGCCCCCCTTCTTCTTCCTCGAGTTCGCCCCGCCCCGCCCCGCACCTGCCCCCCGCCGCCCGGCCCTAGGGGTTCGCCCGGGCCGGGCGGGCGTCCGCCTCCTCCCCTGCCCCCCTCTTCTTCTCCAACGCGCTGGCGAGATCGCAGCCGTGCCCACCAAGCTCCGCCGCCCCCATGGATTCCGGTGAGCTCCCCCGCCGGCCTACCCATACCCACGAATGGGTCCTGCCTGAACCCGGCTCGGCGCCCGCCCGCCGCCTACGCTCACCGCCCGGCACCTCCGCCACCACCGCCGCGTTCACAACCGCGCCGCCAGCCCAGCCGGGCAGATTCTATAGCGGGGAGAGGATGGAGGCGGCGGAGGAGCTTCGCCCGGCGACCCGCCAGAACCCTACAACGAGGACAGTCCCGCGGAACCCTAAAGCTAGAACGCGGCGGCCCTATCTACAACAAATCCACCGCCCCGGCATGGCGTCCTGCGCCGCTGGCCGCCCGCCCCCCGGCCCCCCTCGGCACCGCAGCAGCGTCCGTGCGGCTATGGATAGCGGCGGCGTGCGCCGTATAAGAATCGTGTTCCATAAAGGAACACCCTCGCCTGCCCGTGCTTCCCTTGTTGTGCATCCTCTCCCACCCACTCCTACCGCATGTACCGGGGGACCACCCGTGCCGCTGCCCCGTGCTCCGCGACTTGCGTCCTTCCTCTCCCGTGCTTTGCGTCTCGTGTCCCTCCTCTCCCCTCGGCGTCCTTCCTCTCCACGTGCTTGCGTCTCGTGTCCCTCCTCTCTCCTCGGTACCTCCTCTCCCCTTCATCCCAGCTTCACAATGCGCACCACGGGGACCGCCATGCCCTCTACTGCAATCTCCATGCGCTTCCCATGCTCACTACCAATCAGCACGAGGGAGAGAAGAAGTTGCAGAAAGTGAGAGGAGAAGGAGATGCAACCCCACGATATACTTTTGAAACATCCAAAAACAATAGTTGAAACATACTCACTGAAACTAGTTGAAACACTTGTAACATCCCTTTTGAAACAAAAGGCATCCCATCTAAAACACACTTGAAACTACTGCAACCAAACGTAAACATGGAATAAAATACATGCAACGTATATGTGATACACATATGCAACATCTAGTGCATTTTGCGTCGAAAAAAAAAGCGATGAAACATGTCTCTCAAACATGTGAAAAACTTCGAAACGCATTACTATTGCAACATGCATTTTGAAACAAATGCAACATATGCAACATCACTTTCGATCTACTTTTGAAACATACATATGGTTCGGTTGGAACATACCTTTGAAACATCTAAAACAAGCTGAAACATTGGGGAAAAGAAAAAAGAAGCATGGCGTGAGGAGTGCTATGGCCGCCCGGGTGAGGGAGCTTCGGTCACCGAAGGGGATGCTTTGGGGGCAGGGAGGGTGTTGCGCCGCCCACGCGAGGGAGCTCCCCACGGGGGATGACGCAGCACCGAATGATTATTACAACAACACCGAATCAACTACTGCAACATGCCAAATTGATCCAAAACTGCATCATATTGCCTACATCTCAAAGCAGTACTACTGCAACATCAACTAAACACTACTGCAACATCCAGAGATAACCATTACAACAACACAAGCAAAACTACGTGGAACCCTAGCCACCAACATATCCCTTAGATCCAGACCGAGAGAAGTACGAGCAGGAGGAGGAGAAGGAAAAGGCGGAGGAGAGCTCAGATCTAGAGGAGGAGGAGGAAGGATGAGATCCAAATGAGAACCGCACCTACCACGCCAGAAGCCATGCATGGAGCTTGTGTAACGTGAGGGGAGAGAGCAGGGAGGGAGTCGCGCAGTTCACTAGAAACTGCCATTGTCGCCCTAGTCTGATGCATGGAGGTCGCGGAGTCAAGCGGGGCGTGGAGGGGGAGGGAGGAAGGGGTAGCTCCCTGGGTGTCGCACCCCAAAAACTAGAGAATGGAGGAGTAGGAGGAGGAAGAAGGGAAGCAAAAGGAACGACCGGGTGGTTGATAGAAGGATAAGGAGAGTGGGCCGGAGCAGCGAGCGGGCGTGCTCTAGCAGATTTCCTCGTGGGCCGAGCCGCGATAAGATACATCCGGAGCATCTGGACATATGTAAGTAACAATTACCGCTCCAAATAATGCTTCAACCTCTTGGTGTTACTGGCCCTCTAGTGTGATCCCGCGGGAGCCGTGGATCATCTCATATGTCGACATTTAGTCCACCCCAATTCTCCAAATCATGCCATCCCTCAAGACCTGTACTCAGTAGGGATGTTTGTATCCCACCCCCACCTCGCTCTCATGCGCGGCATGATGAGGACATCACCATGCTGGACACGCCGACACTATGGTCTTCCCAAGCTGCAACTCGTCCCCAACTCAGCTGCCACATCACCCTCGAATTCAGCGCGACACATCGTCAATGTTTCGTCCATAACTTCTTCATATGCCATCAACACAGGGCGATGTTAGATGTGTTGGAAAGGGGGGGACGACGACGTTGTTTTGGATTTGGTCCCAGCTCGAGATGGCCTGTGGATCCTTTTATGTGACCACGAGAAGGTGTCGCGTCACCTGTTTTTGGGCCAACCTAGCCATGGGCCTTAAGCCCAAGTTGTGGGCGCCGCCCGTCTTGGCCGCCCCCAACTCTAGCGTCCTTCCTCATGATATAAATTCATTAGCCCGCCGTTTAGACTTAGGTTTTGATTTTGAGTTTTTTCCAGTGAGAAATTGAATCGTTCATTGTAACAGTGAAGACAATTCCTTTTATAGTGATCCGGGGCCCGTTCTTGTTTGTCACCACCGTATCAATTAGTCCTTTTGTGATCCAAACTCAAACTCTAATAATTTTGTTCATCATTCATATTTACCATTATCGATTGTGTGATTTCCTGTTCTTACTTGTGTTCTTCGATTAAACTTGCGGGAAAGCTTTCTTGGTGAGGTCAATCAAGTCATGCTTGGTTGATTACCATTGGAGTTGTGGTGTAGCGGTTGCGGCGTTCGAATCTTGTTAATTTGAAGCGGGATCGTCAACGTCGAGATCTCCACCAATCGAATTTACCACATACCTCCACGAAAGATCGGGCCGTGTCTCATCACGGCATCTCTCACCGGCGCCCCCTCCCCTGTTGCTCCACCCGCGGGAGCCATGAATCAGCCCATATGTCGAAATTTAGTCACTCATTACTACAAAAGGCTACTAAGGGGGCGTCTGATATTTTGATTAGGGGCAGCTCATAATTTGAGCCGCCCCTATAGTATGCGAAAATCCTTGTGGGTGACAAGCCGCCCTATAGATGGCAGATTAGGGGCGGTTCGGTAATACCAGCCGCCCCCTTTTGTTATCGGGGGCGGTTCAATCACCACCGCCCCCCAGTGGGTCCACAATAGGGGCGACTCTATATTGAAGCGCCCTATAGTGGGTTGCCGAATTTTAAAATGAGGCACTAAAAATTAAAATTTTGTAAACGACCTTAGATGGAAAACTTTCTAAATAACAATTGTAGATCTTGAAAAGTTATGAATCTTTGTTGTTGACCACTTTTTCATTTGCATTTATATGATGCCTCAAAAAGTAGGTTTGAATTTGTAAATTTTGAAATTTGAATTTTTCAAACGACCTCGGATGGAAAAACTTCCTAAATAACAATTGTAGATCTCAAAAAATTATGAAACTTTGTAGTTGACCACTTTTTAGTTTGAAATCATCTAGTTATGCAAAAGCTGTATTCGAATGTCTCAAATTTGGAATTCAAATTTAAGTAAAGCGACCTCGGATGGAAAAAAAACTTCCTAAATATGAAATGTAGATCTCAAAAAGTTATGAAACTTTGTAGTTGACCATTTTTTTAGTTTGAATCCATTTAGTCAATTTACACTCGGATTTGTATAATATGTGAGGACGTGGAATGGAATATGGACACATCCAAGCGTGTAGCGCAGATGGAGGGGTAGGGTCGCCAGCGTGAGCTTAAGGTTCTGGGTTCAATCGCAACACTTACAAAAAGCGTGAAAAAATGAACATGTGTAGGGGATGTGGGTGGCTAGCTAGACGGTGGGGTCCTGCCCTAATTAAAGAAAAAAAAATGTTTTGCTATTTTTTCAATTTTGAAAATATAACCGCCCCTAAAGTGGAAGCACATTAGGAGCGGATAGTTAGGGGCAGCTCCAAAAACCGCCCTTAATGAGCATCTTGAGCGCCCCTAAAGAAGACGTTTGTAGTAATGACTCCCATTTCTCCCAGGGACGAGGATCTGGTAGCGGTGGACTCGAGAATCAAGATGCGCGCCTCGCCATTTCCTTGTCCTCTTCCCCGAGCGAATCCGAATGTCGCCTGTTTGAGGCGCAGAGCCTGGTATGGAAGACCAAGCTAGGCATGACGGCGACGGTGACAACATCCACCATAATTGAATACCGCGGCAACGGCAAGGAGGACGGACGGAAGGAATCAGCGGCCTCCTCCGCACCGTCCATCCTCACGCTCCCTCCCCTGCGTCGGCGTGGGCGTAGTGGTCTGCCCGCCGCCTGTGATGTGCGACATTCTCCAGCTCGCCGGCACCACCCCCTGCCGATGCCACACCATCCCTCCCCAATGCCGTCTTTTTTGTCCGGCTCTGCCTTTTGACATCGTCAGGTCTGGATCCTGTTCCATCTTATACTTCCATTAGAACGTATATACTTCTGAACTCATTCTCTTTCCTTAACAATCTTTTTCGTATACTTGAATGACCAAATGCTATGTACCCATTCCAATTTGATTTAATCTGTGATTATGCAGGACCAGCAATTAATGTTTGCATTATTCTGCTACCTTGTCATGCTGGAAAATTCTTGTTTGGTCTATCCGCAGCCTACGGTATTGAGGAGAGTTGTCTACGATTGGGCAGAAGAGCACTATGGATTATGGAATTCGGTCATAGTTCTATGATGTTATATTCAGGATAAGAATGTGTACAGAGGTATCAGTCTTATGCACCTGGTGATATGCTGATTCTTTTTATTTATCATGTCCAGTAAGGATCATTAATGTGCTACTAAATTTGCAAGCGACAATGAAAACAAACAGCTGTAGTGTGATTGTAAGGATTAGACTGTACAGTCAGGAGTATATGCACTTATCTGATAGAGTTCAGATGTTGTTCTGAAAAAAGTCACAAAAAATGTTGTTCTGAAAATTGAGATATGCTGCAAGATTGTTTAGTATACCAGTCATCTACTTGTCCGCAGCAAGACAGAGGTGAGCATACGACTGCAGGAAGACAATGAAATCTACTTGTCCGCGGCTAGAAACATGAAGCCAAAATATACTTGGGGTCATTACTGAAAGCTGTCTAGCTAGAGTCATCTTAGGCAACGGGGAAGCTGAGGTTGGCATGCACCGTCAACATCATGCACGATGCACTAGTTGACGTCATCTCTGCTTCTGCACCGGAAAACACAAGGCCAAAATATAGAAAATACTTAGGCTCGTTAGCGAAAGTTATCTAGCTAGAATCATCTTTATGCAACGGAAAGCTGAGTTTGGCAGGTTGCACCGTCAACATCATGCACGATGCACTAGTCGACGTCATCTTGGCTTCTGCAGCGGAAAACACAAGCCAAAAATTATGGAATAGAACATATAAACAGATGCCTGCCTCGACGGAGGATTGGAGGGGAATAAAGTGTATTACTTTCTTGGTTTCTCCATATACAGTAAGGCCGATACATCCACCGGTATAGTCTGGCCTGGTAGATTGATATTCCATGGTTATATTTTGGAGGGAGCTCTTTTTGGAGGAGCCAAAATTTCTTACTGTCATCTCGCACTACCTCTCTGCGGCGGCCAATACGTGCACAATCTGTATATGTAGCGCGCTGGCCCAAAGCTTTCTCTCATCGACCTGTGATCTTCTCTGCTAGCTCATTCTTCTTCATCCTACGGATCGACTTCATTCCACCAAGCTTAGGAGCAACCAAATGGAGCCGCATTCACGGAGAAATCCCTCTGCGGAAGCTGCCGTAACCGTCGTCCTCCTACTTGTCATTGTTACAGCCGGTACGTGCACAAGCTATATATTTTTTTCAAGGAATGCACAAGCTATATATGCATATGCACATGACGCGACGTCCTTTCATTATTTTTTTGTTCGGCTAACGAACAATGTTCTTGCATTTCCGTTAGAGATGGCCTCCGTTGGGGAGGCAGCTGGTACTTGCAAGCACCTCAGCGGCACCTACAAAGGACTGTGCGTGACCGCATTGGACTGCTCATGTACCTGCAATGCCGAAAGCGAGGACAACATTGGGGGCTATTGTGATGACTTCCCGTCTCGTTGCTACTGCCTTACTAATTGCTAGCTAGCGGTTGCTGCCATATGCCACGTAGTTAATAAAGGCCTCCTAACCCTGCCCGGTCTCGGCCATGTAATAATTACTTGTGTTGTTGTGACAAATAAAATTGTGGTATCGCTGGAGCTTGACACACAAAGATATTCTCAGGGCATGTTCAATCCTAGCCTTAGACAGATATAAAGACAGGTCATACAATCCACAGATGATTGGCCTGCCTCTAAGCTATTTAATCCTTGCATCTAGATATGATCAACTATAAATAGAAATCCAACATGCATGTATTGTCGAGTGTATGGTGTCTCTGAGCCATTTAATCTTTTGCATGTAGATATGATCAACTATAAATAGAAATACGCATGCACATTGTGGTCCAAGGAGATGGAGAGACGAGCCCTACAAGACTATGTCAAAGAATGACAACTAGCTTAGAAAATCATATCTATCAAACCGTTTGGGATAAAATCATAAAATTTTGTGAGCTAATAAATCTAAAGGTCCTCAACAACATTCTTGTTCACCAAAACACCTATTTCAATTTCTATGTAACCCTAATCGGCTCCCCAAGAAAGGCTACCGAAACTGTTCATCTGAAATCTGAGGAAGAACATTCAGACAACTTTTCTCCCTCGCTAGTACACTTATTCAATGGCCAAACTCCACTCTAAACACTAAACTTGTGTAGGGAAGGACGAAATCCAACTTTACCTTGGTCACCCAAAAACCTTAGAGCGACGTACAGGAGGGGATGAGGTTGGGAAGAACCGATCCACATGATAGACGCACCTCTTCTTGCTCCTCTGGCTATCCTCAAATTTCCCCGAAGGATTTGGTGTTGTATGGAGGGGATTTTTTTTTTTTTGAGCACTGGAGGGGATTTATAAGGAAGAGCAGCCATGGGGAGAGGAAGGAGCAAGTAATGTAAAGAAGGGGGAGCTAGACACTGGTCTAGACAAGACAAGCGTAAGGGAGGGGGCGTGTTGTCTACAAGGGGAAGTTGGACTTTGGCAAAACATTGTATCTACCCTACTAATCTATCTATCTATCTACTCTACTAAATTCACCAAGTTTTCTTGTCTACGTCCACACCAAAAATCGTCCTCCGCTGAGTAGTCTCAACTTTGTCCACACAATAATTATACCCAGAAAAATAATCTTTCAAAATCAACACTTCAGATTTAATCTCAGCTTTCTCCTTACTCATAATCCAACTGTCAAGATTGGTTGTGTCAACCTAACCTCGTATCCTCTCGCGCTCGCTGTTGTCAAATATGGATTATATATATCCTTTGATCCTAATCTACTTACACTTTCTTGATGATTTATATTTCAAAAAAAAACCATGCATACAAACCATCCTTACACTTTTCACGGTTCATAATACTGCAACAACTCTATGATAATTTTTTTTTCTTTCTTGTTGCCGATAATGCGCCGCTCGAGCCGCCCATCCTTGGGCAGCTCTGCATTGTGAAGTTTAGGATCAGGCTAACTTCAATTGAGATGCTCTCCTTGTGGAGAAGAACACTGGGAAGCACTGATTTTTTGCTTGAGGATGATAAATTCCATCGAGAAGAACACTAGGTTGCAATGTTTTTTCGACTCGAAGAAACTGAACTAGTTTATGGGCCCCTAAAGTTGGTTGCTGCATGGATGTTGTTATCTCTTTCAAATGGTTCTACCAAAAAAATCTACTTCTGAATTTCATCTTCACACTTTTTTTATTCATTTTCTTTCATTGGTTTTTTGATCAGTCATGACTCATGAGTATGTGTCACAGTCATCGGCCCGGCCCAGAGAGGGGGCTCGGCGCGGCCCAAGCCGGCTAGGACGGCCCGGGAAGGGGCACGCTACAAGACCCGGGAGGAGGGGGGCGGCGCTGCCACCACCGCCACTGCCCTCGTCATCCTCGTCATCAATTAGGATTTGATTTTTTGTGTGAAGGAGATATTCGAATCTATAAGGAAATCTCCTATTAGGAAAAGAATAAGAGTTTGCTTGTAAAAGGGTATTCGAATATAAGGAAAGCTTTAGAGATTGCTTGAGTTACAAGTCCCATAAGAGGGCTATATAAACAAGGAGGATGTAATATTTTAGGGACAAGCAAATAAAGAAAATATGCACCCAACTCTCTTGCTCCCCCCCCCTATGCCGCCGCCCCCCCCCTCTGCCCTCACGCCGCCGCCCCCCTCCAATGCCGTCGTGCGCCGCCCGGTGCCGCTGTCGGCACCGTCATCACCGCCCCTCCCAAAGGCGGTTGTGACACGTGGTATCCAGAGACCGGGATGACTCCCACCACCGATGGCTTCTGAGATGTACAACTTCTTCATGGCCCTCAAGCGTCTCCTCAAGGACAACTTTGAGAAGATTGACCGCCGCTTTGACGAGATCGAGGTCTGTTCCCGACGTATGGAGAACGTCGACGTCAACACCATGATCCGTCTCCCGCCACTACGCATGACGATGACAGCCCAACCGTGGCTGCCGCCACTGGCCAGGCGGCGTCCCCAGGCACCACCATGGGCACTGCCCTCATCCCCGACAATGCCAGCGGCGGCGACAACGATCGATATCGCCATCTTCCAGAACACCGCCGAGGAGGAGGATAGCGACGCCCCCAGGCGACCGTCCGGTCGATCTCGACGCCGAGCAACCTACAGATCCAAGCGACAACTGTACACCAGCCTCTGCTTCACCGACGTCACCACCCCTGGCCGCCTAGGGACGCCGGGACCGGCGCACATGGTGCCACCTGCGGCACCCCTGCGCAGATCACCGGTTCACCTACTCTTCGTACTCCGACGGCGACTCTGCATCCTCCACACTATGCGGATGTCTTCATGCACTACCTCAGGCGCGACTTTGGACCACCCATCAACAACAACATGACAGGTGATTTGGCTCCACCACGACAGGACGGCAATTTGAATAACTATATCGACACCTTCAAGGCCTATGCTACATGCATGGACCTCCCGAGCCCGCTCCACCACGTTCACCTCTTCGTCGGTGGGCTCCACTCTCCTCTATGCGAAGCGGTTCAGTGGGAGGAACCGGATGCATGAGGCAATCAACCTCGCGTCAGTTCAACAGTCCATCTCTAGCTTCACCACACACTGTTGTGGCCGGCGATGGCCCTGACGGGGCCAACGACAACAACGACAATAACGGCGCCTACACTGACAACAACACAACCCTGCTGGAGACCAGGGCTCCCCAGGGGCAGCCACGCCTTGCTCCAGCCATGGACGCCATCGACGACAAGGTGGCCTTTGACCTGCTCACCTAGCTCCGTCTTGCGGCATTGACAAACCACGAACTCTAGGTGATAGCGACCACCATTGAACTTTAGGACACAACACCTGAGTGGACACTATACAATAGCATCGTGAGGTACAACCACCGCTACTCTGTCCCAGTAGCTTCCGTTCTTCAACAAGATCTTCTACTACAGCAAGGGATTCCCCTACATGGCCTTGCGGTGGGCTTTCATCTTCTACTACAGCAAGGGATTCCCCTACAAGATCTTTCATCTTGCTCATGGGACGGCGACCGGATGTCAATATGCACGGCGCCACGATTCTCCTCTTTGACGACAACGACCATGAGTTCATCCATGTTGACAACGTGTCTGTGGGCTCCCTGGGCACCGGGGTCCCCCAGGTCAGCCCAATTGTGTGGACAGCGAGCGACCTCCTCTATGGCCCCTTACTATGCTTCACTTCGACGCCTGTCTCGATGACCAGACACGGGTGGAGGTTGGTATAGTCTACTCTATCCCGAGACCCAGCCTCACTACAGACAATCTACTTGATGGGCATCATGAGCGGCACCGTCATGGCGGCAGCACGGCTCGATAGGCCGTTTATGCACCTCCCATAGAGCTACAACTTCAGGATGTACTTTGGGGACCTGCACTTCGACTTTTCATTTGACGATGATGCCTTCATTGCTAATGAGTACCATGACAGGATGGGTCTACTTCAGCTACGCTGTGGCATAGACATCACTACACCACCCGTCGCGGTGGCCTACGCTTCTACTTGGTGGGTTAGCCGACGCGCAGACGCGTCGCCTCGCCGAACGGCGGGGAGATGTCACAATACAGCCTTGGCGCGGCTGAAGCCGGCCAAGCTGGCCCAGGAAGGGGCGCGCACACCTAGGAGTAGGGGGCTGGCGCTGCCACTGCTGCCACTGCCCTCGTCATCCTTGTCATCATCGTCTTCGATCAGGATTAGATTTTTTGTATGAAGGGGATATTCCAATATATACGGAAATCTCCTATTAGTAAAAGAATAAGAGTTTGTTATAAAAGGGTATTCCGGAATATAAGGAAACCTTTAGAGATTGCTTGAGTTACAAGTCCCATAGGAGGGCTATATAAACAAGGAGCATGTAATCTTTTAGAGACAAGCAAATAAAAAAACTATTTCCCCAACTCTCCTGTTCCCTACACCGCTGCTCCCTGCCCCTCTCCTCAGCGCCGCCGCCCGGCGTGCCCATACGCCCGCAATGCCGCCACCCCCTCCAACGTCGTTGCACCGCCGCCCGGTGCCGCCGTTAGCACCGTCTTCGCCGCCCCTACCCAAGGCGGTTGTGACAGTATGAACTTCCTCTTTTTTTTAGCAGCTCTTTCAATAATTTGATTTTTGTGTCTAATGTTTCAATACACAGTGATAGCAGAAAGTTAGTGTCTCCTGATTTATTCTCCTAATTAACTTTGGCCGGCTGAATAGGATAGCTCAAGACCTTTGGCCGGCTGAATAGGATAGCTCAAGACTCAGCATACGTCTACACATCCTAACTCGGCATGCAGGCCACACATTTTCTAACATCAAGTATGAATTTGCATTGGTTATGCATTGTGCAAAGAAAAAGCATGCTAGCTCCCCTCGATGTTGCTATAGTAATCTCTTACCGTTTGTGGCCATCGCGCGGGACGGCACGGTTGAATCTAGCGCAGCAGCATGTATTTTAACTTCGACACTAGTTCTTCTTCCTCGGCTAAAAACATTAAACCAAAATATTCTTAGGGTCATTTGTGAGAGTCATCTTTAGGCAACGGAAGCTGGGGTTGGCAGGATATGCACCGTCAACATCATGCATGATGCACTAGTTGACGTCATCTCTGCTTCTGCAGCGGAAAACACAAGCCCAAAATATAGAAAGTACTTAGGGTCATCTTTATGCAAGGGAAAGCTGAGGTTGGCAGGTTGCACCGTCAACATCATGCACGATGCACTAGTCGACGTCATTTCTGCTTCTGCAGCGGAAAACACAAGCCAGAAATATGGAATAAAACATACACAGATGACTGCCCTTGACGGAGGATTGGAGTATATTACTTTCTCGGTTTCTCCATATACACAATGCATAACCACCCGTATAGTCTGGCCTGGTAGATTATTCCATGCAGGTTAAGGTATTTTGGAGGAGCCAAAATCTCTCACTGTTATCTCGCTCTATCATCTTCATATATATAGTGCGCGGCCAAATTTTTGTCTCTGTGGCGGCCGCCACGGCCGTCGTCTTCCTATTTATCATCGTCACAGCCAGTACGTGCACAAGTTATATATGTAGCGCGCTGGCCCAAACCTTTTTCTCATCGACCCGTGATCATCTGCTAGCTCATTCTTCTCCATCGATCCTACGGATCGACTTCATTCCACCAAACTAAGGAGCAACCAAATGGAGCCTCATTCACAGAGAAATCCCTCTGCGGCAGCTGCCGTAGCTGTCGTCCTCCTACTTGTTATTGTTACAGCCGGTATGTGGACAAGCTATATATGTATATGCACAAGACGCGATGTCCTTTGATTATTGTTTTGGCTAACGAACAATGTTCTTGCATTTCCGTTAGAGATGGCCTCGGTTGGGGAGGCAGATATTTGCGAGCACCTCAGCAGCACCTCCGAAGGACTGTGTGAGTCCAATGAGGACTGCTCATTAGACTGCTATGTCGAAGGCGACAACATTTGGGGCATGTGTGATGACATCCCGCCTCGTTGCTACTGCCAAACTAATTGCTAGCTAGCGCTGAGATTGTTGCTTGCATATGCCACTAGTTAATAAAGGCTCCTATCCCTGCCCGGTCTCCAGCCATGTAATATTTACTTGTGTTGTTGTGACAAATAAAATTGTGGTATCGCTGGAACTTGACACACAAAGATGTCCTTAGGGCATGTTCAACCCATAGACGGGTTCCGTCTCTAAGTGCCTCGAATCTATGATCAGATATAAAAACAAGTCATACAACCCACAAACACACCGTCGAGATGGAGAGACGAGCCCAACAAGACTTTGCCGAAGAATGACAGCCAGCTTAGAAAATCATATCTGTCAAACCGTTTGGGATAAAATCATGAAATTTTGTGGGCTAATAGATCTGAAGGTCCTCTACAACATTGTTATTCACCAAAACACCAGTTTCAATTTATATGTAACAATCGGTTACCCAAGAAAAGCTGCAGAAACTGTTCATCTGAAATCAAGGGACAACATTCAGACAACTTTTCTCCCTCGCTATCCACTTATTTAATGGCCAAACTCCACCGTAAACACTAAACTTGTGCAGGGAAGGATGAAATCCAACTTACCTTGGTCACCCAAAAACCTAAGAGCGACGGGAGGGGATGGGAAAGGACCCATCCACATGAAAGATGCACCTCTTCTTGCTCCTCTGGTTATCCTCGATCCGATTTGCATATTTTCCCCAAGGATTTGGTGTTGTATATATGGAAGGGATTTTGGGAAGAGCAGCTTGGGGAGAGGAAGGAAAGGAGCATGTAATGTAAAGAAGGGAGATACAATGGTCTAGAGAAGACGAGCGTAAGGGAGGGGAAGTTAGGATTTGGCCCAACAAAGCATTGTCTTCCAAAAAAAAAAAATCTCTCTTTATATATAGTACTAGGTTCGTGCGGTGCGTTGCTATGGGACTACCAAACATATGGATTGCATGATAAGATAATAATACTATGGGATTAAATACCGAGATACTAAAGTGACATTTAATCCCAAAAGCAAAGTTCATGAAAAGGAGTTGCACGACATTCTCCTTCCGTGCCGCAGGATGTTCTCCTTTTTGTGCCGCTTGGCTCATCTGCTTTGGGAGTTGTCTCCCCAAGCAGGAGACATTGTGAGCAGTGGTACACTTGCTGAGGGAGGAGAGTCGATCGGTGGTGGGCCATGGCGAGCTAGAGTGAAAATTTATGAAAAATAGTGAAGCAAAAGGAGAAACACCGCTTCAAATAATTTGATCTTTATATAAATTAAATCAGGCAACCAAGCTTGTTATACAAATAACTTTGATTATTACAAACTAAATGGAGCAACCAAATACGTGTGCAAACATTACATAGTCTACATATTTTCAATCTTTCTGACCAATGAAAAGTCAGAGATTTTGAATTAAGGAATCCATGGTAAATTCAAAAAATGGGTTTGAGACAAACTTGAAAATGATCCGGGAAATTTCCTAGTATTGCCAAAATGACAAGAGAGGGATTTGGGATAAATTCAAAAAGGATTGAGGTCCATTCCCGGTTATCACCAAAATGATTTGGAAATGATTCGACAACCTAAAAAGGGGTTGAGCATGTTGTGGATTGTCGTTGGCCACCGTTGGCTAGCTGTGGCCAATATTGGACAGCAATGGTTGGTCAGGCACAGTTACGTGGGCTAGGGCTGGTTAGGCATGGCTATGAGTGGCCGGGCAAGGCTACGGTTGGCCAGCTATGAATGGCGAGCAGGGCTAAAGGTAGTCAGGTGGTAGTTGCGATGCACTACTACTGAATTGAACCGGTGGCGGTTTTTTGGGTTTTCCGTGGCGGGCATTGAAACCGCCACGCAGCTAGGGTCACGGTTAACCGTGGCGGTTTCCTGCCCGCCACAGAAAATCTATTAACTGTGGGCGGTTATTTAACAAAAAAACGCGGTTGTCTTAATGTGCCCGCCATGGCGGTTTTTGTAATTTAACCGCCACGGTTAATTAATTTGGGATTAATAAAAATAAATTGTAAATATTATAAAATTATAAATTATGATGTACACCACATATTAAATAATAAAATAAGAGAATATTTACATAAATCTTGAACATGCATCACAATTCGACATTCAAGTGACATGTTTTTCGACATTCAAGCACTTAGTTTAAAAGTGACCATCGGTTTTTTACCGTGGCGGTTTCTCAAAAACCGCCACGGAAAATGAAATCCAAACACCACGCAAGTTCAATCCTGTAGTAGTGATGGTTACTCAAGTCGGGAATGTTCGCGTGCATGGCTCAAATGCTTGTTAACGAAAGACGAGGCGCGATTGCGGTCTCTGTAGCTCATATGAGATAGAGGGAAATAGGGACCTTCCATTTCAGGATTCGGGAATTCCGAGAGAGATTCGAAAAAAATTTGGAAGAGTTCGGAAGGGGCGAAAGGCTCGAGAGAAACTTAATTAGGAGAAAGAAGGGGGATTGACAAGGAAGTTGCTAGGGATTTGTGCACTAATGACACAAAACCTTAACTCAACTAAGGAACTCTGATAAGCTCCTACAATCAATTCTATATGTATAGATTGGTCTTAGTTTGAGCTAGCAAACTACATAATTCACATATTGCAAGAAGAAATTTGAAAAGTTTGTAGTTTTGGCTTCTCCAAAATCTCGGGTTGTTACAAGCTATGACGCCAAGATAAAACTACAAGGATCACAGACCAAGTTTCATAGCTTGTCCCTGCCTCGGGCTCCCGGCCACTCTTTACTATATAACCTAGCCCCCGATGTCTATATGAGGAGCCAGGCCTCCCTTCCAGCCTACCTCAAATCCTCAGCTTACGCACCCCTGTTGTATGTCCTCATAGCGCTTAAATCGAGAAACACAAACTCATCACCCTTTCTAAGACAGGGCTCACCGTTTAGGCCGCGTAGAACCACTTTTAACCATATGTTAAATGGTGGAATCATGTAATCACCATTTAGGCCATAAACTGCACAACATAGGCATCATGTAATGTTTATACGGAGTGTAATTGGACTACACAGCCATGCAGGCGAACACTGAGTGGAAGTTAATACGTTGAAGAAAAAAAGCACGTAGACACAAATTAATGTGCTTGGATGATCAACTTAGGAGAAATTTGGCAAATATATAAACCGCATGTCCAAGAGGACAAATTTGTATTGCATTGGCTGCTCCAAAACAACGGATCCGTTGGACTTGTCATGAATGAAATGTTGGAGAAGGCAATCCGAAGAAGTCACTCGGAACATGAAATTGTTGTTTGGTGGCCATGAAAGACGTTATTACAGTTGTTATTGTACCATAGCTTGTAATCTTAGGTTGTTTTTACCTTCTTATATAACGAAAATGAAAAAGGTAGGGTGCTCCCCTGCTTTCCTTTCAAAAAAAAAATGAAAGTCTCGTTGTTACAGGATTATTTTACATGACATTTTGCAAATCTTAACCATGGTGGGTTTTTTTTGAAAACCGCCACGGTTAATGCCTCGATTCACCGTGGCAGTTTTAATTAACCGAGGCTGTTAAAACCCATTGTGGTTAATGTATTAACCGTGGCGAGCATTTATTATGTAACCGTCATATTTAATATATATCAACCATGGTGGTTATCTTAAAAACCGACCACGGTAAATCATTTATCGATGGGGGCATTGTAACGACAACCGCCACAATAAATTAGGCCCAACTGACAGCCCATCTTGGCCTAGAATTGTATTTATACAGAAGAGAACTCACTAGCTAGGGTTACTAACCATCTCCACTCCCTCATTCAGAATTAGAACCGCCCCAACTACCTCCCCTTGACTCCCTTTTTGCACGACACACTCCCCATCGCGCCGTCGATTTTCACCCTTGCGCGACGCCCTCCCCAGCGTCGCACTTCCTCCTCTCGACTCACTCGATCGGCCAGCGCTACACTTCCTCCCTCCCTCCCCTCCATCTCCTTGATGCCGCCTCCCTCCCCATCTCCTCCCTCCACCCCCATGCAGCGGTGGTATGGTGGTAGTGGCAGTCGTAGGCTCCCGTGGAGTGGATTAGGTGTGTGGCATTGGTGGCGCCGCGACACAACAATAGCGGATTCCGGTGCCCCGTCTCCAACCGGGCGATCGGGATCCACCCGAACCATCCGGGAGCAGATCAACCTAGAGGAGGAGCTCGCGGGCACAACCTCTCCACCCTCTCAGGCTCCCTGCTCTAGCTATTGGCCCCGCCATCCTCCAGTGACAGATCCAAGGCGGGGCCGTGCACTGACGGCGAGCATAGTGGACTCTTCTCCTGCTCTTGCTTGTGGATCTGAACGCTGCTTGGCGGCCAAGACCAGAATTTGTCATGTTAGGGTTTGGGATGGGCTTTTCTCTTTTTTGTTTTTATTTTATTAGCTGCCATTTATCCTTAAAAACTGACATTGTTAATCCATCGGTTAACCGTGGCCTTATCTTATCTTTATGGCGGTTGGAAAACCCACCATGCATGGTAAAAACCACCACAGTAAAGATTTGAGGTAGTAGCTAGTGAGACATGTTGCAAACCAGAGAGATGCTTGAAACAAGAAATATATTTTTGAACAGGGAAACAAGAAATATATGGAACTTTAGGATTAAAACTATGTAGTAATCTTGCTGCTGAGTGTGGTACTCTTCGTTTTAATAGCTCGGAACATTACATGATACTAGAATTAATTGTTCAGAGCCAACCTTTTGTGTTTTTTTTTTTTTTTTTTTTGAGAGATCATCATCTTGACGCATCAGAGTATTTAGTTCACCTGCAACTACTTCATCTTCAATTCCAAACACACTAGTACAGAATAAGATTTTAGGGGTGGCTCATGTTGCTACTAGACTGATTATACGAATCAAGGGTTTGTAGGAGCCGCCCCTACAAATCATTTTCAAAATCATGATTTTAGACCTCAAAAATTCAAAAAAAAAAGCAAAATAATTTAATTAAATCTAAGACATTTTTTGCTCACCGGTCAGCCACCTGCCCGATCAATCGCGACATATTTTTAGCGCAAAAAATCACTTTCGCTTCAGTGCCGTGGGTGTTGAAACCTCACCCGCCTCGCTCTCGTGTGTACCCCTTTACCATTACATATCACACTCACTTTATGTCCATATTCCGTTGCAGTTCCCCACAAATTATAGGAAACCAAGTGTAAATTGATTGTTTGAGACCCTAAACGAAATCAAATTTAAAACATATCTACTACAAAGTTTCTCCAACTGAGGCAGTTTACAAAATTTGAACTTCAAATTTGAAAATTTTGAATGTAGATTTGTATGACAAGATGATTTTAAATAAAAAAACTTGTCAACTATAAAGTTTCATATGTTCTCAAGATCCATAATTTTTATTTTGGTCCTTTCACCATCTCGAGGCCGTTTGAAAAAAAACAAATTTCAAATTTTAGAAATTCAAATGTGGCATTGCATAACAAGATGATTTCAAATCAAAACTTGTTAATTACAAACTTTAAGTAACTTCTCGAGATATACAATCTTTATTTTGGTCATTTCTTTATCCGACATAATGTTGATAACATTGTTCACAAATCTTAGGTACCTCTCTTCTAGTTTCATAAACTACTAGAGAGATGTAAATTTTGTAAACAATGTTACCACCATTTTGTCATTTCAAAAAAATGAGCAAGATAAAAATTGTACAACTTGATGAGTTCTATAACATTTATGTTCATGACTTTTTAAGCGAAATCAATTGATGTTTCAAATGTTATTTCAAGTTTTCATTTTTTAAATTCAAATTTTGAAACGTTCATAAGAAAAGATGAGTAAAATAATTATAGCAGTAAGAGAACAGTAACTTGATACACCCCTAACTTGCTGCTGTGTGCGGCGGAAATTTTCCATTGCAGCTTGCATGTATGTTACCGTCGGATCTTGGTCAGTCTCGATTATTTTCTGATTTTGAAGCCAAGAAAGGGTCTTTATTGCTGGTTTTGCCATACCCGGCAATGATGGTACTAGTAGTTTTTAGAAAGGCGGCATGTAACACCGGTTTTAAGGACAAAACCAAGTATATACCATATGTGAGCTCGAAGTCAATTCTCACATATAGTCACAAATAAAGGGTAGTATCAAATCAACAATGCTTTATATAACGTTACATAATGTAAAAAGAATATAACCTCAGCTAGCAAATAGCGGAATGCACTCGATCTTCTGGTGTAGACTCCACGAGGGACCAACTAACTGGTTGATCACAAGTCTAACTTCCTCCTGAGGTGGGCGAAATAGCAAGGATGAGTCTATGTCAAACTCAACAAGAATAGTATACCAGTTTTACATACCTATGAATGATGATCGTGTAAAGCATAAAATGAATAACTATGAATAGTTAATAAACATTGATCATCATCTTTAATGCTATGGTTCTAGGGCCGCCTGTGACCTTGGGCAAGGCTAGTATACCAGTTTTATCAAACTGTTGAGAAATAAAGGTATCTTGAAACTCCAGAATCAAAAGGAACGATGCTTGCGAGTTTGAGTTGATTACGAACGCATTAACATAACCTCTCGGCGCTTCACGAGTAGGCTGCTGAAGACACATAGTTCACATTGCCATGATTAGAGAAGTGCCTCGGGTTATTGTTCTTCTTGTCGGGGCAATTGAACGACATATGTCCATCTTTCCCACAATTGTAGCATTTGTTGGAGTTGTTAGGAGAACCATTCTTCATGGAGGTGGCATTAGAATTCCTAGAGTGATGCCCACCCTACTACTTTCGGGTACGAAAGGCGTTGCTCATAGGAATAACGTTAACTAGTTTAAACCCGCCAAGATTCTTGGGCTACTTAAGATGTAAATCACAGGAACGAAGAAAGCAATAGCAATCGTAGGATAGGAATAATTTTAATTTATTAAAAAAACATGGAAGGTATATTTTTGAATTAAAGAATGTAATTTTAAATCATGCAAGAGCTAATGATTTTCAACATCTTATATTTTTCATAAGTATAAACATCATCATAAACAGGTTAGAGGAAAATGTTTAGAATTTTTGGACACATGTTTGAATTTCTACAAAACCGACAAAATCAGGCACTATTTATAATAAAGAAGTTGGTAAACCATATATAAAAAACGAAAAGGGGTCTTGGGCTCAAAGTAGCTCAGCACGGTCAATTATGCGTGAGCAGGCCGCCCAACGTGGCCTGCTTTCAGGCACTGGCTCGGCAACCTTGCAAAAGGTCCTCGGACCTATGCAAAATTACAATTCAGACCTCGCATCATTAAAGCTTCTATTTGCATTTTGGCTCTCCTCCCTCAACCTCACGTCGCGCAGACCAGCACACACGCGCAACGCCGTTCGTGTCTCCGATCGATTATACGGGCTGGGTGCACCGCAGCGGGGTGTTGGCGCGGGGCGTGGCTTCGCCCTAGGCGCGCGAAAGGTAAGTGTGGCGGCCGCTGCGGGGCGAGGGTGGTGGCACCGCCCGCGCGCAGGCTGGCGACGACGGGTATGCGCCCGTGCTGATCCACAGCGTGAGGCCGGCGGCGCGTGATGTGCCGTGACGCAAATTAGGGCAGCAGGCTGCGCCGCCCGGCGAAGCGGCGCTGATGATGGGCGAGCGGCACCGACGGGCGTGGACGGCGGGTGAGCCGATGAGGGCGTACGCTGGAGACGGAAGAGGAAGATGCGGCGAGGCACGGGGGAGAGGTAGGCTGGGCGGGTGCGGACGGGAGGACGGGGAGGGACCGGAGGGAGCCGGCGATTTGGGACACGAAGGGGACGGCTGCGCCATTCTCTCTTGTGCCACGTGGTGGAGAAGCTAGAAGCCTCCCGATGAAGCAGCAAGTCTGCTGATGAAGTTGTCCATGGCCGTTCATTTGGAATCATGTGGGCAGGGAATAACGACGACGTGGCTAAACGTATGATCAGTAAATGGTATACGGAAATAAGGGTAATGGATAGATTCCCATTTTGTTGGTTCCGATTGTGCTGAGGATACTGCCCATGGTTCCATTGATTGCCTGGACCTTAGTTTCTTTGCAGATATGGAGTGAATCAGGGGCGAAGCCTGACCTTTCCACTTTCTCTTCTTGCTTTGCTCACTACGCATATTGTCTAGCACAATAGCGCGATTCACTAATTCTTCAAAATTAGCAAACTTGTGCCCTGACAACTGCAACCTCAGGTCATAGTAAACGCCCTTGAGGAACAGGCGCTGCTTATTTGCATCCTCACGCACCTCATTAGGAGCATAGTGAGGCAACTGAGGAAACTTCTCATGGTACTCGCTAACAGACATCTGCCCCATCCGGAGGGATCTGAATTCCTCTTGCTTCGAATTTTTATTAGGCGGATAAGAAAATCAAAGACATAACTATTACAACCCGACTCCACTCTACTCTGGGCTCACCAAAGCCCTCTACTGTAACCACTACCTGCAGACCCCCAGGCGCCGCCTGGCAAACAAAAAATGAAAACCGCCGCAATTGCCAGCCCCAAGAAGACAGAAAAAAAAACATTAGAATGCCTAGAAAACTACTGATCATTTGTTGTCGTAGATGTTGCCCATTTGTACTGAATAATATCATCCCTGGTCAGCTGAGCTCCTTCGGTTGGCGAGAGCGTCTTTTGCTGGAAGACTCTTCGATTTCACTCCTTCGAAATGTTCCACCAGTAATATATTATAATACCATCTGCTCTCCTCTCATTCTTGTCGAATTTTGTCCTGCATTTTCGCCAGTACCCGTGTATGGATCCTATGGTGCTTACTGAATCAAGCTTCCCTAACTGCAGCCATCGTTTTAAGTCGGACCACATTTGCTACGCAAAGGGCGGCAGTCCTTGCACAAATGAGTTGGAGTCTCCGGTTGAATCTTACAGAGTTTACATACCGGATCATTTGGCCAATTCCGCTTGGCCAGATTGTTAGATATTAGAATTTTCCTATGCAATAAAGTCCACGTGAAGAAACGACGCTTGGGTTCTGCTTTTGCTCTCTAGATTCCGCTTTTGCTCTCTAGATTGGTGTTAGTCTCTCAACTTGCTAAAGCTCCCTTCTGAATGAGATACACACTCTTGGTTCTGTACTCTCCATTTGGTACCACACCTCCAGCGGATTTCGTCATTTCTAACCTCTGTAACTGAACCGCGCTTGTGATCTCCCATAGAGCAACATACTCATGAATCTCCTTAGCCATTTGTAACGGCAACACATTGGTAATCATCTGTTTCTTTTAAGAGCCTCGTACACTGTAGTGAATCTGTAGTGATGTGTGAATCTGTAGTACTACGCCACCCACCTCGGAACCGGCAGTTCCGGCCAGCGGTGCCGCCCACCTCATTGCCTCCCCATCACACCAGTCCCAACCCTGATTGTAGCGCGTGCGCGTCGGTTATGGCCTCCAGCATGCGGCGGCGTCCAGCTAGATAGGGTGATTCACTTGTGACCTAGCTGGACGTCTGAGGCGCTGCAATCAGGAATCATCAGCAGACCATGATTATGCTTGCGTTAATTGGGTTCTCCACACACATTCTGTTTATTTAGTTTAGATGTGTGATGATAACCTGACAAGACGTACCCGTGCTAGGATGTGTGGCTATGCCACGCGCTTGTAGAGTGACCAATGTCAGGAAGCCTATTTGGGCATCACAGGTACTTTTTTTTTCGAAAGGCGGCAAAAAGCTTTTGCCGATTTTTATTAGACGATAAAAAGAGAAAAAAGAAGAACAGGATTTACAACCATTTCATGGCCACTATCACTACCATTCCACCTTTTCTACTGAAACTACTAAAAGAAGATAGAGTAAAATTTACAGAGGAGAAGAACAGCTCTCCTGCTAAGCATTGTTCTCTCCATTCGGTCTTGAAGCCCACTGAAATTGATCAAAGTCTTCCTTGCATAAATAGGCTACTTCTCTTGGTTGCAAACTTGTTCCTTGGAAAGTTCTTCTATTCCTCTCTTTCCAAATGTTCCACCAAAAATATATCATGAGGCCATCAAATTTTCTCCTATTTGACCTTTCGATTTTTGCCCTACATCTTCTCCAATATTTATGCATGGAACCATTCATGTTGACTGCATCTAAAATGGAAAGCCCAAACCAGCCCTTCAAACATGACCAAACTTGAATTGTGAAGGTGCAGTCCTTTAAGGTGTGAGGGGGGTATGGGTCAGTGTTGCATAGTTTGCAAATGGGGTCATGCTGCCAATTCCGTTTTAATAAGTTGTTTGCTGTAAGAATTTTCCTAAACTCGACCTGGGGGGTGGGGGGGTGGTTGGGGGGATGGCGTCCCCACCAGTATTTCATTAAGAAGATGATCTTCTCACCACATCAAGAAAACCCCGAACCCGGCCCCCGCCCGACATGGGAGTCCGTATTCCCCGTGAGATGGGTCGAACTTCCACCATGCTTTGGCACACGGGGACCGGCGGGGATTTTTTAACCTTTGGTATGAAATTCGCTCCCGGGGGGATCGAACCCGGGACCTCGGGGAGTGCCGCCCGGCCTGGTCTTACCATTACGGTAAGGGGCCTTTGGCCTGTAAGAATTTTCCTATGTAGGAGAGTCCATGCAAAGAATTTGCACTTTGGCTCGGCCTTTGCTTTCCAAATGGGCAGTATCCTTAACTTGCCATATGAGCCTTCAAATTGAATGTTATATGCACTTTTGGATGAGTATTCACCATCGGGTGTCCATCGCCACAAAATTGTGTCTTCTCTGTTGGGGTCGATCACCACCGATCGAACCTCTTCCGGCAGGCGATATATTCATGTAGTTCCTCAACAGTCACGATTGGTGTGGCGTGCGCTACCCATTTGTTGCCTTGTATTGCCTTTTCAACCGAAATTTTCTTTCTTCTTAAAGAGGTTCGAGCAATTATCTTTGGGGCTCTTCCATTTGCCCATGAAGAAGTCCAGAAGTGGGCTGTCTTTCCATCGCCTATTGTTATAATATACAACTTCTCCACTCCAAATTCTTACTATAAAAGATGCTCTTTCCATTAATTTCTAATGTGTCAATCCTTGGTTTAAACTGTACAGGTTCCTAGTGCTGTAATTGTACTCGTGTCATCAAACGGAAGCATTTGTGCAGTTGGTTGCTTTGGTGTTCCCCTGGCACCTGCACCCGAGATGGACACCCATATTCTTTCTCAGCTTCAAGCTATTTGAAGGGAACCCATATATAGAAGAATGCTTATGAAGATCTGATGCACGCCTTTCGTCCATATGGAGAGCTGATTGATGTCAAGAGATTAGCAAGGGAAGGGCTGTGGGTCTCTGTCACATACTCTAACAGGTAATTCGTTTTCATCATTACGTAGGTTGTGTCGTGCATCTTTTTTAGCAGGCTCAGCGTAGTTTCCGTTCTGTTTCGTTCTTTATGTAGTAGATAGAGACTGAGGTTGCACCGACAACATCATGCACATGATGTGTTCTTTAATTAACTAGTTGACGTCATATCATCTCTACTTCTTCGGCGGAAAACACAAGCCCAAAATATATAGAATAGAGAACATAAACACAGTTTCGTGCTCCCGACGGAGGATTTGAGGGGAACAAAGTATTGCTTTCTCGGTTTCTCCGTAAATTCCTATTGTAAGTCCGTAATTTCCTTGTAAGTCCGATACATCCACCATTAGTTTGATATTCCATGTTAACACCGGCCGGCATTTTGGAGGAGCCAAAGCTTCTCACGTGTCATCTCTCTATCTCTCTACATATATAATGCGGGCCCAAACTTCTCACACATCGACCTGTAATCATCTGCTAGCTTCCTCATTATACGGTCTTCATTCCACCAATTGCTAAGGTGCAATCAATGGAGCTGCATTCACAGAAGGATCTCTCTGCAGCGGCCACTGCCGCCCTCGTCCTCCTACTTGTCATCGTGACAGCCGGTACGTGCACAAGCTATGTATATGCACATGGGTAACAAAGTCGCACGTGGCAGCCATATCCTTTGATCAATTATTATTCTTTTGGATAACGAACAATGTTCTTGCATTTCCGTTAGAGATGGCCTCCGTTGGGGAAGCAGCTACTTGCAAACACCTCAGCGGCACCTTCGAAGGAATGTGCGGGTCCGTATTCAATGCATAGATACCTGCCTAGCCGAAAGCACGGACAACATCGGTGGCGAGTGTGATGACTTCCCGTTTCGTTGCTACTGCCTTACCAATTGCTAGCTCGCCCTGAGATTGTTGTTGCCATATGCCGCTAGTTTGGCTCCTATCCCTGCCCGATCTCCATGTAATAATTACTCCATATTTATAGTGTCTTTTCCTAGCGAGTGGTGCCCACACAAATAGAATTGTGGCGTCGCTGGAGCTTGACACATAAACAAGATGTCCTCATGATATTGTGGCTGTGTGTCTCCACCCATAAGGGAAAATGGCACCATACTGTTTGTTTGTGGTTTTGGTTATTGAGTGACACATAATATTTGGACGATGTAATGTTTTTTTTTTTCAAGAAATGAAGGTTTATTGAGCTTGAGAACGATATGTATGGACGACCAATACACTCAAGCTAGCAAACAGAGAGAACCAATTTCTTATTAATTTTGCAGTAATCAATTTAAATATAATAGACTTTTATGAACCACCTTGCAGAGCTTTTTATAAGCTCTCTTTACTGTTTATGATCATAAAAACGAAATCTGCATCTACAAGTTAATTACTCCTGGAGAAAATATGCACAAGGCACTACCGTAAAACTTCGGCATTGGTGCTGGTGGGTGATATCAATAGGTACCAAAGGGGGGGCAACCAATTTAAACTCAATGTTAATGCCTAGTATTAGCACTCCCAATTTTAAACTCAGTGTTAATGCCTAGCATTACCACTCCTAGGTCTTTAATATAGATTTCCATGCGGCCCGGCCCAAGGCACGTTTTTTATGTCGGTCCAAGCACGGCCTGGCACGGAGGTAACTTGGTCCAGGCTGGCCGCAGTCGTGCCTTGGCTGACTACCAAGCACGAGGCCCGGCACAAGTTAATTGAGTTAGCCCGAGGCGGCCCGACGAAAGATTGGCCCGGAGGCAATAGCCTCGTAAAAGTTGGCCCAACAGGCAACATACCGTCGCACCCGACACGCTCCCAAGATCCCACCCCGACTCTCTTTGTGCGCCCATCCCGTCGCCGCCTCCTCTCCCTCCCGTTGTCGCTTTCGCTTGTCCCGTCGCCCTCCTCTCCCCACTCAATCGACGAGCACGCCACCGTCGGCGCCCTCCACTCCACCAGCCCCTCCCCGGTCTCCTCGAGCCACAGCGTCTTCCATGCGCCACGGGGGGCGCCGGACAGGCGCTTTACGCCACCGCAGACGCCCGGTTGTGCTCCGTCCACCCCACCCTCTTGTGGCGCTCCCTGTCCCTTCCTAGCTCTCTCTCTTTTGCGGCGCCATGGTGGGAGCGAGCACGCTGGCCCTAAGCTCCGCCTCAACCCTAGATCCAATGACCGGTGGGCAAGCTCGGCGGCGGCGGCCAGCTCCATCACCGGCCCGGCTCCTCCTTGCCCCACGGCCCACGGCCAGCAGTTGCTTGCTCTCGCGACCACGCCCGCCGTGCAGCTATATGTCGCAGCATCGATGGTGACGGCGCTACTTCCCCTAAGCCCCCTCTGCATGCGTGGCCTCGTGCTGGCCCAGCCCGTTGGCCATGGCATGCTTTGCGGGCCGGCACGGCCACGAAATGCAGCCCGTGGGCCGTGCCTGGGCTCAAAGTCGAACACGAGGCCCGTTGGGGCCGCGACCCCGGGCAGGCGCGGGATGCCATGGAGGCATGTCACGGCACGAGGCGGGTTGGGCGGCTCGTTGGAAAACTATAGTCTTTAACAACCGGTACTAACGAGGGAGATCGAAAGTGGTTTTTCTACTAGTGGGAACATATTATTATATGACGTATTTCTAGCATAATATTGTGATCAAACCGATTAATTTTTTGTATGGATTTTAGTTACCACTCCAAATAGTCTAAATTATTAAAAAAATTAAAGGGGCGGCAAAAGCTTTGCCGCGATTTCTATTAGACGAAAAAAGGAAAAAGGCAAGTGCCAGCCAGTTTTTGACCGAAACCGGGCCGAAAAAAACCATACAAATGAGGAGGGTACCCTACTCCCTAGCACAACTAGGTACCAAACAACTTCGACTCGCGCCACAACTAGCGCCCACTCAAACCACTCTAGTGGAGCTTCACTCCACCTACTACCGGGCTCCACTTATACAACTCAACTAGCAGCAAGGTGGATGGAAGAAAAGAAAACCATGAAAGCCACTTTCGGTTGGATGGGCCATCAACACGAGCTTCCATCAACACCACCGGTCGGATTGGGACGTCGACACAAGGCACCCCACAGCCGCCGCCCGCGAAAAGACCAAAATAAACACAGAAAAGACACCGCAACGAAAAGGAGATGAAAAAAACAACAAAACACCACCACTTCACGGGAAAAAGGAGCCGGAAGCAAGCCGGCGAAACCTGCGCCGTCGTCGTCGGCGGCGATGTGCCACGCCAAAGGCACCGCCGCTGCAAGCCCAAGTAGCTGCTTGGACTCCTCCAAGGGACTATCCGCCGGAGGCCACACACCCGATAGAGTGATCCCCGCTCCCGGCCTGGCGTCGGCAACACCCATCACGACACCAATGAACACCACTGATCCAAGCTACTCAACGTGGGGGCCTCGCCTCACCCACCAACACAACTCCACCGCCTTGGACTCCGGATATCAAAGAGAGCCGCTTTGAGTATCACCTCCGCCTAGCCATCACCAAGATCACCACTTGCACCTTGAGTGTCAACTTAAGACATCAACACCACAGGTCCTCTGCGCCTCCCCACCAACACGAACCGCGCACCACCCGGCCCCTTAGCGCCACGAAACACCACCAAACTGACCGCCACCACTGCCACAAGCCAATAACAAGTCTCTAGATGCGGCGCCTCCAAGAAGGGAACAACGCCAATGGCGCCGTCGTCGCACGTCCAAAGAGGACTGGGTTTTCACCACGAGACCCCATGCTGCAATGACACATTAGCCTTCAACGGTGCCCCAGCGGGAAAAAACGACACCGAAGGGGCGCCGCCACCATTGCCACCGACATCGGCGGGGGCTTTCGCCCGGTACCGCACCATAACTGCCGCACTGTCATGGTTATGGCAGAAAGCCCGCGCCTTTACCACCTCCGCGCGCCACCGGCCGCTGGAGAAGCCCGGCACAGCCCGAGCACCACCACGGCACCACCAGCACGTGCACCACCTTTCTCTAGCCCCACCACCAAGGTGGCGCCGACCAGAAAGTCGTCGAGGAGGCGGAGAACACGAGGCGCCACCATCTTGCCGCGCACACGCCGCCACGCACTGAAAGCCCTTGCCCGCACCCTCTCCAGGGCCGCCACACGCCCGGCAGAACGTGGGCGCCCTTGAAGGAGCCGCCTGGATCGGTGACGATAGTGGCATCCGGCGCGGCCACCGTCGGCGCCAACACGCCCGACCGCAGCAACCTCCCTGCGGGCTAACCCGCGGCCACCGCCGTCGGCGCTCACGCCGACCACGCGAGCGATCACCGTCCGGGGCTGTCCGTGCGGCCCGCGGCCCGCCCGTCACCGTCGCCCTCGCCCGCCGCCGCTCCTCCCTTGCAGCTAAGCAGCAGCCCATGCCGCGGATCCGCCGAGCGCCACGGATCTCAGCCGCCCGACCACCGACGCGGCGGAAAAACCAGCGCCGGCGAGCCGTCTTCCCGCGGCGCCAGCCCCTTCGATCCGCGAGAGACGAGGGTCCAGGCCACCACCACCTTCCACGACGAGCCGCACGGGATGCGGCAGCCGGCTCAGCCCGGCGCAGCGGGAGAGGGGCCGTGGGGAGGGGCGGCGGGCTAGGTTTTCCGTCGCCAGCGTCGCCCGCGACGAGCGACCGGGAGCGACCGAACGTGTCGTGATTAAATTATTAAAATTAGAAATCCAGAGTAACGAATATGATAAGATAGAAGAAATTCCCATCGCCAACAACGCATTTTTGCACATTTCATCGCTTCTTATAGTGACACAACAAACACCGTTTCATGCATGAGAAATTATCTCTATATTCTTCTCATCTGACTCTTCATTTTTTGCCGCTTCTGTTTTTTTCTTTACAGGGCACCCTATTTGGCATGTTGGGAAAGATCCAAGTGCTCCAGATCTGGTTAAAACAGCTCTTGATCTCGTTTTTCTAGCCAAACATCTCAGCTCCATTAGTTTGATCCACCCAAAACCTTATGGTTATGTGGCGTTGGCCAAATTATCCATCATGTCACCGATTATATAGTAGAAAACGACTGGTTGATTCTGTTTCTTTTTTCCCACAACGCCGTGCTACCCCATCCCCGCATGCTCAAGGCCATGCTCTCCGACCAGCCGGCCATGCCCATTGCCGGTCATGCCAGCTACAACGCAAATCGTCACTGGGACGCGGCGACCTCAGCCGTGCCCTGCCTTGTGCACGATCAGCTAGCACTAGACCGTGTCTCCGACCGGTGCCTCTAGCCTGCTGCAGCTCTAGGCTGACGCTCCTCCCGGTCCTGCCCCTCCCTTGTCGTGCGGACGTGCTCTCCCTAGAGGTGCCAAGCTTGCGCCGGACAAGCTGGCGGCAGTGTCGCCCACACACGCCGCACCCGCATTGGCCTCACCCGAGCCACGTAGGCCCTGCCTAGGCAAAATCCGATGCCTCGCATGAATAAGATATGTCTGACATGCGGGCCCATCAGTGACAAAAAGGAAGTGGAGGAGCTCTAGATTTTATAACCAGAAGGATTCCTCGCGTTGCGCTGGTTTGGAAGGAGGAATATAAATGAGTAAGAACTATGTGATTTATAAGTATGGTGTTGGTAATGTAGAAACATAATATAACATACGTAAAGATTTATTTACATAATCGTGAAGATTGTATCCATAGTGGATGATATATATAGCTCGCTGACATAAATACCATAATTCTTGTGCTAGTGAACTTTAATTGCAAATCATAGTGAACTACTGAGGTGGACACCTTGCATGTCAAGATAAATTGGTAGTGGCAGTTGATAGTGGACTACAACTTTTAATTGCAAATCATAGTGAACTACTAACCTTAGACACCTTACATGTCAAGAGAAATTGTTAATGGCAAATGATAGTAGACTGATGAGGTGGACGCCTTTGTCGCCTTGCATGTCAAGAGAAATAGATAGTGGGTTGCTGAGGTGGACGCCTTGCATGTCAAGAGAAATTGATAGTGCAGTGATAGTGGACTGCTCAGGTGGACTCCTTGCATGTCAACAGAATTAGATAGTAGGGTTTTGTTTTATAAAAGTTATAAAATATATAATATATATTAGCCTAGCTCTCTTATACAAGTCTAAATTGAGCGATCTATATATGCATTTGGGTGGCTCGACACGAGCAACACAATGGAGAAATACAATTTTCATTTGGAGAGGAACGCAAATCGTCACTGGGACGCGGCGACCTCAGCCGTGCCCTGCCTTGTGCACGATCAGCTAGCACTAGACCGTGTCTCCGACCGGTGCCTCTAGCCTGCTGCAGCTCTAGGCTGACGCTCCTCCCGGTCCTGCCCCTCCCTTGTCGTGCGGACGTGCTCTCCTAGAGGTGCCAAGCTTGCGCCGGACAAGCTGGCGGCAGTGTCGCCCACACACGCCGCACCCGCATTGGCCTCACCTGAGCCACGTAGGCCCTGCCTAGGCAAAATCCGATGCCTCGCATGAATAAGATATGTCTGACATGCGGGCCCATCAGTGACAAAAAGGAAGTGGAGGAGCTCTAGATTTTATAACCAGAAGGATTCCTCGCGGCGTTACCGCTGGTTTTGGAAGGAGGAATATAAATGAGTAAGAACTATGTGATTTATAAGTATGGTGTTGGTAATGTAGAAACATATAACATACGTAAAGATTTATTTACATAATCGTGAAGATTGTATCCATAGTGGATGATATATATAGCTTCGCTGACATAAATACCATAATTCTTGTGCTAGTGAACTTTAATTGCAAATCATAGTGAACTACTGAGGTGGACACCTTGCATGTCAAGATAAATTGGTAGTGGCAGTTGATAGTGGACTACAACTTTTAATTGCAAATCATAGTGAACTACTAACCTTAGACACCTTACATGTCAAGAGAAATTGTTAATGGCAAATGATAGTAGACTGATGAGGTGGGCGCCTTTGTCGCCTTGCATGTCAAGAGAAATAGATAGTGGGTTGCTGAGGGTGGACGCCTTGCATGTCAAGAGAAATTGATAGTGCAGTGATAGTGGACTGCTCAGGTGGACTCCTTGCATGTCAACAGAATTAGATAGTAGGGTTTTGTTTTATAAAAGTTATAAAATATATAATATATATTAGCCTAGCTCTCTTATACAAGTCTAAATTGAGCGATCTATATATGCATTTGGGTGGCTCGACACGAGCAACACAATGGAGAAATACAATTTTCATTTGGAGAGGGGGGTCTATTTTTTCTGATGCCAATTTTGATCATCAATAAGATTTGCACAAGCAAATACATATTTATTTTCGCCCACAAGTTCACGACACACAGCATAAGTAAGCAACAGATAGGTACACCAAGTATAGAATGTTATATATTATTATTATTAGACGAGGGCCGGGAAGGATCGGATCGTTGTTCAGGCGGGATCATTGTACCATTCCTAGATCGGAGCACTAGCAAATAACAGCTTCAGAGGTGCATCTGGTTTTGCACCAACATTGTAAAAGGTCACAGATGCCGCCAGAGTTGTCGTTGCTTTCAGCTATACATACACGACTGCAAGCGGAGTCGTGTATCAAACCAATGCATATACCTTTATAATTGCTGCTCAAGTGTTTGTCGCCACAACGATATTTCCCAGTTGGTGTCGACGACTCTGTATGGTTTAAATCGAGACATGGACATTTATACAACAAATGTTGAAGGCGCATCAAACAATATTAGAAAAAGATTAATCAGTTGACATCACAGCTTGCAACATGTAGTTCATACATGTGCACATGTACATACCATGAGCTGCCATAATGATGGGTACAAGGATGATGACTATGAGGATGGCAGAGAGATTCATTTTTGAAGGCACCATTGCTTCTTATGTGGTAGAAGTTAGTACGTTGAAGAAGAGTGAGCGAGTGGATTTGTTACGGTCGGGTTTGGATAAGTCTAGCAATCACTAGACTAAGAGCAAACATATATATAGAGCAATCACTTTATAAGAAAATTGTCACTACCCAGCTGGCCGATCCATCGGACTTGCTACTGGAGAAAGCAACTCTAAAAATTATGGGCCGTAGGTCACAGGTGACGTACAAATTAATAGTGTTGCAGCTGCAGCGAGTTGTATTTAAGGTGAATATAATAGAGTATCAAGAGACTGTTTGGTTCTTATCCAATTATAGTCACACAGAACATGCGGCACGCCTAGCCTGCAGGGAGGAAAAAGTCCGCCACACTTCGGCGTGGACAGCGAAGAAAATACATTGCATGTTGGGTCATGAATCAAACGGAAGCGAATCTTAGGTGCGGCGAGCTGTGGCGTTCTCAGGATAAGAACCAAACATGCACTATACTATAGTCCAAGTGTGCGGAGCTTTTTCTCTCAAGGACGTGATTCAGCTAGTTCTGCTTCCACGGGGACAAACACTAGGAGGAATAATCCATGCTTGTCCCCTGGCCCGATGGAGGATACCTGTGCTGTAATTTTTAGGCATGCTATGATTTACCCGAACATTCTTGTAATCAGTTTGGTTGTCTCGCTTCGAATTATTAATTTATTGGTGAAGTGGAGCAGCTAAATTTCTCCTCTACTTACACATGTATACATATTGTTAACTGTTAACTTCTCGGTCCATCACTCATTCATTCAAGTCTACTGGTCGCTAGCTCATTCTTTTCATCAAGCCCTATAAACTTCCACCAAAAAGCTAGGCAACCGTCGTAATGACGCCGTCAGCAAGTACTCTCTGCGTCCTCCTGCTCGCCATCGTGACCGCTTGTCCGTACATATCTACATGGAACAAACCCATAACAAGTCTTGCAAGACGTACGTGATACGCGATGTCTTGAGCTTATTCTCTTGGCTAATTTAACGACTTTCTCCCATATACCGGCATCATGCAGAGATGCATGACCTTTGAGGGTACTCCTTCGGTCATGTTATATAGTTCATTCTGGTATTTAAAATTTGTCTTCAAATATAATGCATAGTTTTGTATCAACTGATTTCCATTTATCGATCAATGACCATTAATCACTTTCATGACAACATGTAATTAGGAAATAAAGTAAGGTACATGTGTCTTTTACATTCTCTCTTAATTGTCATAAAATTTCTAGAATACACTATATTACAAGACAGAGGAAGTAGACAATAATATATTTTTATTCTCGAATACGCACGAGTGCATATCTTTGCATTAAGAAGAAATAGAGTATATGTACAAGAGTGCGGTGATCGGGCGACGACCACACTATATGACTACATATTTAAAAAAAAAACGACAACATCAGGAGAAAGAAATCAAAATCAAGGCTGAGCCAATGCTCAAGTCCTTTTGCTCCAGCTTCAATCTAGCGGTCAGCTATGATCCGCATGAGGTCGTTCGTCGGGTCGAGGACTCCCTAAAGCACCTTGCATTGCGTTCCTTCCGGACTTCCCAAGATACTATAGCGCAAAAAGCGAGTCGAGTCCCACAAGGTTTGTCGCCTTTGAACAAACAAGCAGCGTAGCCTTCTCCACCAACGAAACAAAGAAGTTGTAGGTGGTGGGCACCGCTTCACAAACGCCGAAAGAATGTAGAACAAAATTTCCTTGGTGAAAGGGCACTTTCGGGTAGGATGTGATCAATGGTCTCTTGGCTTTGCTTACATAAGTAGCACTCCTCGTGTGCCTCCAGCCCGTGCTGCAACTTGCGATCTCCTGTGCAATGACGCCGCTTAAAAGCCAGCCGGAGGAAGATTTTTAATCTTCATGGAGCCCCAGTTTTCCAAATAAGTTTGTGTCCCCGGAATGACACCGATCCAATGTGGAGCATATTGTGCGCTGATTTGGTTGCATCTGTCCATCAGGAGTCAGCGCCATACGGTGTTGTCCAGTTGCTCACCGATGGAAGTCGAACAAAGTGTTCCAGAGAAAGAGATATTCGATGAAGTCCAGCGCCATACAGTTTTGTCCGGTTACTCACTGATGGAAGTCGAACAAAGTGTTCCAGAGAAAGAGATATTCGATGATAGCATCTGCGGACATACCTCCAGAAATATGACTTGTCCACGCTCTGCTGGTCAGACCATCACAGACAGATTTCGATTGGCGCATGCGTTTGGATACCAGTTGGTGTAAGCAAGGCGCGATGTCTCTTCATTGATCCATCTATCTTCCCAAAAAAGCGTGTTCCAGAAGACCATGTGCTTGAAGAAAGCTAGAACCTCAGGTGCGGTTTTGATCAGAAGCTGACTCCAGGCACGGTTGTGATCAATCTTCTGTAGCCAAAGCCATTTGGTTTGGAGGGCGTACCCATGTAGCTTGAGTTCACTAATGCCCAGACCTCCAACCTCAGTAGGCTTGCACACTGTTGGCCAAGAAACCATACATTTTCCTTGAACAGAAGTGTCGGGCTGGCCCAAAAAGAAGACAATAATATATGCAAGCACATGATCGGTAGGTTTCGATGTTGGTGTTTATTTGGAGAACAGGCCTCGACACCCCCCTCGAAGCTACTGCATTACGGACTCTGCTAGTTCGCCCTGAGATTGTTGCTGCCAAGTGCCAAGGGCTCCAATTCCAGCTCGGCGTCCATTTGTGGCACCTACTAGTTACTACATTGTGACAAATAAAATGCTGTGGTTTACCCAAACATGGTGTGATTTACCTGAACATTCTTGTAATTAGTCTGATTGATCCATTTATCTCGCTTCAAATTATTAATTTCTTTGTGAGGTTTTGGACCAGAGCAGCTAAATTTTTCCTCTACTTGCACATTTCTATATATATCTTGTAAACTTCTCCTTGGTTGATCTGTTGTGTTACAGAGGCCGGAGATACAGGGAGTACAGGGGATACAGGAGCAGAGTGTTTCCATCCGTCTAGATACAGAAGCTATTCAACACAACGCTCTTTTTCAGTCACCCGAGAGATGGGAGTGGCAAGGCCACATAACGGTGCTGTAAACTGTTGTCTTTTTGATATTAATCAAAAAGGCTGGGGTGTGCCCCACCCTTAAACTCTAAAAAATGATCTTTGTTACGGACGTCTGATCACCACGAAACACCTCTCGATTTCGAGCATCCCAGACGTGCCACAAAAAGTAACAGCAAAACCAAGGGCCAAAGCTTGGCATCTAGATTGCAGGGAGGACGGAGAGCCCAGACTTCCTCACCCGAAGATGTAGTAACCGCAGACTACTGTTCTTACAGTCGTATTGGCAAATTAGCCCCGAACTCAACAGGCATGTCCTCTATACTGTCAATTCACAGCAGCAAACTCATCGTTCCAGGGATTCTGAATGTTATTGTCTTCTACCGTAGGTTTCTTAAATGAACTTAAAGATGATGTTGGGCGATGGAGGATTAGAAACAGCTCAAAGGGGTCTTAGTCAGGTCTTTTTTTTTGTTTTCCCAGAGTTTGTTTCTACCCTTGCTTGTAAGGATATTACTTAATCTTTAATATATTTCTTTTTTTCGCAAAAAAAAAAAAAGCTCAAAAGGGGGGAAATAGTGTAAGAGAGTTTTGGACCGCGTCGACTGGAGCTAAATGTGTATTTTCATAGACTATCTTAAGCTGCATAAAAAATGTGTCATAGGAGTTTTTGGGTCACGCCTCGGAGTCTCGGACTGCAGCCAAAAGCTGCATATATATAGATCAAAACAAGAAGCTGGAGATAAAGATCCTGTATACTCAGTCTGCACTATCACAACATATAAATTGTCCTCAAGCGTGTGAAGTACAAAAGCACAAGTTCAAGGATATTTACATGCATCAGTAAGACAGTGAATGGGTTGGGGTCAGTGAGGTTCCACTTCAACATCTTGATGATAGAGGACTCTCTTAACCTGTCGTCATGATGCACTAAGTAGAGGAAATGATTCATTGTGGAACCTCAAGTACAAAACATGGTAAGTGGTCTGCTCCTCCGTTTGTGCCATCAACAAGTTCTTGTGATTCATTTTCAAAAGCATCCACAAGTCAAACAAGGTGACTGGTTGACAAAAAGGGAATCAAGGTCAAATATCTAATATTGTTGAAGAATACATATAGCTTGAGGACAAGCTATGGCTTTAAGGAGGGGAGAATGTCATGACCTTGGCCAGGAGCCGTCAATTAGTACTCTAGTTAGCAGGGTTGGGTGTTTGGGGCTATGTACCTATTATGTTGCCATGCTTATTAGCACTCGATAGAAATCGTGATTATCTGTCACTCACGAGTCGCGAGATATAGGTTTGAATCTTATGTTGTAGTTGTTCTGGGTCTTGGTAGGCAGGTGGTTGTATTCAGTTTTCAGTTGTTGTTTCACTCCTCCCGGCCATCAGTAGTGGATGTATTTTGTCTTTTTTTTTTATAATGTCCTAATAAAAATTGGCAAAAGCTTTTTTTTTTTTATAGTTTTAGGGCTGATTGCCTCTGCCTTTAGTATTACCCAAAGACAACCAAGCATCCATGATTACAGTACTGGAGTGGATATCACCCATCTATAACATCAAGTGAAAGCAATAGAAATGCATAGCACGCAGGCCAGGAAAAACTAGGAAAGTTTTTGATAGAAGCATAGTGATAACAACTATCAACTCATGAATCATATCAGGTACTTGTTCTCCAACGCAAACCAAGATGTCCCACCAATTTCAGTCTTGGCATAAGTCATTTCTCCCAATTTCAGCTTCACCTCTTCAGGCAGCTTCAACTTCTCATCTCCAGAAGAAAGCTTGAACATGAAAGCATCCTGGACATCAACTTACTTGTCTCATCCAGATATCCTCGGGGATCTTGTGCAATGCATTTTAGCTTGTTCACCTTTCTTGAGAATTCTTGTTTCGAGGCTTGAGGGCACAGGATCACCTAGGCTTGAATCATAACAGTAATCTCCATTAACAAGTTCTTCACACCTAGCCAAGGGGTACCCTGCATGCAAGTTGTGCATCTTAGTTTCCATAGCACCCACAGGGCAGCAATACAAATTGCATTATCTACAATAAACTTCTTATTATTCAGCCACATTTGTCCTATAGAAACAAAATCAAATCCAACTTACCTATCACTTTAGAAAGCAACTTCCACATTTGTTTAGCTACCACACAATCAAAAACAAATGGTTGCCAGATTTACATTCAGAGCAGAATAGACAAGACTTATCATCTAATCTAACTCTAATACTTCTCTAGTTAGAATCTTGTTCTTTGACAATAACTAGAGGAAAAAATGTACTCTCGGTGGCACTTTAATTTGCCACACAGGGCTTACATAGTACCATTTTTTTATTACTCGTTCACACGCCCCCACCCCGTGTGTCGTCCCCCGCGTAGGGGCGACACGGCAGACCCCGACCCCCGCCGCCGCCGCACCCTCCACCCCCTCCCGTCGCCGCGCCGCCGCCGAGACGGCCGCCGAAGTCCGCGCGGCCCACAAGGATGGTGGCGGCGGGGCATCTCTACTCCTCCCCTCGCCAGCGACGCGACGCTGGAGGGACGGGGACTAACCCGCCGCCCGGTCTGCAGCGACGACACCGGCGAGGCCGGATCCGTGCCCCGACGGCCCGATCCGGTTGCTCCAGCGCCGGATCTGCCGGTTCCGCCGGCGTTGGAGGAGGCCCGGCGAGGGGCCCGACGAGGGCGCGCGGCGCGGCGTCATCGGCGGAGGGAGGGCGGCGCCGCGGTGCCCAGGTGGCGGTCCCGCCGGTGAAGGGACCGGCGGTGACGGGCTGCGGCGCGGCGTAGCCCCCATGCGAGGTCACGGCCATGGTGGTGCAGCTCAGGGACCGACGGTGACGGGTCTGCAGCGGTGGTACAGGGCTGGTGGGCGAGGAGGGCGGCGACGAGTTCGAAGCTCGGCTGCGTGATGTGTGGAAACGCCGACGGTGGCGTTCATCGGCGGGACGGCCGTGATAGTGGTGCCTACATGTCGTGGTCGAACGCCGCGTGCGGTGGAGTTCGCCGCTCCGGCGAAAGCCCTCGCCAGATTCCTTCGGTGGAATGGCGGCGGCGTCCTCGAACGCCGCTCTCCCCTGCCGAGGGCGCCATTTTGGAGCTAGAACCCCTGCGCGCTGGCCTTCTCGTGGTGAAAACCCCGCCCAGTCTTGGACGAAGTGACGGCGGCGCCATTCGACGCCGTGGACCTCCTTGAGGCGTCGTCTCTAGAGGCCCCTTTCGATCGGGCGCCGTGGCCGACCTATCTATGGTTGCTCTGGCCGGTGTGACAATTCCGTCGTGCGGCATGCGAAAGGGGGTTGTCTCCCTCACGCCAAGGCATCTGCTCTCCGGCTGGTGGCTAAGGGTCGTCGGTTGGTTGTTGTTCAGCTTCGCAGCGAACCCACGGCGCTGGCGTTGCATGGCAATCGCCAAAGCGGTGTGGGTCAACGCCGGAAGATGGCGCTTGCGGCAACGGCAACAGGGCGATGACTTGGCCTGCGGCGGATCACGGCGGCTGTTCGGCAAGATGGCTGGACCCTCCCGTGTGGTACAACGTCGGAAGACGGCGCAGGCGACATACTTGGTCTATTGGTTTGATGGTGGTGGCTTCGTGCGAGGGGGAAAGCAACAGGTTGATTTCGAACCACGGTGGTGGTTTGGCGGCTTGGTAGAGCACCTTGGGGGTGGGGCATCTCATCTCGCTACTCTGACGGCAATTCAAGAAACGAGTCCGGAGCGTGGAGCCGTGTGGTGGGTGGAGTCCCCGCACACGAGAGAGTGGCGTCCAACGGCGGATGAGGAGTGTCCCCCGCGCGTTTGGTTTGCTCGGGCTTGGTGTTTTTCATCCCGTCGGGTGACTTGATTTGGTGCAGCAACTCTACGGCGAAGGGTCCTGCAGGGTGGTGGCCTTCTCGGTGCGGTGATGTCTGCCCCTACGTTCCTCTATCAGCGTTGGATCATTTCGGAGGTTTTTGATGTTCGCAAGAGTGCGGTTGGTGGGTGGTCTGCGGTTGTGCTTCGTCTCCTCTATCGTTGTAGTGTGTAGTGTGTTCGCCGTGTTGATGTCCCAATCCAACCGGCCAGTGAGTATAGTTGAGTGGTAACCCGCGTTGATGTCCCAATCCAACCGGGAGTGTTTACTTTTCCTTTTTTGTGTTTTCTGGTGTTTTTATCGTTTTGTACTTAGCCTTCTTGGCTTCTCCTTCTTTTTAATATAGCGGGCAGCTCTTCCGCCGGTTCGTTTCAAAAAAAAAAAAATTTTGCCACACAGCCGGCACATCTACAAGAGTAATGCCTCTAAAATTAATAATTTTATAAAGAGACTGAGAAGAGTAGGGGAGATATAACTTTTTAGCATCCTACCGAATGTACACTCTCCATTTAGCACTTTAGTGGTTGCCACTAATTTTTTAGCACCTTTCAGCTGCAAACCAATACATTCTTAGCATTTTTGCTGATATGTCACGCCACATCACTGCTCCACTGTTATGGTGGGGAACGTGTACAGGAGGAAAGGTGCCCAAGGTGGCTAGATGGCACCACGTCAAGGAAGCACCGGTTCAGGTGTAGGCTAGTTGGTTCGGTCAGGATCAGAGTCTTAGAGTTGGATTGCAGATTAGTTTGAGTTTGTTAGGATTTGGTTTGGCTAAGTCAGGATTGGTTTGTTAAAGCCTCTAGCTAGAATCTAGTTGAGTCGGTTGTAAGCTGGACTATAAGAGTCCTTACCTATCATTAATTAAAGAGTAGCCCAGGATTGAGATTAAACATCTCCCTAGGGCGCCTGGTGTCCCTACTGTTTTCTCGTGATCTTATTGTCACGCAGTTCACCACGGCGCCTCTCCGACGCCGTAAACCTCCCCGGCCTCACGCTCCCTTCTCTCCTCCCTACTTCCTATGAAGCAAAGCCCGGCGTCCTACCATCCACGTTGAATCTGGTTGCAAAATGACGAGGAATGCCCCTGCCTTCACCGTTTACTTTGCCTCGTTAAAAATGTTTCCTTCCGGCCGCTGGAAGTCGAGCCCATCACCTCCGCCGAGCCTGCCCGGACCTCCGTCGCGAAGCCGCCACTCGACGCCGACGCGGACAGGGGCGGGGAGCCAGCCCTCGTCCGCGCCGCCGTCGTGGGCACAAGCTCCGGCGCGTGCGTTCGCCCCGCTTCGTTGGGCGAGCACCGCCGGCGCGCGAGCACCGCCCGGTGTGGCTCCGCCCGCCGCGGGAGCGAACCAGTCTGGCAGCGGGGCGTGGCGAGGCCAGCCGCAGGTGCGGCTCCTACGGCAGCCAAAATCACCGTCAAAACACTTTTGCAACGGGACCCTTAGTTTATTCGAAATTCACTAAGCCTTAATCCGAAAATATCTCTCTCTGGCACTTTTACTTAAGCAACCCTGATAGAGAAATCAAATTGTGTTAAAACCCTCTTCTTCTTCCTTTTTTCACGGGGCCGGAACAGGAGACCGTCGACGCAGCGGCGCGCGGCTTGCCGCACCCGGCGCCAGCGTCTGGCCCGCACCCCGCGCCGCGTCCTCCCTGCGCCCCAGTCGCGACGCGCCGGTGGTGGCCTCGCCCGGCGCCCTCCCCGCGGTGCTTTCGAGGCGGAGGAGCTCCGCCCGTGCTCGTGGCCGGCGGCTCGAGCTCGCGGCTCTACCAGCGGCGGCGCGCGCTCGGCCGTGCTCCTGCCCGGGCCTCGACGGCCTCCCTCGCCCCCCTCCCGCTCTGCCTCCGGGGCGAAGGAGACGGCTTCCGTCATTTTTTTACGGAACGGGCAACGGAGGGCAGGGGCATTCCGCGTCATTTTGCAGCCGATCCAACGTGGTGCGGTGAGGTGGCGTGACACATCAACAAAAATGCTAAGAATGTATTGGTTTGTAGCTGAAGGATGCTAAAAAATTAGTGGCAACCACTAAAGTGCTAAACAGAGAGTGTACATTCGGTAGGATGCTAAAAAGTTATATCTCCCGAAGAGTAGATGTCGTTTGTATTGAACTGCCAAATCGAAGTGTCATCCTCACCAAAGGCTATAGTAGAAGCTAACTGGACTATTTCTAGCCATTTATTCAGCGAAATTTCCGTACCTAGATGTGTGCCCAGCCTATCTCGACGACGGTGGCGCGCCAAGATTAGCACTAGCGTATGCATGCATGCAGAGTACTCCCTCCATCTCAAAATAGATGTCATTCTCGCTTCGAGAAATCAAAATTTTCAAAATGCCGTCAATTATATATTAAAATATATAAATATTTATGTTAAGTAATTAGTATCGTCGGAAAGATCTTTAAGTCTAGTTTTTTAACAAATTTATTTGAAGATTTAAATGTTGCACATATTTTCTACAAACATAGTCAAAGTTAAAAAAATTTGACCGGCACGCTTTCCCATAGTGACATCTATTTTGAGATGGAGGGAGTATGCTTTTTTTATTGAGCCCGTCCCACTTCAGTCAACTGCACAAGACGAGGCAAGGTACCAACTGAGGCATGCATGTTGTTGACCGAGTGGGCTCCTGGCAGTTGGGTACCATGCAAACAGCAAAGCAGCCACTGCATGTCGACTCCATAAGCTGAGCGAGCGCACCTATGAATTCTTTTTGCATTTCAGTATAGCACTAGATTTCTCATTAACCAGAACATAAATATCCTAGAAATGAATAGCTAGAGAAGACTGTCCTAACCAATTATCTTCTAAAAACTTAATGCTTTTACCATTCCCTATTTTCCATCTATAACCTAGTTGTGCAGCTTTAGCAGCCCACATCACTCCCTTCATAAATTGGGAAGCTCCCTGGGAGGAGGTACAAAATAAATTTGGGTTACTAGTCTTATACTTTTGATCATTCAGTTGTCTCCAAAGTTTATCTTTATCTCTGTTGTATCTCTTAAGCCAGGAAGCTAAAAGATATACATTCAAATCTCTCAGATTTGGGATCCCTAATCCTCCATATTCTTTCATCATAGCTACATTTTCCCAGATGACAAGATGGATTTTGTGGTTCCCATCTTTGTCATTCCAAAGACAATTTGCTAGATGAGTGGTAATTATCCTAATGGCCCACTTGGGGAACTTGATAAAAGACAACAAATAAATAGGAATGCTACTAAGGGAAGCTCTAATTAGTACTACTTTACTGGCACAAGAGTGTAAATTTCCTCTCCAACTAGCAGTTCTTTTTAGTAGCTTATCTATTAGAGGTTGTAGGTCCTCTCTTCTCAAGTTTTCATAGTGTAGAGGAACTCCTAAATATTTAATAGGAAAAGTACCAATGGGGCAATCAAAGATCTGAGCTATTGTATTGGCATCCTCTTCAAAAACATTTATGGGAATGATCTCACTCTTAAGAAAATGTATTCTCATTCCAAAAAATTATTCAAACCACACTAGGATACTTTTCAGGTTCACTAAGTGATTTATGTCACAATCTGAAAACAGAGTTGTGTCATCTGCATATTGTAAGGAAATAATCCCCTCTTCTCTAAACCTAGTTCCTAAACCACTAAGGAGTTTTTCTTTAGCTCCTTTAATCAGCAACCTAGTTAAAACATCACCCACAAGGTTAAACAGTAAGGGGGATATGGGGTCACCCTGTGTAAGTCCCTTTCATGTTTTAAAATATTTACTTTCCTCACCATTTATCATAACACCAATGGACCCACCTAAGATTATCTTCTTTATCCAATCAATCCAACAAGGGCTAAAACCTCTAGACTCTAAGATCTCAAAAAGGAAGTCCCAATTAACTCTATCATAGGCTTTCTCATAATCTAATTTAATAACTATACTCCAGGTTCTTTATCCTTATTTATACTATGAACTATTTCATGAGCAATGACTACACTCTCCAGGATATATCTCCCCTGAATGAAGGCGCTTTGTTGTGGCATAATCTCCCTATAACCTTCCCTAATCTTAGGATTAAAGCTTTTGAGAAAATTTTAAAGTTGCAGTTAATAGATAGCCGCCACGGAAAATAGATATTAACCATAGTGGGCACGTTAGGATATATAGCCGCCATGGAAAATAGATATTAACTGTGACAAACGTTTTTAAGTTGCCCACCACGGTTAATCGTTTTTGGGAAAAGTGCCTGGCATGGAAAATAAAAAAAAAATCGTCAAGTGTACCTCAGTTAATATTTGGCAGTATCACGCAAATTCATTTCTTTAGTAGTGTACCTCAGTTTCTAATTGCACATCACAGCTTTCTTAATGAAGTTCTTTATATATATATTAATGTTGTCCATGGGTAAACGATTACCCAGTGACGTTGTATAATTGAGTCATTGCACTCATAAGCATCATCCATGAACTCATACGCGTTGTATAATTGAGTTTACTGCACTCATAAGCATCATCCATGAACTCATACGCGTACATATGCATTAATTGTCGTGTAGAGAATCCGCAAGCGGCCGAAGTCTATACATATATATGCCTGCCCCAGCGGAGGATTGGAGGGGAATACTTTGCTTTCTCCGAACATTCTTATCGTAAGTCGGATTCATCCACCGGTCTGGCCTGGTAGTGTGATATTCCAAGCTAAAGTTTTGGAGGAGCCAAAATTTCTCACCAGGTCTCTCTCAATCTCTCTCTATATATTACCAAACTTCTCACACTTCTGTCATCCGCACGATCATTCTTCTTCAACGTACGGACCTCATTCCACAAAGAACAACCAAAAAATGGAGCTACATTCACCAAGAAATCTCTCTGCAACTGCCATTGTCCTCCTACTCGTCATCATCGTGACAGCTGGTACATATGCACAAGCTACGTAACGTTGCATGACGCGATGACTTTTGGTTATTCCTCTGGCTAATTAACGATGTTTTCTTGCATGTACGTACGTCAGAGGTGGCCTCTGTTGGGGCAGCTATTGATTGCAGGCACCTGACCGGCAACTATATAGGGTGGTGCTTGGACTCCGCAGGCTGCACAGATGCTTGCTTAGAAGAAAGCCCCGACAACTATTGGGGCGAGTGCCACGACTTTCCCCCTCGTTGCTACTGCGTTAGCGCTTGCTCAACCTGAGGCTGTTGCTGTCATGCTTCTAGCTATAGGGCTCTGAACCCTGTTCGGCATCATATCGTGTAATAATTACTGATAATATTTTCCTGGTGGTACTCATCATCACCCGTTACTTGTGTTGTGACAAATAAAATCGTTGGAATTGTGGATTGTGACAGGAGAAAGTTGTGTGAAATTTTTACATTTTGCCCTGTTTTAAAAACGTTTTTTACAAATAGGCCCCTAGCAAAATTATTATTGAAAATGGGCCAAAACTTCGGCGCATTAGGACAACACACTGAGGTATGTGGCTTGGCGCAATTTGACCGCTTGCGCCGAGGTACGCCACGTTAGTGACGACCCCGGTCATGACATCCACGGTGGCGAGTGGGGCTAGGGGCGTCGGCATCACCATATCCCTCCGCCCGTGACCAAATTTATATATCATTCTAGTTTAAAATTTATGTTGCAAAATCAACAATGACAAGTATTATACATAAGCTCAACCGTATATGTGTGCAAAACAAATATCTAAGCATGGTTGACAAACATTTATGGACTAATATTAACAAATTAAATTCATCTAAATCATCTCCATACATGGTCAAGGCAAGGATTTAACAAATCTACCTAATTTTCACAAAGCCAAATCAAACACTAAAACAAGAACAAATATTAACATATTCAATCCTTCTAAATCATATCCATACATGGTAACACCTCATAACAAGCAATTATGAACTAACCCTATGCAAACCCTAAAACACATGAAAAAAATTCAATACACATTGAATCCATCTAAGTCATCTACGTACTAACAAACTACCAAAATGAACAAAATGAGTAGTATACAATATACATTCATCCAACAAAACCATGATACCATGTCACCATATGACTTAGGGTTATACAAGACAACAACCAATGCAATAAAATCTAGATGGATAGAAAGGAAGAGGGGAATGAGATTTACCTTGTGGGCGTCCACATGGGAGAGATCAGGCCACGTAATGAGTTTAGGAGCTAGGGTTCATGGGGGAGTCGATGGGATGGAGAGAAGAGAGACAGAGCGGATATGAAAGAAAAGGTGGGAGTAAGAAGGCTGGCGGGCGTGGCCAGGTTAAGTGGTCGTAGCTCGGCGCACTCTGACGGCACACCGAGATATGTGGCTCGGCGTTAACTAGTAGCGCGCCGAGACTCAGGGCTGGGCCAAACGGGCCTAGACCCAGCCCAGTACGCCAAACCTAGGCGCGCAAGGACGGAACACCGAGGTATATATACGCTTAGGCGCACCTGGACATGACGCCGACGTCCCTGGCCCTACTCGCCACCGTGGATCTCAGGCCCCGGAGTCATCGCTGACGTGGCGTATGTCGGCGCACGGTCAGAGTGTGTCGAGCCACATACCTCGGCGTGTGTCCTAGTGCGTCGAAGTTTTGGCCCATTTTCAGCGATAGTTTTGCTAGGGGTATATTTGTAAAAATGTTTTTAAAACGGGGCAAAATGCAAAAATTCACCAGAAAGTTGTAACATTCCGGAATTTTTCTGATTGCTCCCGTGATCTCTCCTAAACTTCCTAGAAATAAAATCTTAGGCCATTTATTTTTAGTAATGACAAATCTGTGTTATACCGATCATAGTGATTTGCAGCTCTTTTGGCTTGGTTGGTTGTTTGAGTATGATAATTTACATTTGAATTCTCGATCAATTCGGGGTTCGCCTTTTGATTGTAGGAAAAACATGTTTGAACCAAGACTTCTGGGCTCGGCTTCCGTTCCGACCCAGCTCGCTGTACGCGCGAGCAGGCGCCTCACATGCCCACGTAGCGCACAACATATTCAGACCATGGCCTAACTCAACCTAAAAGATTAGTTTGTTGCCTCGCCTTATATGTTGTGCTCTTTGACTCACACTTTTTTTTTTTTTGAGAATTACACAGTACAACGCACACACTCATAACATGCACGCACACTCACCCCTATGAATACACGTACGCAAACCCTACCCCTATGAGCACCTCCGAAGGACTGAGCACTCGACAGATCTGGAGATTCTCGAAGTCACCACTGTCGCCTCGTCATCAACGGGAACGCCACTTACCACTGAATGCATAACATCGGGTAAATCCTGGGAAAATCCCGGGAAAAGGTGCGAGCACCAAGAATTGATCCTTGGTGGGTAGTGTCCCACTAGACCGTCCTACCATTGGACTACAAGCCAATTCGCCTTTGACTCACACTTTTGTGTGGCCAAGATGGGCTCAGCTTCCGTTCCGGCCCATCCTCCACAGGTCCACGTAGCTCACAAGATATCTAGTCCTTGGCCTAACTCAACACAAAAGATTAACATGATATATGAGGACCGCCCCACCTTATATGTACAAGCTACGTGGTTGAGAATTACTCATGGTACCCTGATAAAGTAGGATAAGATCTGACAAACACTGTGACTGACGCGTGAACTCCTCTCCCTTACGGTTTTACATGCATATGTCAGTGTTGAAATTGTTGTTTCCAACGAAGGAGGAGGGGACCTCTGCCTTTCAACACAAAGTGGAAGGCCTTCACTTGGACGGTGCCCTGACCGAAGGCTCTAGGAATGGGGACACACTTTGACCAAGCCAATGTTGAGAATTATAGATTCAATCAAAGTGAAGGGTGGAAGAGTGGGCCTCGGCCCATTCGGTCGCCTTCACTTGGACGGTGCCTGACTGAAGGCTCTAGGAATGTGGACACACTTTGACGAAGCGAATGTTGAGAATCGGAGATTCAATCAGAGTGAAGGGTGGAAGAGTGGGCCTCAGCCCATTCGGTCAACGACGTGCCTCCGCTAGCTCTAGGCTGAGGCAATACAGGGAGAAAAGTAAACTAGGGTTTCATTATGGGATTCAACAAGTAGCATTTACATCCTCTTTATAGGCATTGTCACACCTACTTGCTCTGTTTACAAGAATGCCCCACGACGGTGACAACATAATCCTAGTATATTCCCTACTCAAATAGGAGTGTTGGAGGGCATCCTCAGAATCTCGTAGCTTAGGTCGGTTGCGCCGCTAGGCCGCCATACTTGGTCCGCTATTGGCTCAATGCTTCTAGGGTCGTGCAGCTCAGCCTCTGGCTCCAGCGTCCTGGATGGCTCCGAGCCTCCGGCACTACCTCTACCCAACCTTCCATAACCATGCTTGCAATTGACCTCCGACACCTGGTGGCAGAGGTCCCACCTTGGTGTTTCCTGTTCATCACAAATATCTCACACAATAGTTGGTCAAATATTTTACCGTAGTTTGGTCCTTTGCTAGGGGCCTTGTATCTTGACCTTTGACACTCTAAGGGGAAGGCCCGTCAGGGCCACTCCCCGAGGACCTTCCGAGTCCTTGATGCATGCCTCGGGTCGGCCTCTGGCCAGGCCCAAAATCAGCGTTGACCATGTGAAAAAAAAAAAAGGAAATCATTTATTTCAAATTGCTATAGCTTCTAAAAGTTATCTATTTTAAATTATGTTTGCACCGATGTGTTTTGCGCAAAGAAGATGAACAAAACTAGACCCCACTTGCATATGTTTCAAAGATTTTTAAATTTATTACATATAGATTTACCATTTACATCATGTCAAAGATTTAACAAGCATTTATTTAGATTTACCATTTACATAATTTGCGTGCTGAATCCAAAGGTAATTGGTGCATGGGTGACAAAGAGTGATGTACAGTAATCGTGTTTGTATAACCAAAAAAACTGTCTGTCATATCGTTTTTGCAAAAAAAACAATAAGAGCCCGTTTGGATCCCCGAAATTTGGAGGAATTGGAATCTACTTAATAAATTAAGCTATTTAGTTTGGAATTTAAGATTCTCTAACTTTTCAAAGTGCACAAATAAGTTTATCTCAAATTCATAGGGTGTGAGATAGGAATTGAATTCCATTACCATGTTATGTTTACACTTGCACTTTGCACTATCACCATGTTATGTTTGCACTTGCATGCAAACACTCTCCAACTCCATTCCATATAAATTAAGTATATATCACAATGAATTAAATTCCAGGATCCAAACAGGCCCTAATTGTAAATGATGATAGTGAGTGTTTGAGCTGCTGCACTAATATGGGCCGTCGTAGCCCAAGCAGGGGCCCTGGTTGGCCCATCGCCCAACCGGTTCCCTCGCTATAAAATCCACCTCCGGGCTCCGGCCTGAGATTTCTCCAACCGGGTCTCCCTCAATTTCAATCCCAAATTCCCAATCGTCAAGTCACCGCACCGCCGCCGCGAAAGCGAACGAAGCAAAGCTGTCCCGATCGTTTCGTCAAGGTTTGTCCCCCCGCACCGCACCCCCTTCGATTCGTCCCACTAATCTCTCGATTTAGCCGAATCTCTATTACGCTTTCCGTTCGCCTGCTCTGTGATGTTCGATGATAGTTTACTTTTAGTTAATTCGTTCATGCAGAGTTCGGTTTTGGCCTGGTGCCGTGATGTTTCTGTTCTTGAACGAAATCTTGTAAATATCATAGAGTTAGGGTTCAATTCAAAAGATCGATTGACAGTTATATCAAAATTAAGATGGTTAAATCGTTCCAATCATGTTGCCTCAGAACGTAATCCTGCAGATATCATAGAATTATGTTTCAATTCAATAGATTAATTGGTGTATCAAATATCAATTAATTATGCCTTTATTATTACTGGAGATTAATTAGTTTTTTTATCAATATCAAAGTTAAGATGTTTCAACCATACCTGTCATAGTCAAATTCAATTCGTTGATTGGCATATGTGCTCAAAATTAAGATGTTTATTACTTTGAAAAAATAAGATGGCTATTACTGCAAAGAAAATTATGATGGTTAAATCTTGACTCACGTTTTCTGTACCTATTTTACCTTATTGATCTGTTTCTGTCATTCTGATCACCTTAGTCAGAAGGATATGTATGAATTTTGGGAAGCACTGCTAAACTTATTTCTTGTTGATTGATTGATACACTGACCCCTTTCAGATTTATAAATGTTGAATCCTGTCTCAGTATTTCCTGCTTGTGTATGTTGATTTTTAATGCTAAATTAGCAAATTAACTAGCACATTGGCAGTTGGTATGCATCGGGTGTTGTTACTTCTAATTCGTAATTCATATAATCTTGTTTGATCATTACTTTTAGTTAATTTGTTCATGCCGAGTTCAGTTATTGGCTTGTTGCCATCCATAAAAGCCGTGGTATTTCTATTCTGGAACGAAATCCTGTAGATATCATATAGTTTGGGTTCAATTCATAAGATCAATTACTGTATTGTATCAAAACTAAGAGGGTTAAATCATTCCTATCATGTTGCCTCAGAATGTAATCCTGCAGATATCATAGAAATATGTTTAAATCCAAGAGATTATTTGGTGCATCTAAATTATAGCAAAATCATTACTATAGTGTTGCCTCAGAAAAAAAAATTCCTGTATGTCAATCAGGTTTCAGTTCAGTTGGGTAGATTAATTAGTGTGTTATCAATACCAAAGTTAAGAAGTTTGAACCTTGCTTCTTGTAATGTCATGTTGATTTGATTTCAATTCAGATGGCTATTACCTAAAATAATTTCAAATAAAAATTGTGATGGTTAAATCTTGCCTTGCATCTTGCCTACCTATTTTACCTTACATTGGTCTGTTTCTGATCACCTTAGTCAGAAGGGTATGTATAAAGTTTGGCAAATACTGGTAAACTTATTTCTCGTAGATACTGCTTGTGTATGTTGGTGAGTTGTCATCTAAATTAGAAATGTACATGAGAGTTGTTTGTTCTAATTCATGGTTCATATAATCTATTTAAGTTAGTTGATATTTGAATCATTCTATTGTGAAGAACTAAGTTTTCTCTGTGCAAATCTCTTTATGGTAGCTTACCCTGTGATTTTTTGTCCCCGCAGATGCAGATCTTTGTGAAGACCCTCACCGGCAAGACCATCACCCTCGAGGTTGAGTCCTCGGACACAATTGACAATGTCAAGGCAAAGATCCAGGACAAGGAAGGAATCCCACCGGATCAGCAGCGTCTGATCTTTGCTGGCAAGCAGCTCGAGGATGGGCGAACGCTCGCTGACTATAACATCCAGAAGGAGTCTACCCTCCACCTTGTGCTCAGGCTCAGGGGTGGCATGCAGATCTTTGTGAAGACCCTGACTGGAAAGACCATCACACTGGAGGTCGAGTCCTCAGACACCATAGACAATGTGAAGGCCAAGATTCAAGACAAGGAGGGCATTCCACCAGACCAGCAGCGCCTCATCTTTGCTGGGAAGCAGCTCGAGGATGGCCGCACCTTGGCTGACTACAACATTCAGAAAGAGTCCACCCTTCACCTTGTTCTCGGGCTAAGGGGAGGCATGCAGATCTTTGTCAAGACTCTGACTGGGAAGACCATCACACTTGAAGTTGAGTCTTCTGATACGATCGATAACGTAAAGGCAAAGATTCAAGACAAGGAAGGCATCCCACCGGACCAGCAGCGCCTCATCTTTGCTGGAAAGCAACTCGAGGATGGCCGCACTCTTGCTGACTACAACATTCGTAAGGAGTCCACCCTCCCACTTGGTGCTCCGCCTCCGTGGTGGTATGCAGATCTTTGTGAAGACGCCGACCGGCAAGACCATCACCCCGGAGGTTGAGTCGTCCGACACAATCGACAATGTGAAGGCAAAGATCCAGGATAAGGAAGGCATCCCGCCAGACCAGCAGCGCCTTATCTTTGCTGGTAAGCAGCTTGAGGACGGCCGCACCCTGGCAGATTACAGCATCCGTAAGGAGTCTACACTTCACCTGGTTCTGCGTCTCCGTGGTGGCCAATAAAGGTCTGGGCGGGTTGGGGTACTGAGTTCAGTTTGTCGCGTCCGATGTGAGGTCAAGTCTCTTGTGCCCATATTTATGCTATGATCGAGTCTCGTGGTATTCCACAAAACATATGCTGCCTTGCTGTGTAGCAAGCTTGATTGCTGTAATGGATAAGTGGACATGTTTTTTTTCTTGGCATACAGAAATTGTTTCTGCTCGCTCTGATTGCCTAAACTTTTATATTCATGGATTGTGTGTGTTTATATTCTGTACCTATCACCAGAAATTTTACCTTCAGATATTCTGAAATGAACACAAAATTGTCTTAGAACCTATGGACGCACATCTGTATCTGAATCTCTGTTATGTGTGAAGAAAATAAACACACTCCAACGACTTGGTATACTTATATATCGGACTGAATTTCCTGTCCTCGCTCTATGTTTCTGAACTTAATGTATTATATTTGTCAAAAAAACAGTCCTCATATCATGGACATAGTGTAATGATGTAGTGAGTTATTGGAAGCCTCTTATGGTTGTTTCCTTTTTGTTTCAGATCTGTAAGTTTCTGGACTTTGCCTAGAACCTATAGTCGCCAAGTTCTGCCCTTATTGTTGATTCCTTTTTGTTTCAGATTTCAATGTCAACCTGCAAATTTATGTACTATTTTCCTGTGCCAGACATCTGCTATTTATCACTTATTTGAAACTTATTATTATCTTGTTTCTGATTCTGATATTAATAGGAGCGATTTAGAAATCGCTTGGAGGAGCTCCTCTTGTACCTGCAGCCCAAGTATTACTGAACTTTCAAGTTTTGCTGAACCCTAAGCCTTTAAGTATAAAGTTGCAGTTTTGCAGGGGTTTTTTTCTGCTCTTCACTGAATCATTTTTCTGTGCATCCTACACACAATGTTCTATTTTCAAAGGAAATTATATCTTAGTTTTGCCATTTATTATTCTAGTAACAGTAAGGGCTTTACCTTTTCGAGAGAAAAACAGTAAAGGCTTTGTTGACATTATTGTTGGTTTATGGAGGCATCATTCTGCTTATTACTGACAATTATTTATGGCTTCAAGTTACTGAATGTTTTCTCTATATTTCGTACTGATCTTTTATTGTATACATAGGCTGGGTTGTTCCTTTTTTGAAAGAACCTTTCATGCTGATTTAATCCATCCAAACTACGGGGAAATAACTGCAGTTGTGATGACCATTTTCATTTCTAACTTTCCAGATATTTTCTACTGCTGACTATGAAGATTCTTTATAGTTTTTTTCTACTTTTCTGCTGTCAAAACTCAAAAGCATACGTCAGATTATTGTGAACCTTTTACGCACAATGCCATACAAGTTTCCAGAAGATGTCAAGTTGATTTACTAAAAATAGCTGCCAATGTGTTGTTCAGCTCGGATACTCCAATGCATCCTCGATTGTGATTAGTGATACTAGAATGGATGACCATTTTCTTTTGTTAATAGTTCTTTGGTTATGCTATTTCTCAATGAACTAAGGAGTACATTGTTATTTCAATGCTATTTGGTATTTTAGGCTATTTTGTTACGTAGTGATAGTCCTCTGGCGATGCTCTGTAGGGGCGGTTTTGCCAGCCGCCTCTAATTGGTGAGGCCCCCACCGGTCAGCCACCCACAACACCCGTAAGTCACCCATAGTCGAGGCGACAGGCTTCGCCTCGCGGCTAGTCGCACCTAGGCGACGCCTAGCCGTACTAGGGCCTCAAATAATCTCTCCACTACTGCTACACTTGGCTGCCCAAAATGCTAAAACAACAATGTACTGCACGGAGCACGCCGAAGAGCACAAGCGTGCGCCCGGCGTCGAGGCAGAGCTCCTGAGCACGATCGTGATTTTCGGGGTCGCCGGCCTCGATGCAAGAGGCAGGAAGTAGTAGGGGAGTTGGCCTTTTCCGCCCTTGATGCGATGTGCCTCTTCAGGAACTGCGCAGCGCGGAGAACCCTGCCGACTCCGAGGAGAATTCGAGTCCGATCATGATCGTGATTTGTCAAAACTCGCTCCGCAAGACCGCAAGTCCACGATCAGACGATCTGATCCCCTGGCCCTGCCCCCAAACACGCGTGCTTGCGAGTCCTCCCGAGTCCCGAGTCCTCTGCCAGAACCCGTCGCTACTCTGTTTTGCATTCTGTGGTTTGCGTCGAATCGAATCTCGTCAGAATCAAATCCTCGCCGCCATGGCCATGCCGACGACGTTGGACTTTGCATCGCCTGGCCCGGTGACCAGGAGATCCAGGCTCGTGGTTGATCACTACTGGTTCAAGAAGGAGCAGTACCGCAATGGGCAGTGGATCAAGTCTACCCCTTTCAAGGCCGGGGATTGCTCCTGGTGCATCTACTACTACCCCAACGGCCGCTCAACCTCCAACGCGGACTACATCTCAATCTTCATTGCCCTCGCCGGCGCCGGCGGCAGATCAGCCACCGACGAGCCTGTCAAGGCACAAGTCAGGTTCAGTTTGCTTGATCGTGCCGGGGAACCTGTACCTGATCACTCCGTATGCTCAGGCGTATGGGAGTACCCCAAAGTCGGGCACGGGCACGGTTGCAGTCGTTTCGTCAGCAAGGAGTTTTTGGAGGCGTCGGAGTACCTCGTGGACGGCTGCTTCACCATCGAGTGCGTCGTCTCCGTCGACAGGCCGTGCGACTTGCAGCAGCGTCTCTCGTTGGATCCCGACGTCGTGTTCCAAGTCAGCGGCGAGGCATTCAGCGTCCACAGCTGTGTTCTTGCTGCAAAGTCGTCGGTGTTTCAGGCAGAGCTCGGAAAAAGAACAGGGCGTTGGTTCATACAAATCGACAATATGCTGCCCCAGGTGTTCGAGAGCGTGCTACATTTTGTATACACAGATTCGTTGCCGGAGATGACGGTGGGGCCAGAAGAAGAGGCGATCTTGGCTGAGCAATTGCTGATAGCAGCGGATAGGTTCGACATGCAGGAGCTTAAGCTGATTTGCGAGGAGATACTGAGCAGTGACATCGATGTGAGTACTGTCACGAAGAAATTGAGACTGGCTGTTCAACACCAGTGCCATACGCTTAGGGACGCCTGCATTGAGTTTCTTGGAGATCCTCCTGTGCTTGAAGCGGTCATGGCAATCAATGATGACATACTTGAGCTTGTGGCTAAAAATTGCCCTCAGCTTCTGAAGGAGATGTGGGCGTATGAGGATGACCCAATGCAAGATGAGTTGATCATGTGCTTCTAAGGAATTTGCTGGCAGAAATCTCAAATAAAGTACTATGGTTCTGTTTGCTTACAAAGTAGTGTGAGAGCTTCTGGGTAATGTATCAAGTATTAGAGTTCTTGTTGTTATATGTATGTGTCATTATGTATCCCCAATACGAAATTGCATGTGCAATGCCCTGTCCTCTATTTTTTTTTTTTTCCTTTCACTCGGATCGCTTGAGTGGTGGAATTCTTCATCATAAAATAAGACTTCACAATTGAAGGGTGCAAGAAAATAGTGTTTTATTTTCTAATGTCATGTATGCTTACTTCTTATTGAGTCATCTATAATAAGACTTCACAGTTTATTCTTACTGAGTAATCGTCATGTTGTTCTTGTATGTTGCAAATATTGATGGTGCGGCACCTTTGGGATATCCACATTGTAGTATCAATCCTTAAGATATAGCATTAAAACTATGCAAGAATATGTTATATTAGTATTTCACCAACAAAAAGAAGCTGTAGTAATTCTCACATGGCCTACAAACTGACAGATATATAGACAATGTTGATAAATTACACACCACTGTCACTATGTAAAAAAGTAGCCTAAAATACCGAAATAGCATTGAAATTACAATTTACTCCTTACTGCATTGAAAAATAACATAACCAAAGTAGCATTAACAAAATGGTCATCAATCCTAGTATTGCTAATCACAATTTTGGATAATCAACTTATGCTTTTGACATGGCATTAGTAGATCAACTTCTTCTTTCAGTATATCAACTTGACATCTTCTGGACACTTGTATGCATTGCGATAATCTCATAAATGGTTTACAATCTAACGTATGTTTTTGACTTCAACAATAGTGAAAAGTACAGAAACAGAAAAACTATAAAGATATAATTTCCTTTGAAATAGAACGTTGTGTGCAGGACTACACCAAGAAAAAAAACTCAGTGTAGAGGGAAAAAAAATAACTGCAATACTGCAGCTTGATACCTTCAGGTTTAGAATTCACACTACCGGACTCAAGTCCTTTGCCGTGTACACCGCGTACACGGCAAAGGCCATTACCCCGCCAGGGAAAGGCAAGTCGGGAAAGAGGGCGTCGTGAAAGTCCCTTTCCCATGAGCCGAATAGAGGGTACTTCGGCTTAGCCCTTCCGTGTACCACCTAGAGTCGCCCGCTACGCCTGTAGACAAAGATCTTTTCCTAACGGGCGTTCTTTCCGCCTTTGTTGAGCTTTGTCGTGAGCCTTCCACAGCTCCCGGCAAAGGGGTGATCTTTGTCGTGTGCTTTGTCTAATCACTCAGTAAATATTTATTTATTTTTATTTTTTCATTACAGCACATTTTTCTCACGTATATATCACATATATATCATAGATTTCTCACATATCACATCATTCTCACATAACACATATATAGGCCAATAATCCACAATAGCACATATATGACATAAAATCCACATAGTGCTCCACATATGTATCAAGTTTACATGTTCAACACATACAGCTCCACATACATCACAAGTTCACGGGTCCACATAGTGCTCAAGTTCACAAGTTCACGACCAAGGCGTGTACCAAGCTTCCCAAGGGTCCCATTCGCCATGCTGCTTCTGCTGCGGAGGTTGGCCGCCAGGGCTGGGGTTCGGAGTCGGGTTCGACGCGTGAGATTGACCCTGCACATAGGAGAAGAGATTGCATTTGTGAGACAAAATTTAAGGTAGATTCTCTAAACTAGAAAAAAGCAAGATGGTGTTAGTTAGAAATTTCGGCAGCACCTCCCCTGCACGGTGAGGTTTCGAGAACCTGCAACAAAGCAATGGCTCGATAGTCGACAACCACATATCTGTATGCACATCTCATGGTGCATTCAATTCAATAGATCATTCCATTCACATTCATATTTGGAGAAGGTAGAGACACTCACGAGTGGCATAAGGATCCCGTGGTGGAGCCGAAGACCGGTGGTGGAGCGAAGACAATGCGGGCGGCGGATCTTCACCAACCTTGCCTCCAAGACATGTGACATACGCTAGGAGAGCTTCCAAGTTCTGCCGGTCCACCTCAGCCCTCGCTTGCTCCGCCTGAGCCCTCGTCTGCTCCCTCACCTCAGCCTCCTCTCGTCGCTTCCTCTCTTCCTCTCTATTTGGGCCTATTTCACCACAAAGTTAGAGCACGGATAAACAGTATGTAAAGATAAATGAACCTAGAATAAATTAAAAAATAACCTGGAGTGTTGCAATCGTAGACTGGTAAGTGGCTGGCCGCTCACATATGGCCGGGCCCCCCGAGCTTGTGCTCCTTGCTCGAAGCTTCGGATAGACTTTGAGTGTTGGCCGGGTTGATAACGTTGTCGCCCATCCAAATCACTTGCATGTGCTTCTTCCCTCCTCCGGACATCATGACAATGTTTCACAATGTTGTGGCCGCTGGGAATAGAAGCTTTCCCCAAGACCTGCCTCGCCATGGAGGTGTACTCAGTGAGGTGGGTGTAGGCGGTCGGGTTGGTGTAGGCCTTGGGCGGATCCTTAGGGTTGTAGACGACGTCATATGACGCCATACCCTTGTGGGAGCAAGCAAAAGCCTCTAGCGTGGTCAGTGGCATGCCATGCATCGCCTCCTGTGTCATAAGAAAAGTAAGATGGTTAGAAACTATTTAAAGTTGGTCATCAGAAAATAAGAATTGGATAAGACTTACATATCTAGCTACGTAGGCCGGGAGAGTAAGGTTGCCTTGATGGTGTGGTACACCTAGCATCATCATATGCCGCCCCGGTGCTTGTGGTGCATCTTCTCCCGGTCGTGGCGCACCACTTGTCCACCATCAACACCCGCACCTCCTTGTAAGTCATACACCACCACGTAATGATCTACAAGACACCAAGTATGAAACATATTAGAAGATCAAATTAAGCATACTTAATCTTTGTATTAATGTTTTGTATTTACCACCAAGTATTGTTCCTTAGTCGCTTCAACTCATGGACTTCATGTTTGGTGAGCGCCTATTTCTTGAATTGTCCGTAGTATGTCCTTATGGCCTAGAGGTGTGCCTCGTACCACATGTCTGTCACCATCTTGAAATGCATTTTTCACCACCTCTCTCGCCATGTCCTCGTATCCCGGCTATACTTTGAAGAAATCTTGCACATAGAAGCGATGTATTCAATCACTATTTCAAACATGTTAAATTAATCGTTGTATGTGTACAATGTAGTGCGACAAAGATTTACCCACAGCTCTACCACATGTTCTCCCTTGTTCAAGAAAATTCTGCCATTCATATCATATGAATTTGGGAAGTCGAGGTAGTCTTGAAACATTGTTGTCGGCCTTTGCTCTCCCCCCAATGACAATAACGCCCGGGGTAGTGCGTCCCCGACCAAAAGACCAAGAATGCCATTGGGAAGGCGGCTACGAATCGAGCGGCTACAACCACAAAAGTCCCGCCCAAATAATCAAGAATAATTATTAGTTTGTATTGTGATTTTCAATATAACAAATGAGAAAGTAGTGCTAAAATGTAAAGTAAATTACCTTGGAGGTACTTTCGTTGAATGGTCGGACGCCTATGCGGAGGTATTGGTTGGTCCGGGAGTCTCAAGGGGCCTCGCAAGTAGACGAGACCTCCTAGTAGAGGAAGAGCCTTCTCCCTCACCGTGGGAACCCATTGCCTCCTCCCTCACCATCTTTGTCCCGTCCTCGTCCTCGTCCCCGTCGGCGTCTTTGCTCCGTGTGTCGACGCCGAGAGGTCCATGTCTCGCCTCCTCCTCCCGTGGTGGCAAGGTGGTTCTCGGGGACGACCCTTTGCCCTTACGCTATGGCGGTGGCGGTGCCTCTATCTCCTCAACCCTCTTGAATCTCCTCCTCATTTTCTTTATTATATTCACAAAGTTGGCATCTTTACTCAATCGCTGCAGTTAGATGTAGATAATTAGTACAAGAAAAAAATAAGCAAAATATAATTATAAAGAGATGGCAAATATACGTAACATAATTAGTAAGAGATGCATAATATTACATGTATTAGAAATAATCCTCATCTTTGTCACGATTTAAGACTATTGGATCATAATCCTCATGATCACTATCATCCATGTCTACTTCTCCCAAAATATGAAGATTGACAACATCCATGTCTAAATATACCAAAGTCAAAAATTCACTAAACTTGAACATGGAGTGCCATATGATGTATATGAACTGCAGAAAAAGTTTGGAGGAGAAAAACAAAAAAATGGTCCACCTTTGCCGTAAGCCCCATTGCCCCGACTCACGGCAAAGGGGGGGGGTCATTTGCCTACAGCTTGCAAACACTCACGGCAAAGAAGGTAGGCGACAAAGCCTTTCTGTGAGCTGGACGGTGACATCTTGGGAAAGGGGGGGCGGAGGAGGGACGGTGTTAGGCCGTGGCCTTTGCCGAGCTAGGCCTCATGGCAATGTGTTATTTGCCATGAGTTTATTGTTTGCCCTCGCATCTCACGACAAAGGGGGTCTTTCCCGTGAGCCCAACGGTTTGCTCACGGGAAAGATTTTCCACTCGACAAAGCGAGGGAATCCGGTAGTGTCGGCCCAGGTCTTGAAAGTTCGGGCGAACCCCAAGACCCAGCCGTAGCCCCAGTCTGACCCGGATATTGAGCCACTAGTAGAGAAATGACTTTCGGTATGCACATTTAGTCTCGGTTATCTTAAAGTTCGGGACCAAAGGGAGAACTATTGGTAGCACGGGCATCGAAGAATCTTTAATCCCAGTTCATAATATGAATCAGGACTAAAAGGCCACCCTTTAGTACCGGCTGGTCTAACCGATACTAAAGGGTGGTCTTTTAGTTTCGGTTGGTGTTACCAACCCGGACTAAGGGTCTTTCACCCGTGATTAAAGGTTCTCTACAGGTCAATTCAAAAGGAGTGCACCTAGTACTTTGTCACATGTGGTGTGCATCTAAGTTGGTAAGGAATCTACATGTGATGCAAGGGGTCTGGGTTCAAATCTCATACAGTACAAGAGAGGACTCCAAGTTCATTTATTTTTTTGTTCTGAAGATGGGGTCTAGTCCCGGTTGCATGACCCGAGATTAAAAGCCGGAACCTTTAGTCTCAGATCGACAGTCTCATTCCCAAAACTGGGAGTTAAGAGGGGTTGGGAACCAGGACTATAGCCCCCTTCTCTACTAGTGAGCCCCAGCTCAAGCGGCAACCACTTCTCTGGCCTGACCTATCCTCTCCACGCTGCCATATGAACATGAGCACTGTGGCGCTGCACCTCCTCTCATGGACGGAGCTATATGATGGTCCGGGTGGTTCATGGACCACCATGCGCGGATCTTATACGAGGCCAATAGGTATAGGAAAACTCGAATCAAAGTACACACATATGTCCGAGCTTCCGTGGCCTTCACGAATATGCAATGCAGCATTTTTGTGCCCCTTCCTATTTCTCCGTGCGGTTAGTATGCCTAGTTGAGTTGTGCTTCAATTTGATACACCAAACGATGGCGGCAGCGGCATGGCGAGACGGCAAGCAACGTCACACACATGAACCATCTGTAGACAATAGTTATGTCTTAAAATCTTTATCCAATTAGCCTGCTCATTTAGTCAAGTTTCCTTTTCTCTCTTCCAATGTCTCTCTATAGCTAGAAAAAAAACAAATTACTAACTCGAGCGGAACGCATCAGCTATGCATCAGACTTTCAAAGGCCATAAAACAATTTTATCTTGTGTCATTAGATTATATTATTAGAATGCATGGTCGCATTGGACTATTTAATTTTAATAATTGTAGGATATGAAATTTGTGTCATAATATTAGAGTGGTACATTAAAACAATAATTTTTTTTTTTGCAGACTTATTGAAATATATGAAGATTGGTGATATTATCTCTTTTTAAAAAAATATGCATCAAAGGTATTTTCTGCAATGACTTCTATTAAGAATTTGTCGAAGAATAAGATGGGTAATATTGATTGATAGACTTTTGGATGATTGTCTAGTGACTTTCATTGAATGGGCTATCTTCTTACAAGCTCTTGCGAAGAAGAAATCATCTACACTTTTATGGCTATTAGAAGGTGGAGGCCTAACAAAAGTAATGACATATTGTTCTGGTGTGATATTTCAATTTTATGTTAAGAAAGCTATACTATATTGAGAAATAATTAATATGGGGGTGAATCTCGACGACAAAGGAAGAAAATATTAGGACTCTAGAGAAGAAGAGTCTAGAGTACCCAATAAAAAAATCTAGAGAGGGAATCAAGTAGTGTGGATCCTTCTATAAATAATAGAGTCTAGTTCCCACTATAAAAGCATTTAGTGAAAAAAAGCAAAGGAAAGAAATAGATAATTCCCATTTCTACCTACTTTCTGTTGTTCTATGTGTTCTTATTGGACAACATGTTTCTCAACATACCCGTTTAATTTATAAGATTTGTATGCATTTTTCTCTTTAATTATGTTTTGTAATTAAAGATTTATGTGCACTTTCGACAGCACCCTCTTCTCTCACTCATTTTGACTCTATTAGGATAGTAGCCTATTATCTAAAATAGTTGTTTCAAGGAACATTCTGAATTGCCTCCGGACTTGGGCATCTAAGGCGGCCACTCTGCGAATGGAAGCTGCCGCTAGGAGAAACCAGATGAACCGGATGACGAAGGTCTTCAAGGTTGAGCTCTAGTCCAAAGAACGGCAGCGAGCCCTACCGCAGACCGACCCCGAGCCCGGCCGCGGCCCAAGCGACCCCCGAGCTCGGCGGCGGCCAGTTCTCCGACCTGACCTATCCTGTCCGCGTTGCCATACGCGCATGGGCACTAAGGCGCCGCACCACCTCTGCCGCTGCGTGGCCTGCTCGAGAACTATAGACATCTGCCCCTACTGCTGCCTGGCTGCCTTACCGAAGATTGAGTGCGCAAGAAGCATGTGCCCCTCCTGCGGAAAAAGATTAAGTAAGCAGGCCATTGACCATATTTGCCTGTGCGACAATTGCTAGGATTGTCCTTTCTGCACCTTCGCCCAGCTTCCTCGGCCATTACCACGACGAGATGGCACTTGTCCATGTTGCTGTGAGAGAGCGGGTAGCGCGTCGAGTCACTTGTGTTTGTGCATCAAGTGCAAACTTGTGTCAGGCTCTGCATGCCATATTGTGCACTTTCAGAAGCACCGTCTATTGTGAACCCATTTGACTGCATTAAGCTAGTAGCCTATGGGCTGAAGTAGTTGTTCTAGCTTGGACATAAAGTGTTGTAAATGATGTGTTACCTTGGTTGAGGAGGAAGACTCCCAGCTTTGTTGTTTTTGTGGATGTGCTATTGTGTGGCAGTAGGTTGCAGATCGTTGTTCTACTGGTTATCTGCATTCAGACCATGTTTGAAGTGTGCATGTCTGCAGAAGCTGCGTTGTGGATTTGCCAAGTGCTCCAGGTTTATTGTTAAATCTTCTATCATTTTGATCTTTCCAAATATAGCACATTGTTGTTAAAACTAAGTGGAAGTGGTCATGCAAGTCTTGAAAGTTCAGTAATACTTGGGCAACAGGTATTTGAGACTGAGAAGCCATTTCTGCATCGCCCATTTTAATATATCTAGAACAAGATAATAAGAAGATTCCAAGAGGCGAGAGAATAGCGGATGTGCGGGCACAAGCAAACACTACGGTCTGGTTTGGCTCCCCGGCCAAGTCTAACCAGGCCAGCTTGGGCCAATAATGTTTGGTTGGCTGGGGTCGCGGTCCTAGCCAGGCTCCAGGAAGCCTCTCAGATGCCTAAGCCAAGCTCCCGAAAAACGGAGGGGTGGCTGTTTTTCTTCGGCAGCTTGCGCCACCGCATGCCCGCTCCTATCACCTCCCCCACCCCCACCGCCGTGGTGAGCCTTGTTGCTCCTCTGCCACGATGAGCCTGTTCCTACTGCTGTTCCTCCTCCTCCTCCTCCAATCCTCCACTGCGACGAGCCCTGCTCCTCCTCCACCCCACCGGGCGGCGCCGTCGTCCCGTGAGGATTCGGCAGATCTACGCAGTCGCCCACGGCGCCTTGCCGCATGACCTCCGTGAGACGATGGCGAAGAACGCAACAAGTCATATTTCCAATGTGGATTGCTTTGCCTATCTGGCTCCGTGAGCACGAGGAGGCCCAGCCATGGCAAAAAGCTTTCTATGTCGCCCAGCCATGGTGTCTGATAGCGAGTACCATAAGGAGGAATGGATGGGCTCGGAGTCGTTGGGCTATGCCGCACGCGTGCGCCGGTGCGGTGGACAAGCTCATTGTGTCGCCTTGCTATACCAACCATTGGAGGAAGATGGCGCACACACAACGCAACAATTGGGCCGAGGCTGGTTAGTTGGGAAGAGGAGGCGGCGAAACCCAAAGCCTGGGGATTCTGGAGGCAGTTGGACGGGCGAGTTTCATGGCTGCGGGCGAGGAGGGCTCCATCTACACGCTCCGCCGTGCGAGGATGGCTAGCGTTCGCAGAGCGCCTCGGGTCGTGGATCTAGAAGCACGATGAGGCCGCTGTGCGAAGTTCTACGAGAAAGACTGCGTCGAACGCCATGTGCTCACGGTGTGGATTTTGGTACAAGCACACCCTCAAGTCGAGCAGCAGTGCTCACCGAGGTGCTTGATGGCGGAGCAGGGAGGGCGCCAATGGCGACCACCTGTTCGACGAATTGCCTCTAAGGAGGTAAACCTACCAATGTTGAGACATGATGATTCTATCCCAAAAACACAACGAACCAAACAAGAACTTCGACTAAGCCAGGGCTCATGTTTGCAAGCAACCAAACACACCTGGGTTGGCTCCCTAGGGAAAGGCTTAGGCTGCCCGGACTATGTTTGCTAGCCCGGGCTCCATTAGGCCAACGAACCAAACACGCCCTACATTCGGATATGCTAGCACAAGCGAACACTACATAACTTTGCAAGGATGACGCTGAAATCTGATAAGTGGCTATATCCTTACATCATAGGGGACACAACTTGAGGACTATATGTTTCTGATACATTGTAGGCAGGACCGTATGAACTATATAGGCTTAGGACAAACACATATGAAGTTTAGAAACATAAAGCGAAGACAAGAAATCAGCCTACTCAAAGGAGTCTGTATTTTCTTTACACATAAATGGTTCCACTAGGAACAGAGGTCCGTCACCCCCCCCCCCCCCCCCCCCCCCCACCCCGAAGTGGACGCCGGGGCCCGGACACCACGTAACAGGGATCGTGGCGGGGCCTTGCGTGGCCGGGCGGAAGAGGCAGCGCCGTGGTGAGCGGGTTGGGATGAGGAGGCCAGTGGCTCATAGTTCATGGCCCATGACGGAATGGGAGATGGTGATTTCGGCCAATTAATCATGTGGATCGGCAGGCCCGCCGCTGGAACGGCTGTAGCCGACACCGCCGTGGTCACCGATGCTTTATGGGGCACTGTCAAAAGAGCGCTGGTGGTAGCCGCCGGAGCGGGCAGCGGTGGCGGCACATGGGACCCCGTCAGGTACGACTTGATTGGTGCCTTGTCGGACTGTACGGTCCCGATCTGGACTGCATCATGTGCAGATTTTGCGATAAATGGATGAGGGATTGAGTGAGTTGTTCGTTGGTCATGATGATGGGTGGGGGCTGGCGCTGGATGCGATGGTCAAGGAGGGTTGGATGAGTGCGTTGGTGGTGGATGGCAGGGGCAGCGCGGTGGTGGTGGGCAGGATCGGCTAGGTGGTGGGCGGCGGGGTGGCGATGGCGAGGTCCGTGGTGGAGCGCTCATGGTGGCGAGAGAAGGATCGAATGTCTTTGGTACCAAATTGGTAGGATTGCAGATCCTACCAGGGGATCTCTCAGGCGGTAGGGGTGGCGTGTTGGTGGTCGTGGTCGAGGGCGGCGCTGGGGCGCCGTGGTTGAGACTGGCGGCGGCTATGGAAGTGAATCACATGAGAGAGAGAGGTTTATGGCTGGGAATTCTCCTAGCTCCCAAGGGAAGCCGGAAACAACAATGTTTGTTTTTGCTTGATTCGAATGTCGTGATTACAATGGTTTATAGCCCTTTCTTTATCTAAAAATAGAAATAGGAAATAGTCTGGTTTATTCATGCGCCTTCTATCAGCCACTAATGTCCCTGCGCCTAGAATAGGGTTTGCCGGTCATAACAGAAGATGCTTGAATTGAAATAGAAAAACTCCTACAGGATTGCGTGCAAAGCAACATCATAGGCAGGATATATAACCTTCTCAATTTAATATTGCTATAATACACTAATTTATTATATATCAAACTGAAACTAAATTCTCTGGTATCTGCAGGATTGTGACATTGTAACAACACAATTGCAATCGCAGTCACCTGGGAACGGGAATGACCTAGCGTTCCACGTTCTGGGAACACCGTTCCGGGCACGGGAACGTGAGAACGTTTTTGTTCCTCTTAATCAACTAATAGAATTGAACCCTAATTCTATAATATAGAGAGGATTTCGGTTTTAGAACAGAAAATAGTACCGTCGTTTGTAGAAGGCAACAAGCAACCGATCGGTCGATAATCTGAATCTGGTGAACCCTAGACGAGCAATTACTATGGGATACTATGCTTAATAAACACGGAACTCGATTGAATCAGGGAAGATAATCAAGTGGATCCAATAAACGTAGAAAAGGAACATATCATGAATTTTGTACGCAAGGCAAAGTCGAAATTTGAAGATTTGAGAATCGACCATACACAGATAGTCGGATAGGCAAATCGAGAGGAGGTGGACGAATCGAGAGAGCGCTCTTGACGAGACGATCGAAGCACCTTGCTTCGTTTGTGTGATCGGTGAGCAGAGACTTTAGGATTGGTACCGAGGGTAGGTAGGGCGATTGATGGATTGGGGAAATCGGAGGCCGGGGGTGGAGCTTTTATCGTGGCGAACATGGGGTGGGTTTCGGTTACATCAATACTCACGAGTCACGCCAACCCAAATCGGCGTTGTCCCGCCACGCAACCTGTGGAGCCATCTCGACGTGCTCTCTCCAACTCGGCCACTCCAATACATTATTTTTATGAAACACTCTAATATATATATTCATCGACTTCTAATTTTTTTAGACTCGTGTCCCTATATTTCTGTGATTTTTGGATTTTTATTAGTAATTTATTAGACATATTTGGGGTTTAAAAATCTTGTAAGTTATTTATGAAATTTTTGGATAAGACCATCTTAAAAAACACTTTAAGTGGGACAGAGTAGTTTAAACGGTTTTTAGGGTCGAGGAAGTTAGATATCTGGTTTGTCAAGGGGTTCACAGCGCAATGGCAAAGGTCATTGGTTGGGAGCTCCCACCCAGGATTCAAATCCTGGGTGCGACACATTATCCTGGATTTAAGGCTCAGTCCTTCGGAGATGCTCATAGCGGTAGAATTTACGAACATGTGTTCATAGGGGTCAGTGTGAGTGCGTGTTGAGCGTCTGCGTTGTACTGTGTAATCTCAAAAAAAAAAAGTTAGATATCTGGTTTTAAAGTTTGATTTAAAAAGAAGAAAACTAGATTTAAGCACTGAGAAGCATAAAAATACCAATACAATTTTACAATATAGGTCCTCACTTAAAAGCCAGCAGCAGCAAGAGGCCCTGCATTACTCCAATAGATAGATCATGACTATTTTATAATAGTACTCCTCTGACAGTCTAACAAGATGTGACTATGTGTAACACACAAACACTTGAAATAGAAACATCACAACTGATCTTTTGTTTACATAATCCAAAACACTATGTTTTTTGGGAGGGGGAATGATAATGCATGAAGTCTCACCCACATCAACATGGTACACACGGTTACTGAGAAATTAAAAGCACACCTTATTGTTCATATTCAAAAGCCACAGCCTCGTGCCTGATATGCACGCCAGAGAGCCTATGGTTCCCTTCATATAAGGGAGAGACACTTGAGGATGTTGCTGGCAATGGACGTGCCGACCCTTACAGCCCATGGAGCCGCGGGCGTGAGCGCCAGGAGGCACATGCACGTGCCGAGGATCCATAGGAAGAAGCCGATGAATGCACGTGTAGTGTGCACCATGTTGGCAGTCGCACCGCCGCTGCAACGGGTGGGATCACAACCAAATGCTGCTGGGATGGCAACAAGCACACCCCAAAGAATGAAAAGGCGTCCGAAATTGAGGCAAAGCTGTTGAGCACGGTCGTGATTTTCGGGGGCGGCGAAGGCGAAGGCGTCAGCCGCCTCAATGGGCTGTTGAGGCTGCTGATTGAGCGCCATTGATTGCTGCTTGAAGTGGTACTGCTTCACCTGCTTGCCCTATCCTCCTGGTCCTATATATATGTATTTGTGTGTGTATAACTTTTTATATGTATGTGTCCTGCTGGCTAGGTAGTAAGAAAATAAAACGACAAATTTTTAGATAGAAGAAAACAAGGTAGGTTTCGCAAAAACGAAGAAGAAAACAAGGTAGGGGGCACCTGCCGTACCTTGCTCGGCACCTCCGCCACCGTGGATCCCCATCCGAAGTCGCCATGCGCTGGGAGCTTGGAACGCGGAGCCGCGCGGACGTTGGCGCTGATTCGCTAAGTAGAAAATACAGCATTGTGACACCATATCTGCCACAGTTCGCCTGTTTGTTTTCCCGATGCCTCTCACACATCACGCAAGCACGTTGTCTTGCGAACTTCCGATCGCGCGCGACATTGCCGATGCAGCACTTGCTAGTTGATATGAGATGACGCAGGACGTGATATGAGATGACGTATGACGTGACACAACACACTGAGGTTAACAAGAAATGTTAATTCGCTATTTGGCCATACCTTTTTTTTTCACGTCCTGCACTGGCGACGAGCATACATACAGAACTTTAGGAGTAATTTCCTGGTTCGATGATGTCCGATGTTCGATCAACCGATCGATGGTGACAAGATTGACAAAAGATATTCTCTTTGATGACTTCTTGACGAAAGTGTTGATGTAAATATGGTCCAACATCCAGACGAATGACATCACGTTAATAATAATGAACTCATCATGACGGAAGTGATCACGTAAATCTGTCCGACATTGATCATCCAAACAACATAGTTTATGGTTAGCCGTAGTTTATGATCATCCAAACAACATATATGATCACTAATAGGGTCTAGCAATGTCACATCTATCCATAAAAGAATGCAATTGTCGCTTTAAATCTCATATAGGACTGCCTTATGGGACTGCACCCCTCGCGCCTCTAAAATTGTAAAATTCCCTTCTTTCTTAATAATATATATGCCGGGTAATTGGATCTTTCAAAAAAATGTCACTTTAAATGAGTCAAACGGTTAGAACTTTGACTAAATTTATATAAAGGCTACTAACACTAATTATTCAAAATAAGTGTCATTTGATTAGTTATAAAATATATTTTTAATAAATTTATTTAAAAAGAATAAATTGCTACCTAATAATTTTATATTGCATAGGAATACTAGAAATGCCCATGAAGAACTTTTTTTTTTTTTTTTGAAGCCCATGAAGAACTTAAGGGAATTGGAGGAGGTGAAGATGACCAGCAAGGACGTCCCAATTCAAGACGGAGGCCCGGTCTAACACGACTTCGAGTCTGCCTTGGCCTCTACAACTAGTCTGCCTTAAACTAGTCACCCAGGGACGCATACATACTCTGTTTTTCGATGATCCATACATGGATGGAAAGATAATTTGATAAGAAGCCAACGGAACAGGTCTCACACAGAAATCCTTCCAAAATCAATGGGTATCGTCGAAATAAGTTAGCATCCAAAATCTGTCTTGATCCTGCCTCATCAATTTTTGGTCCATTGGGCCATGTATCATGTTGGAGCCCATTAGGAGCGTGTCCGGGGTCGGGGACGACACTAAACCCTTTATTTGCAAAGTGGTCGCTACAGTTGTTAGGTTCTCGGTTTTTCTTTAGATTAATTTGTCTTTGAATAGTCTCCATAATCGGTTTGTGAAACTCCACGTTGAGGTCTTAATCATATATATGCAAATTATCACTTCAATTGAGTTGCACTTTACCTTATTTTTGCATGTGTTCTTTGATTCGTAGTAGGGATTAGTCTTCTTGGCGAGATCAATCAGCTTGTGACATGGTTTATAACCAGAGGGAGATGTGGTGTTAAGGTTACAAGGTTCGAGTCTTTGGATCTGAAGCCTCGCTTTCCGCCCAAATCAATATTTATTTTTGAAAAGGAGGTTTCCCCAGCTTTATTGAGCATAAAGCAAGTTTGGAAGTTTACAACATTGGCGTAAAAGGCGCACCCGCCACACAAGCTTAAGCAAATCTCGGTTCATATTCAGGTTCGAGCTACGCTATTCAAACTTAGAACTTCAGAATTCAGCTGAATCATAGCGTTGGAGACCTCCGAAGACAACAACAACTCCTATGTTGGAGCCCCCGATAGATGCCAACTAATTCCAGGTGGTTGTCTTGCTCTTTGCTCCAGCTTCACGATGGACACCTCCAATTTCTCCAGTGGTTTCCATCTCCTTAAGGTTTTGGTGATCCATCCTATCCACACTCTTCCCGCAAGCAGATTTCGCTATGCATTTTCCACATGCACCATGAGGAGGCAGCAAAAACCACATTGTTAACAAATATTTACTATTGTTAATCCATAAGGATGCCATGGATTGATAAGACCAACTCCCAGATATGTCTAGGCACTTAGTAAGCTGAGTCCACAACAACTTTGCATCACAACAATAAAAAAAAGATGGTGTATAGTTTCAAGTTCAGCACAAAAAACACAAGATTTGTCATCAACATGTCTTATCTTGGCCAAGTTGTCTCTAGTGACCAACCTGTTTTTGATAGTAGCCAAAGAAAAATTTGTACCCTAGGCGGTATCTTAATTTCCACACAGCTTGTACATGAATAGGTTGGATACCATGGTTATTAATAACTACATATAAGAATTGTACAAAATATTTCTTGTTGGAATTATAAGACCAAATCATGTGATCAACATCATTGCTAAGAGTAATCTCCTCAGCTATGTTAACTAACTCAAACCATTTAGACATCAAATTCTCGAGAAACAGTTCTAGTGAAGGGTAGCATAAGTGTTTCTCTATCCCATACTTGACTAATAGTCTTACCCTTCTGCTCACAAATAATGTACGAGGGGCGGATTTGTGTAGCCAAGTTACAATTGCCCATCCAGTGGTCCTCCCAAAATCTAATCTTTTTTGCCATCACCTATTTTTCACATAATCCCCATTTGAGCTGCTTTAAGAGCCTAGTAACCCCTTGCCAAAAAGGGGACAATTGATTCCTTAAGGAACAACAAATGTTTGGATTATAAATATTGTACTTATGATTAGAAATTTTTGCCCAAATGACATTCTTATTCAACTCATATCTCAAAATCCAAGAGCCTAGGAGAGCAATATTGAGATTTCTCAAATCAGGAATCCCTAGCCCCCCCCATCTCTTTCTTTTGGGCTACAAGCTGCCAATGAGCCGGATGGTATTTATGTCTGTCTTTAGTGTTATTCCACAAGAATCTACCCATATGGGAATTTATCATATCTATAGCCCATCTAGGAAACTTTATTATCAACATAAGGTATATAGGAATACTAGCAAGGCATGCTTTAAGCAAGGTTAGGCGTCCAAATAAGAGAGGAGCCTACATTTCCATCCTGCAATCCTTTTGATAATTTTGTCTATAATGGGTTGAAGGTCATCTTTTCTTAGTTTGGTAAAATGTATAGGTACACCCAAGTATTTAATAGGAAATTTCCTATTTTACAACAAAAGATCTTAGCCAATTCATTGACTCTATCTTCATCCACCTCCATGGTCATCATACCACTTTTGTCATAACTTATTTCATACCAGTCATTTTCTCAAAGCAGATTAAAATCCATTTGAGGTTATATTAACTTTTTCAAGGTTATTTTTCAGGAAGAGTAGGGTATCATCGGAAGTAGACCAGTAATCAAACCATTATTGGCGGGTTTCATAAGCATTCTAGTGAAGATATCAACTACTAGGTTGCACATTAAAGGAGAAAAATGGTATCCCTGTCTCAAACCTTTACCAGGCTTAAAATAAGAGCTATTCTCATCATTGATTCTAATACAAATAGAACCTCCTTGAATAGCCTTTTTCATCCATTCTCTCCATTTACTACCAAAGCCTCTAGAAGTGAGCATCTCATGAGTGAAATCCCAACTCACTCTGTCATAGGATTTGTCATAGTCTAGCTTAAGGATCACACCACTTTCTTTGTTTTTATGAATGTCATGAATTATTTCATGAGCAACCACCACACTCTCCAAGATAAACCTGCCTTTAATAAAGGATGTCTAATTGGGGCAGCCCACATCAATAATTATCTTGAACCTAAAAGAAGATCGGGAATCACATGCAATTAAATTTAGTGGGCTGAGTCCTATTTCTATATAAAAGGCTACAAATTCGTTTATCTTCAAAATTGTTGTATTCTCATGAAAATATTGACAAATTATTCTCTATAGTGTCCTATTTCTTGAAAAATTGGATCCTACGGGATGTGACATGCGTCTGTCTTCACGCCCATCCATGACACGGGGGCGGCGAGCCCGGCGTCGGGAGGGACAGAGCACGTCGAGGAGGGACAGCGCTAGCATCTTCGCGCCCGACTGCAATGCGGGGTGGTGGGGAGGGTGGCGGCGAGTGGGCCCAGAGGACTAGTGGTGGTGATTGGTGAGCGCAGTATACAGGAGTAATTGTGGCGGCGGCAATCACAACCAGGCCAAGCGGGTGCCATCATCCAAGCTTTGGTGGACAGGGTCGTGCCCCATGGGCGTGCGACCGGTACGCCTGTACTGGGCCTCCCAATTTTCAGGGCCTCGTCGAGTAGTAGAAGGTGCATTCGAGTTAGCCAGTGAGGGCAGAGCCTAGCAGTTTGAGTCCATGCGGCGCGCGTGTCTCCGTGGCCCTCGCAGCGATGCATCCTATTTTCGGCTCCTAGTTCCAAGACCCCCAATGTTTCATATTTTGTCGCCTCTGTTCATCTTGTGGCGCAGTCAACGAAAGCGAATACAGAAAGCAAGGCACGAATTGCTGGAGAAGATTAGTTATGAGCATATTAATTATTATCGAAGATTTTTTTGATAGAATTATTATCAACGATTTTATTTCAAAGAACACGAAGAGGATGATGTTATTCAAGTAAAGATTATGCAAACTAAGAGTTCGAAAGATATTGTTCTTTATATATCACTTTTTCTTTACTGGATATCATTATTTGGCTACAATTAGTATTTGATTCAGGCCTCGCTTAGAGCTTCCGTACAGGGCCTATAAATTTGGCGGCACGGCCCTGGTGGACCACATGGGGTGTGTTTGGTTGCTCCCAAATGCATTGTAACTGCTAGTATGGGCTGGGATTTGGATGTTTGGTTGCTGAAAAACCAGCCGGGGCAGTTCTAGGATGGGCCATCTGTACGCTCGAACACTGCCAGGGATCGAATCGCGGGGGTGGCGATTCATTCCTGGCCGTGCTCCAGCAGGCCGCGGCGGGACGCGAGGGGACTTCCGTCACCACCTCGTTCACGCAACCGCTTCCCCTCCCGCTCGGGCTCGCGGCGGCTCTGCTCAGCGCCGCCAGGGCCACTTTAAGCGCACCATCCGCTCCTGCGCTGCTGCAGCCGGACTCGCATGCACTGCCCAGTTCCTCTGCCAGTGCGAGGTCCTTGCCCACGCATATCCGCGGGCGGCGTTGAACGCCATGAACCTGTACGAGTCCTGAGGCTCGAACCTGGCGCCGTCGGCTGATTGGTGAAGAACACTACTAATGGTAGTAGTACTCTACTGGTAAATTAATCACCCATGTATGTAAGAGGAACTTTGAATTGAATTGAATTCTCGTATCATCTCGTTTGGTAATTGCCTGCTCATGATTCATACAAGTAGTAGTACAGATGCAGCGGCTGCAGCGGCAATCATTCACATGACGCTGGCGGTGGCCGGTGCGCGCAGCAGCAAGGCGTGGGGCGTCGAGGGGGCACGCGGATGGCCGTGGCGGCGACCTCGCCCGGCGGTGACCTCGCTGGGCGCGCGCGGCCATGGCATGCCCACCACATGTTCGATAAAATGTCTCAAAGGAGGTGAACTCACCAGCTCGAGGCGAGGTGACTGTATGCAAATCAAGCCACACAACCAAACAGCCCCATCTCCAAGCCATGCTAGAATTGGACAAAAACTGAAAACCAACCAAACAAGTCCAGGGATGCCACAATGGGCATGGCCAATCTCGCCAGGCCAGGTTGGGCTAGCCAGCCCAACTTGGCACCACAACCAAACACACCCATGGTGGCCACCATTGCCCTCCACACGACACTTCAGTGACTTCTCCACCCACGTGAACGATATCGGCTTTCAGTGTTGGAACCAGCAAATTGGCTAAGAAAGCTTGGGGCGCTGGTTTGTGGACATGGGTACCAATGTCCAGCGGCTAAGAAGTGGGGTGCGCTCAATGGTGATACTTGCCACCTGGGAGCTGTGGAAGGAACGAAATAATAGAGTTTTCAGGAAGATCAGCAGATTACCGGATCAACTTCTCCGAGCTAGGACGAAGCAAAGATGTGGGTAAGAGCAGGCAGGGATTGATGACATTCTGCCGCCAGCAATGCAATCTATAGGGGTAGTTGTGAACACTAACCATTATGCAAACTAAAACAGGTATCAGTAGGGGTGACAATACATTCACCATTGGGTGAATGTAATGCAAAATGGGCGTTGCTTGTGCCAATCTTGTACATACTTTGCTCTTCCCTTATCAGTGAAAGTCGTTAACGGATCTTTCGAAGAAAAAAAAAGTGTTGGAACCAGCAATTTTGATCAAGGAGAACCTGACAAATTTAATTGTGATGAATATATTTATTATTAGTGCATATCTCTACAACTGCATAAATATTTTTACATATGTACTTAATATTTAAAATAAATGGCTGAATTGATACATTATTTTTCTACAAATCGATTTATACGTTTTCACTGTTTTTTTTCTGGGTGGGGGCCACGACCCCTGCTGGCCCTCATGGTTCCGCCACCGGCAGTTTCTGCTCGTGCGGTGCCTGTGGCCAATGAGGGAGCTCGTCATCCTAGTGGCCAAGCTGTGCGGCGCTCGCACCGCTCATCCCCGAAGCGGTCGCTGCCGGCAGTTGTTGCATGCGGCGGGCGAGGGACCAGTGGAGGCTGCCGGTCATTGCTGCGTGTGGGCAGCTGCCAACGAGGCGGGGCCAGGGCAGGAGGAGCCGCCAGCGCACGCCTTCGTCAACGTGCGCTGACGCTGCTGCTGGCGGTGCTCACTGTCAGGAAGAAGGATAAGGCGCGCCGGAGTACTACAAAGGACAGCACTGGCGCTAGGACGTCCGATGGAAATTTTTTCCATCAGACGTCCGGCCCGCCCACTCTGCTAGCTAAGCAGATGGCCCGCCCCGCCTTCACTTCCATCTGACAGGCCCCAAAGAGAAGTCGCCTCCCTCTACTTCTTCTTCCCCCCCCGCGGTTGCCCCTCCTCCCATGGCCGCGCCACATCATGGTTGTCCCGCCGCTGCCCACCCCCACACACACACACACACACCTCGCTCCCTACCCGCGTCGCGCCATGGGAGGACCCTCGCTGTCCGGGCCTGCATGCCCTTCTCCAGCATGCGAACAAGGGCGTTTTTGCTGGTGGTGCCCCGCATGCCCATCTGCCAAATGCCCCCATCTCCATCTCCGCCTCCACACACGAGAGTCGATGGTGTCAACATCCAAAATCGACGCATGCAACATCTTAAAAACGACTATTGTAACATGTAGAAAAATTGTTGCAACTCTAAGAAATCGATTGTTCCAATATCGAAAAAAATCATGTTGCAACATATTAAAAATGATTGTTGCAACATCAAAAAAACATGTTGCAACATCTCAAAACGATAATAGAAAACACATATCGTAACATCTCAAAATCAATTGCTCTACTCGATTGTTTCAACTTCGTAGAATCCAAGAAACTAGGGTGAGTTGGCAGGTCGGGCAGTACCAGGCCACCGGCGGGGGCGTGTGGGAGGATGGGGCGGTGGCAGAAGATGTGGAATCCGCGGTCGCACCCATCGCACAGCATCAGCTCATCAGCGGCGGCCTCCCCGGACCGCATGCCTCGCACCTGACGTCGGGCGCGGCGGATGACGGTCTGGGCCTTGGCAGCGTCCGCGCACGGGTCCAGCGACGAAGCTGCCCAGCGCCCATCTGTCTGTCTCTACGCACACGAGAACCGAGGGATCGCGGGTGGAGTGGAGTGGAGTGGAGGTATGCGAACAGCCCCGCCCAACGTCGTCAGGAGAGAGAAGGACGGGAGTGGAACGGATAAGGCGGACCGCTGTTAATTAGGCCCCGTCCGATTTTAGCATTACGGTAATACAAATGATCGTCGATAAGGAGCTATCGTGGGCCGGCTGACTTCGGTATTGGGCTAGGCCCATCATCTTGCTTCGTGTCGAGGGCATCTTTTTATTTCCATGCGTTTGGGTTATATAAGCCGTGAGCGGCTCTTATAACGGCATGTTTGAACAGATTTCTGAACTCGAACCTCTGAATGTTCCTCCGTCCAAACTCTATTCCGGCTTAGGCCTCGTTCGGCAGACTTGGATGGGAACCAGGCCCGTTTTCACTTCAGGCCCGGATGAAGTGGTTCCACTTGGTTTCACTCATCAGGCCTTCCGTCTGGATTGAATCCTGTAGGCTTGAGGCCAGGATTGATTCCAGCCCGAAAAGAGGTGGAAATGGCCTCGAATGGCGCGTTTCCATTCCGGTCTGAATGTAAACGAACGCCGATTCCAGCTTGGACCCGACTTCAAACCAGGCCAAATTATTCCAGACAGAATGGGCTGTGTTCCTGGTCGTTCCGGGCCAAAACGAACAAGGCCTTAATCTACCCCGATTACGTGCTATTTCTACCCCAAATTCCTATCCAGATACTTTATTTAGATCGTTACACTCACGTACCACGCCAAGGACGTCGACCAGGCCATCTCCAACCGGTACGGCGAGGCGTTCTTCCTGGTCACCGCCGCCGCCGTGGTGGAGGTGCTGGCGCGGAGGCTGCTCACCTAGCCACCCTCTGCCTCCTGGTCCTGAGCGTGCTGGCGTTCCTCGGTGACTGTCTTGTTCGCTAGGTAGCGAGTTCTCATATATCGTTCTGCGCGGCAAATCATACATTGCATCAATGAAGTACAGGAGCAGTGAGTGGTACCTCCATGATTGTGCTACATCCTTGCCTCAAGTAAGTTCTCCAGTAATGCTAGTATGCTACACTTGGTTGCCCAAAAGGTCTGCACGGAGCACGCCGGGAGCGCGCGCCCGGCGTCGAGGCAGAGCTCCTGATCAAGTGCGGTCATGATTTTCGGGGTCAGCCGCCTCGATGTCCAGGGCAGCTCCGTCTGGTTATTACACGCCGTGCCTCTCCATGCTCAACCATCGATGCAAGAGGCAGGAAGTAGTTGGGGACTTTGCTCTTCAGGAGCGGGAAGCAAGGCGCAGCGCGGAGAACCCCGCCGACTCCGAGAAGAATTCGAGTCCGATCACGAGACAATTCGAGGCATCCGACGCGATGTACAAAAAGACGCCACCCGTGTTTTGCCACAACTCGCTCCTCCCATCGAGAACCCACCGAAAACTATTCTATATTGCATCCGTGGTTTGTGTCGAATCGAAACGAATCGAATCTCGTCAAAAACCCTCGCCGCCACGCCATGGCGACGACGTTGGATTTTGCATCGCTGGCCCGGTGACCCGGAGATCCTATCTCATGGTCGATCACTACTGGTTCATGAAGGAGCAGTGTCCCAATGGGCAGGCGATCGACTATCCCCCTTTCACAACTGGGGATTGCTCCTGGTGCATCTACTACTACCCCAACGGCCGCTCCACCTCCAGCGCGGACTACATCTCAATCTTCATTGCCCTGGCGCCGGCGATGAGTGTGTCACGTTCCAAGTCAAGATCACGACGGATTTCGTGGCTGGAACTGGAATCTAGGGTAGGAATAGCATAGAAATGGGGAACGAGAGAGAACGACGAAGAACGATGTCGAATTTCGAATTGAGGAAGAAGCGGTTACAGGGTAAGTGTTACGTTGTTCGATGTCCTGTTCCATTGACGACTCGGCTATATCAGCCAACGCTAAGGCCATGGGCCGACTCTCTACAAATACACGGCCTTGGGCCCAGACTTCGAAACGACCTCCGCCCGTAACTTGACGATGCCTCGTTCTTTCCCCCGCTTCAACCGCCACCGTCGTCTGTAGCTCATCACCGTTGTCGTATGCCCGTCGGCAATAGACCTCCCACCGCACACAGTCCCGACATTGCCTCCCCTTGAAAGCCGCCTTGACCCCAAGCCGGGCTAGCCGGATAACGCCTCCCGAGGTCTTGTTCTTCTTCCCAAGTCTTCATGGACGATGGCAAACCATCCCAAGTCACCAACAGTTGATGGACGGTAGAAGACCCCATACGCTTCATCCCGCTGGCACCGAAACAAAGAGGAGAAACCGAGTAACAGGGTCAAGAGGAACCTCCGAAATATCATCTTCCAATCTTGCCGATCGAGGAATGTGACGCTTCAACCGTGATACATGGACGACAGGGTGAATCTTGCAATGAGCAAAAGCAGATCAAGTTTGTAAGCCACCGAACCAACACAACCGAGTATCGAGAATGGACCATACCAACGATAAGACAGCTTTCGACATCGCGAGGAGCAATCGAGGACTGAATATAAGGTCTGCAGGCGAAGGAATACCTTATCCCCAACATCAAACTGTCTTTCACTGCGACCCTTGTCAGCATGACTTTTCATACGTTGCTGGGCACGATGTAAATGATGCTGAATGACGTCTGAGAGCAAATTCCTTTCAATTAACCATTGCTCCAAATCAGCAGAGTGCAACTGAACCTCATTTGACAACCCAAACTGAGGAGGCGAGTATCCATATAACACCTCAAAGGGTGAACGGCCCAAAGCTGAATGATAACAAGTATTATACCAAAGCTGAGCAACTGACAGCCATTTATGCCACTGCTTAGGACAAGAATTGATCAAACACCGTAGATAATTTTCCAAACACTGATTCAGTCTTTTCGGATCGACCATCGATTTAGGATGATAGGATGAACTCATCGGAATTGAGTGTCAGAGAGATTGAATAATTTTTTCCAAATCTTGCCAGTGAAGATCCTATCTCTATCAGACACAATTTTCTTTGGAAAGCCATGATGAGAGTACACATGATCCAAATAGGCTTGAGCCACATCAAGTGAAGAAAATGGATGTGACAATACTAGAAAATGAGCATACTTAGTGAACTTGTCAATGACCACCAGAATGGTATCATACCTGTTGGATTTTGGTAACCCTTCAATGAAATCCATACAGACCACCTGCCATGCTTGAGTTGGTACCTCCAGGGTCGGGCGTTCCGTGTTTCTTCACATGCTCCATCTTAGCTTGCTGGCACACTTGACCTTCCTGCACAAATCTGAAAATATCCTTCTTCATTTGAGGCCAGCAAAACAGATTTCTCACTCTGTAGTATGTAGCATGAAACCCAGAGTGTCCCCCAACTCCAGAGTCGAACCCGCCTCAAGGACATGTTCACCAAAAGCATTAGAACCCAACCACACTCTTCCCTGATGTCTAATCACACTATCAGTCACAGAGAAATCACCAGTTGGAGACTCAAGAATTTTGAGAGCATCCTGATCATCTTGATAGCCCAACTTTACTTTCTCTAGCCAATCAGCATTACAGAAGGACACAACATGGACAGATTGTGGAGAATAACATCTGGACAATGCATCAGCAGCCAGATTTGAGTTACCTTGTTTGTAGACAATTTTGAATTCCAGATCCATGAGTTTGAGTAAAGCTTTTTGCTGTAATCTAGAGGTGACTCTCTGTTCACTGAGATACAGCAGACTCTTATGATCTGTCCTAATCACAAATGGGGCATGCTGCAAGTAAGATCTCCATTTTTCCACAGCAAGAAGAATTGCCATACATTCTTTTTCATATGTGGACAACCCTTGATTCTTTGTACAGACTGCCTTGCTTAAGAAAGCCACTGGATGAGCATCTTGTAGTAGAACAGCTCCAAATCCCACATCACTGGCATCAGTCTCCAAGACAAAGGTTTTACTGAAATCTGGGATTGCCAAAACAGGAGCAGTGATAAGGGCAACTTTCAATTGTTCAAAAGCATTCTAATGTTGCTCAGTCCACACAAAGGGAACTCCCTTTTTTCAACAGATCGCTTAGGCATCTACCGATCAAGCCATAATGCCTAATGAACTTCCCGTAATAGCCTGTCAAACCAAGAAATCCTCTTAACTCTTTCAATCCCTTAGGTACAGGCCACCGGTCCACCGCCACTATTTTGGATTTATCGGTTGCCACCTGCAACCGGATATCACATGACCCGGATATTCAATTGTATTTTGGGCAAAAAAGAACATTTGGAGAGTTTAATAAAGAACCGATCTTGTCTCAAGATCTTGAAAACTTCAAGAAGCAACTCGCATGCTCTTCCAAGGTTCTTGAATAGACCAAAATATCATCCATAAACACCAATAAGCCTTTCCTCAACAACTTAGCAAAAATGAGATTCATGACACTCTGAAATGTAGCAGGGGCATTTGTAAGTCCAAAAGCCATGACTAGAAACTCATATAGTCCACTATGTGTCTTGAAGGCAGTCTTATGAGTGTCTGCAGGATTGAGACAGATTTGATGATAACCAGCTCTAAAATCCAGCTTGGTAAACCATTGAGCTCCTGCCAATTCATCAATGAGTTCATCCACCACTGGCATGGGGTGTTTGTTTTTCACAGTTTGAGCATTAAGGTGTCTATAGTCCACACAAAATCTCCATGATCCATCTTTTTTTCTTCACAAGCAAAACCGGTGAGGCATATGGACTATGACTATGCTTAATAATTCCACTTTGGAGCATTTCTTTCAATTGTTTCTCTATCTCATCTTTTCGGAAAGGAGAGTACTTGTAAGGTCTAATTTTAATCGGTTGAGCACCGGGAACTAATTCAATGCTATGATCAAAGGGCCTTGGTGGTGGAGCTGAAGTGGGTTGTTGAAACAAATCAGCATATTCATGCAATAACTGTTGGACAGACGGTGGAACATTCTCAGATTGTGGCAATTCTAAGGAGAAAATGCCTGCATCAGACTGAATACCATATTCACCATCCTCCACCCACTTAACTTGAACACAGAATTGCACAGCATCTCTATTAATAAGAGATTGGAGCCCCTGGCCTGAAATAGATGCACAAGTGGAACCAGATTGAATGGACTCCCCTCGCTAACTCAATCCTCCCCGCCTCGATGAGTAACCCTCATAAGCTTTTTACCCCAATGGACCCACATGGGACTGCATTCCTCAAGCCAATCTTCACCAATCACCATGTCAAAACACTTTAAGGGTAGAATGCCCACAGTAGACACAAAGGAGTGACCCTGAATAGACCAAGTAAGATCCCTGATCTGGTGATCACACACCATTGTACCTCCATCTACAGCCACAAAGCTTGTTGGCTTGCAGGGTTCCAAAGGCAACTGCAACAACTTAGCCAGAGAAGAACTGACAAAAGAGCCCACACTTCCAGAGTCAATCAGAATCAATACTTCCCTTTTGCCAATTAAACCACATAGCTTCATAGTTTTTCTTCCGACAAAGGTAGCCACAGATCGTTGTTCCACTGCCATAACAGTTTCCTCCTGAACATCCACATCCTGATCATGAAAAGAATAGTCCTCTTCTTCCAAGGCATCCAGCAATTCCTCCATCACATGAATAGGAACTTGATCAGGGCACTTGTGCTCCCTAGTCCACTTGGACCCACATTTGAAACATAGGCCATTCCTCCTCCTAAACCGCTTTTAGTGCTGCCAACTTGTCCTCGGCCTCGAGTAATCGGCTTGACAGGATCAATGAGCTTGCCCTTATCAAAACCCTTGGTAGGACCCTTGTGATACTCTTTCCATGCACCCTTGCTTTTGGTCTTTGCTAACTCCACCTCTTGGATCAGAGCTAGACAACTCGTTGTATCAACAGAGTCTGGGCGATGCAAAACCAAACTCGCGCGAATGTCCTCTCTCAAACCAGCCATGTAACGAGTGACAAAGTAGGTCTCATCGTAGTTAGCATTGTAAAGCAACAGATTATGAGCACCTTGTTCGAAGTCCGCTGTATACTCATCCACCGAGCCCTTCTGCACGATTGACTCGAATTGCTTGAGTGCGAGTGGATACTGATCCTTGTCAAATTTCTTCATCACCCTGTCACAGAGGTCCTCCCAAACATTGATACGGCCATGACGTTCAAGGGTATGGAGCCACGCCTTAGCGTAACCAATGAAGTTGAGTGCCGCTGGCGAAGTCTTCAGGAGTCATGCACCGCATACACCTCGAAATACATCAAACAAAGGGTCCTTCCATAAGCATGGATTCGAACCATCGAACTTTGGAAACTCCAATTTGGGAAATGGAGGTGGACGCAGATTTGGATCAGAATGAGATTCGGCAAACGTACCGCTATCGAAGTTCTGCGGCCGGGTTGGGAACCCGCCGCAGTGCTGGCCACTCCCATTGGGTTGCGCTGCTGGCGTCGCCATGGATGGAGACGAGGACGCAGGCACAACGTTGAGGTCGAGCCCCCGGGATGGAGGCTGTCCGACCGGGGTGGGCACGACGGGCGGCGCGCCACCCTGAGCAATAGGTAGAACTGGGGCTCCGCCTAGAACGCCGAGGTTGGGTAGCGGGGCGCTCAAGTTGTCCATACGCCTGACGAGCCGGTCGATGTCGCTGGTAGACTCGCGGATCGTCGACTCCGCCACATCCGCCCTGTCGCGCAAATCGGTGAGCAACGAGTCGGCGGCGGCCTGCTTGGTGCTGACGCCGAGGACGGCATCGGCGTCGCTTCATCATCTCGCTGAATCCGGTCAACTCCTTGGCCAGATCCACGACGGGTCAAGGCGCTTTGATACCTCGTCGAACTTGTTCGCCAAATCCTCCATCGTCGCCGCCATTTGAGCCTGCGCCTTGGTCGATTTCGCGGGCTCCGTGAGCGACGGACACGAGCCGAATCAGCTAGAGCGGAGAGAGCGCTCCGACGAGGGTGGTGGATGGATTTATTGCAATCAAACTCAAGCAACTCGAAAGTGCGAGCCCGATTGACTGATCACCAGAGCCGTTTACCCCCAAATCGAGTCGAGCAAATTGTGGCCGGGAAATCGGAGGGAGCTGATACCAATTGTCACGTTCCAAGTCAGGATCGCGACAGATTTCAGGGCTGGAACTAGAATCTAGGGTAGGAATAGCATAGAAATGGGGAACGAGAGAGAACGACGAAGAACGATGTCGAATTTCGAATTGAGGAAGAAGCGGTTACAGGGTAAGTGTTCTGTTGTTCGATGTCCTGTTCCATCGACGACTCCGGCTATATCAGCCAACGCTAAGGCCATGGGCCGACTCTCTACGAATACACGGCCTTGGGCCCAGACTCAGAACGGCCTCCGGCCCAGAACTTGACGATGCCTCGTTCTTTCCCCGCTTCAACCGCCACCGTGCTGTAGCTCATCACCTGTTGTCGTACGCCCGTCAGCAATAGACCTCCCACCGGCACAGGTCCTGACACAGAGCCACCGACGAACCTGTCAAGGCACGAGTTAGCTTCAGTTTGCTTGATCGTGCCGGGAAGCCCGTGCCTGGTCACTACACTTGCTCAGGCTTATGGGAGGAGTACTCTAAACCTGATGACTGGTACGGCTGCGATTTTTTCATCCACAAGGGTTTTTTGGAGGCGTCGTCGTCGGAGTACCTCGTCGGCGGCGACCGCTTAAATATCGAGTGCGTCGTCTCCGTCGAAAGGCCGTACCACCTGCAACAGCGTCTCGCTGGATCCCGACGTCACGTTCCAAGTCGGCGGCGAGGCGTTCAGCGTCCACAGCTGTGTTCTTGCTGCCAAGTCGCCGGTGTTTGAGGCGGAGCTCGCTGGAGAGGGAACCTCGGCAGCAGGGGATTGCTGCATACACATCGACGATATGATGCCTGAGGTGTTCAAGACCATGCTACATTTTGTGTACACAGATTCGTTGCCGGAGATGACGGCGGGCCCAGAAGAAGAGTCTATGGCTGAGCATTTGCTGGTAGCAGCGGATAGGTTCGACATGCAGGAGCTCAAGCTGATTTACGAGGAGATACTGAGCGAGGACGTCAATTTGAATACTGTCACGAAGAAACTGAGACTGGCTGCACAACACAACTGTCATAAGTTTAGGGACGCCTGCATTGAGTTTCTTGGAGATCCTCCTGTGCTCGAAGCGGTCATGGCAATCGATGACGACATACTTGAGCTTGTGGCTAGAAATTGCCCTCAACTTTTGAAGGAGATGTGGGCGTATGAGGATGACCCAATGCAAGATGAGTTGATCATGTGCTTCTGAGGAATTTGCTGGCAGAAATATCTCATAAAGTACTATCTACGTTTGTTCACAGAAATTTGCTGGCCTGGTGATGACTGATCAACGAATTCAACTACTTTTGCTTTGAAGGAAGTGAGCTTCTGATGAATGTATTAAGTTGGTGATCGAGACCTCACTCTAAGTATTAGAAGATGTAGTTCTTGATGTTATATGTATGTGTAGTTCTGTATCCTTAATACAGTATGAAAGAGCACGTGCGATGCCCTCTCCATTTTTTTGTCTTTTACTCCTTGACGGGTAAAAGAAAATATTTTGTTATGCTCTAATGTCCTCTGTAATAGGACAACAATTTATTGTTGAGAGACTAATCATCATGTTATTTTGTATGTTGCAAATATTGATGATGGGGCCCCTTTGAGACAAATCCATATACTTATTGTAGCAATCCTTAAGATATAGCATTAAAACTATGAAAGAATATATTAGTATTTCACCAACAAAAAAGAAGCTGTAGTAATTTTCAAGGCCTACAAACTGACAGATATATAGACAATGTTGATAAATTACACACCACTGTCACTATGTAAAAAAATAGCCTAAAATACCGAAATAGGATTGAAATAACAATGTACTCCTTACTGCATTGAAAAATAACATAACCAAAGTAGCATGAACAAAATGGTCATCCATCCTAGTATCACTAATCACAATTGAGGATGCATTGGAGTATCTGACCTGAAGAAGACTTGGCAATTTGGCATTAGTAGATCAACTTCCTCTTTCAGTAGATCAACTTGACATCTTCTGGACACTTGTATGACATTGCGATAATCTCGAAAAAGGTTTACAATAATCTAACATATGCTTTTGACAGCAACAGTAGTGAAAAGTAGAAAAAGAAACTATAAAGAATCTTCATAGTCCAGGTGTCCAACCACCTTTCCTTTTATTTCACATACACAGAACAAATTCAGTAACTTGAAGCCATCAATAATTGTCAGTAATAAGCAGAATGATGCCTCCATCAACCAACAATAATGTCAACACCAGCAATAATTGTCAGTAATAAGCAGAACAAATCCCTGTAATTTTTTTCCTTACTGTAAGCTGAACCTGTTTTTCCTTTTTAATATATCTTTTCTTTGCTATAGGGGTGCAAACCCCTCTAGTTTCTTTCCCCCAAAAAAAATAATGTCAACAGAACCCACTGTTTTTTTTCCTCAAAAAGAACAAATCCTTTACTGTTACTAGGATAATATATGTACTCACGGGCCCTATGTGTTATAGATTGCAGAACTAATATATAATTTCCATTGAAATAAAAACGTTGTGTGCAGGACTACACCAGGAAAAAAACTCAGTGAAGAGCTAAAAAAAAACAACTGCAATACTGCAGCTTGATACCTTCAGGTTTAGGGTGCAGGTCTTAAAAGTTCAGTAATACTTGGGCTGCAGGTATGATGTATGTGAGAAGCTCTTCCCTCCAAGCCATTTCTAAATCGCCCATCTTAGTATCAGAAACAAGATAATAATAACCTTCCAAGAAAGCGGCAAATAGCACATGTGTGGCACAAGAAAGCACTACATAAATTTGCAAGGGTCCCATTGAAATCTGAAACAAAAAGGAATCAATAGTAAGGGGCTTAGAGCACTCACAATGCAGACTCTACGATAGAGTCTAAGCTTATTTATTATCATCATATTTATTGTATTTTGCTGATGTGGCGCTGATGTGACAAAAGATATTTATGGAAGAGAGAGGAGAAAAACAAGACTCCAAGTCTTATTTGGACTCCAAGTCCACGTTACCCAAGATAATAAATAGTTTTAGACTCTATGATAGAGTCTGCATTGTGAGTGCCCTTATGGTAATAACTGATTATAACATTACATTGTGGGCAGAACTTGATGACTTAGATTCTAGACAAACAGAACACATGAACTCCAGAAACTTACAGATCTGAAACTAAAAGGAAACAACAATAAGAGGCTTCCAATAACTGACAGCAGCATTTCAATAACTGACTTCCAGTTCTGGACAAACATTACACATGGAGTTCAGAAATATAGAGCGAAGACTGGAAGTCAGCATGATAAGTATAGTACTAGTATACTACTCACTGAAGGAGCGTCTGTATTTTCTTCACACAACAAATAGTTCTGCTAGCTTACTTGTCAACCAATACTACGCAAAAATGGATGTGTATTAGTATTAATATCATACAGAGTACATGTTCATTGAAGAACTCTTGTGTGGTCAGGACCATCTAAAGGTCGAATTTCTGGTGATACCTGTTGTATTACAGATCACCATTGTCACAGCATATTACGAACACACAATCCATGAATATAAGGTTTACCAGGAAATTACAGTGAGATAAGCAGACCAACTACAATGCAAAATGACAAACAAATTCTGTATGCCAAGACAGATCATCTTCACTTATCCATTACAGCAATCAAACTGCTACCAAGAAACATGGACACAAGAGACTAGACCTCATAACGGACGTGACAAACTGATCTTACTAACTTGGACAGAGGAGACTCGATCTCACATCTGATGCCATAAACTGAACTCACACCCAAACCCGCCCAGACCTTTACTGACCACCACGGAGGCGCAGAACCAGGTGAAGTGTAGACTCCTTCTGTATGTTGTAATCCGCCAGGGTGCGCCCGTCCTCAAGCTGCTTACCAGCAAAGATAAGGCGCTGCTGGTCCGGTGGGATGCCCTCCTTATCCTGGATCTTTGCCTTCACATTGTCGATCGTGTCAGAAGACTCAACCTCTAGGGTGATGGTCTTGCCAGTCAGCGTCTTCACGAATATCTGCATACCACCACGAAGGCGGAGCACCAAGTGGAGGGTAGACTCCTTCTGGATGTTGTAGTCAGCGAGAGTACGGCCATCCTCGAGTTGCTTTCCAGCAAAGATGAGGCGCTGCTGGTCTGGTGGGATGCCTTCCTTGTCTTGAATCTTTGCCTTCACATTATCGATCGTGTCTGAAGACTCAACTTCAAGTGTGATGGTCTTCCCAGTCAGAGTCTTGACAAAGATCTGCATGCCTCCCCTTAGCCTGAGCACAAGGTGAAGGGTGGACTCTTTCTGAATGTTGTAGTCAGCCAAGGTGCGACCATCCTCAAGCTGCTTCCCGCAAAGAAGATGAGGCGCTGCTGGTCAGGTGGAATACCCTCCTTGTCTTGAATTTTCGCCTTCACGTTCTCAATTGTGTCTGAGGACTCGACCTCCAGCGTTATGGTCTTTCCAGTCAAGGTCTTAACGAAGATTTGCATGCCACCTCTGAGCCTAAGCACGAGGTGGAGGGTAGACTCCTTCTGGATGTTATAGTCGGCAAGCGTCCGCCCATCCTCGAGCTGCTTGCCTGCAAAGATCAGGCGCTGCTGATCCGGAGGGATTCCTTCCTTGTCCTGGATCTTTGCCTTGACATTGTCAATTGTGTCCGAGGACTCAACCTCGAGGGTGATTGTCTTGCCAGTGAGGGTCTTCACAAAGATTTGCATCTGCAGAGACAAAAAAAAAGCACCTGGTAAGCTACCTTAGAAAGATAGGCACAGAAAAATGTAGTCCTTCGATGCGGGTGATTCATATCTCTACTACAAAACAGAGATAATAACAAACAAACAAAACATCGAACCACGAATTAGATGAAACAGCACCTCATGCATACCAACTACCTATGTGTGTTACATTGCTAATTTAGCTTGACAACTCAACATACACAAGCAGAAAACATAGATACAGGATTCAACATAGGTGATCAGAAACAGATCAATAAGGTAAGCTAGGGAGGGAAGATGCAAGGCAAGATTTAACCATCTTAATTTTCTTTGAAGCAATAACATTTTAATTTTGACCATATGCTGAGCAATGAATTGAATTTGAACTAAACCATACCAACAGGATTATGATAGAGGTAACATGACAATATGACAGGCATGGTTGACTAATTTTGATATTGATAACATACTAATTAATCTATCGAACTGAACTGAAACCTGATCGACAAAATGAACTGAAACCTGATTGACATATACAGGACTGTGTTCTGAGGTAACACTATAGTAACGATTTCACCATAAATAACATGATACACAAAATAATCTATTTGATTGAAACATAATTCTATGATATCAGGATTATGCTATAGGCAACATGACAGGAATAATTTATCTCTTAATCTTTTGAATCGAATCCAAACCATATGATATAAACAAGATTTCATTCGAGAACAGAAATACTGCGGCTTTGATGGACAACAACAAGCCAAAAACTGAACTTTGTGATGAACAAATTAATAACAACACCTAATGAATCACAAATAAGAAGAAACAACACCTCATGCATACCAAATGCCAATGTACTAGTTACATTGCTAATTTATAGAGACAGGATTCATCATCTATAGTCTGAAAGGGACCAGTGTATCAACAAGAAATAAGTGTAGCAGTACTTCCCAAAATTTATACACATCCTTCAAACTAAGGCGATCAATTTCTAAGGTAAAATAAGAAGGGAAAATGCAAGGCAAGATATAACCATATTAATTTTCCTTTGAAGTAATAACCATCTTGTTTTTTAAGTCATAACCATCTTAGTTTTGAGATTATGATAATCAACATATTGAATTTAAGCAAACCATACCTACAGGATTGTAGGGAGAGGCAACATGGTAACCTTCTTAACTTCGATATTGATTGATAACGCACTAATTAATTAAACTAACATTAATTGCGTTCTAACGTAACAGTACAGTAATGATTAGCCATAATTTAGATGATACCCCAATAATCTTTGATATTGACAACACACTAATTAAGCTATACATTAATCACGTTCTGAGGCAAAACTATTGTAATGATTTAGCCATAATAATTTAGAAGATACACCAATTAGTCTATTGAATTGAAACATAATAATTCTATGATATCTGCAGGATTGAGGCAACATGATTGGAACGATTTAAAAAATCTCAATTTTGATATAATATATTAATTGTCAATCCATAATTTGAATTGAACCCTAACTCTATGATGCCTACAAGATTTCGCTCAAGAACAGAAACATCACGGCAACAAGCCAAAACCTTACTCTGCATGAACGAATTAACTAAAAGTAAACTATCATCGAACATCACAGAGCAGGCGAACAGAAAGCGCAATAGAGATTCGGCTAAATCAAGAGATTAGTGGGACGAATCGAAGGGGGGAGCGGGGGCAAACCTTGACGAGACGATCGGGAAAGCCTTTGCTTCGTTCGCTTTCGCGGCGGCGGTGGGGTGACTTGCGATTGGGAATTTGGGATTGAGGGAGACCCGGCGGTTGGAGAGAAATCTCAAGCCGGAGGTGGACTTTGAGGGAACGGAAGGTTTTGGTGACGTCACGGCTCACGGCAATGGAAAGCGAGAGGACGGTGGGCCGTCGCAGAGTCCACGGCCCACCCGATCTACCCCCGCAGGCCGCAGAACCAGTTGCGTGATGGGCTTTCTAAGCTCCCCGCTTGGGCTACCACGATCCATAGTAGTGCAGCGGCTCAAACACTCATTGTCATCACGATTATTTTTTTTTTTTTTCTGAAAACGCACCGGACAGACAGTATTTTTTTTTTTTTTTGTTGTACAAAGTTACAAACACGATTACACGACAGTATATTCACCAATTTCATTTGATTCTTCAGGGACCCACATCAATCAAACACTCAACTAGTATCACACATTCATTTCATTCTTGCTAAAAAGAAAAAGATACACACGATTCTTAATGGTATAACTGGTGGTAAAGCACGACTTATTCATCAACGTAACGGTACGGTGCACCGTGTGCTAGTAGTAGTTCACAGGAGCGGAGAGAGACACTTGAGCATGGTGGTAGCCACGGTGGCGCCGGCCCTTACTGCCCACGGAGCCGCGGGCGTGAGCGCCAGAAGGCACAGGCACGATCCGAGGATCCACAGCAGGAAGCCGACGAACACAAGTGTGTTGTTGGCAGCATCAAATGCGGCTGTGATGTTGACGAGCGCGCCGCAGAGCAGGAGCGCGCGCCCGCCGTCGAGGCAGAGTTGCTCATGGTTGCGGCGCTCCAGGTCGAGGAAGAGGAAGGCATTGGCCGGCTGCCCCGGATGCTGGTGAATACGCGCCACGCCTCGATACTCTGCCATTGCTGCTCTGCAAAGTGCAGCAGACGACAGCGGGCGGGCTGCTGGGAGGAGGGTGGGCTAGGCTATTTATATGCCGCCGGGCCGCGACGACAGCGAACGGGGCCCGCTCTCGGGGATAGAAAAGGGCAAAACCAAAGGGTCAAAGCAGGGAGCTTCCACGAAGGCCGAAGGGGAGTTTTTTCGGCCCGAGCGTGACAGAGCGTGACACAAAGGAGCAAGGATTCGGCGTTGAATTGGTTCGTTTTTATGAGTTTGCTTGGATCGCGTCGTACGTGATTCGGCGTTGCTTCTGTTGTTTTTAGTTTAGTTCGCAAAATTTTGCAACCTGATGAATAGTGATTTATTCGTTTGTATTTGATAAATATTCTCCAATCATAAACTAAGTCGGCTCAAAAGATTCGGCTCGTGATTTAAAACTAATTAGTCATTTTTTATCTATATTTACTACTCTATTTATGTGTCTAAAAATTGATATGACGAAGAGAGAGTAAAAATCTGGAACTTTTTTGAGAATTATTACAAAGACAACGCAGACGCCACAACACGCACGCACACACTCCCCCTAAGAACACACGCGCACGCAAACCCTACCCCTATGAGCACCTCCGAAGGACTGAGCACCCGGCAGGTCGTAGAGATTCCCCGGTCACCATGGGCGCCTCGTCGTCCGACGGAACGCCGCTACCACTTAATGCAATAACGCCGAAAATCCCTGGAAAATCCCGGGAAAAGGTCAAAAAAGCACCGCGATTTGAACCCCCATGTGGGTAGGCCCCACCTGGACCGCCCTACCATTGGACTACAAGCCAATTCAAAAAATCTGGAACTTTAGGGGAACTAAACAAGATCTAGGTTTGTTTGTACTTTGTACTGGTAGTACCTTCGTACCCTCCAGTTCAGTGTCAGCTTAAAAGTATAGCCCTAAAGTATATGTCAACGGATGTGAGCATATGTTTCCGGTGATAGGACACCTATATCATATGATTTTCAATATAAGGTTAGTTGTGACGCCCGACGGCCCGAGAGATGCAACAATGAGGTGAAACATGACATGTCCATTGCTGCTCTGCAAAGTGCAGCTGAGCAGCAATGGCAGAGTATCGAGGCGTGGCGCGTATTCACCGGCATCCGGAGCAGCCGGCCAATACCTTCCTCTTCCTCGACCTGGAGCGCCGCAACCATGAGCAACTCTGCCTCGACGCCGGGCGTGCGCTCCTGCTCCGCGGCGCGCTCGTCAACATCACAGCCGCATTTGCTGCCAACACCACACTTGTGTTCGTCGGCTTCCTCTTGTGGATCTTCGGCGCGTGCCTGTGCCTGCTGGCGCTCACGCCTCCGTGGGCCGTAACGGCCGGCGCGGCCGTGGCTACCACCATGCTCAAGTGTCTCTCCGCTCCTGTGAACTACTCCTACTAGCGCACGGCGCACCGTACCGTTACGTTGATGAATAAGTCATGGTTTACCAGTTACCCGTCTTTTTTTGCAAGAATCGTGTGTGGAAGGAAATGAATGTGTGATACTACATGTGGGAGGTATGTCCGTGCAGAATCCAAAGGAAACTGCTGCTTCAATTGATATACAGATCACGGATACGGAAGACCAATAGTGATTTTCGTTTAATCGTGTTTGTATAGCACGAAATACACTGTCGTGTAATCGTGTTTGTAACTTTGTATAACCAAAAAAATACTGTCGGTCCGGTGTGTTTTCAGCAAAACATTATTATACTCAAAATGACAATGAGTGTTTGAGTTGACTTTGGGTCGTGGTAGCCCAAGCGGGGACCCTAGAAAGCCCATCACGCAACTAGTTCTACGGCATGCGGGGCAGGGGGCGGACGGGCCGCAGACTCAGAGACGGCCCGCCAGCCTCTCGTTTTCCATTGCCGTAAGCGTGACGTCACTGAGACCTTCCATTCCTCATCACTATAAACTCCACCTCCGGCCTGAAATTTCTCTCAAACCGCCGGGTCTCCCTCAATCTCGATCCCAAATTCCCAATCGCCAAGACACCACACCGCCGCCGCGAAAGCGATCGAAGCAAGGCTTTCCCTCAATCTCAATTCCAAATTCCCATCTCCTTCCCCACTCCCTCGTGTGTGTAAAGATGGCAGCGGTTCGGTTTCGGTTCGGATATCCGCGGGTTTCGGTTCTGCGGGTTTCGGTTTTGGTTCTGAAATTTCACCCACGGTTTTCGGGATCGGTTTCGTGTTCGGTTTTGGGTTTGGTTTTGGGTTTAGTTTTCCACCCGTGGATATCTAATGGATATCCGAAATAAATCATTTAGAATTAAAACTCAAGTTTTGTAATATGTTAATAATAACTTATTTACTTAGATTATTAAATTTATTAGAAGTTGACTAATGAAAATATTTATTATTTGTTGTCTATTGTTTATACATATGAATATGTGTATATATATCTGCGGGTATCCGTTCGGTTTCGGATTATCCGCGGGTTTCGCATCCGTTCGGGTTTCGCTTTATCCGCGGGTTTGGTTTTTGGTGATGGATTTTCACCCGAATTGGTGTCGGTTTCGGTTTTGTTTTTTGATTTCGGGTTTCGGGGTTTTGGGTGCACGGAGACTCCACCCGAACCGAACCCGAACCGCTGCCATCCTTACGCGTGTGTGTGTGTGTGTGTGCGTGTCGCCGCGTGTGCACTAAGAGATGCTCCAGCGTGGACACTTGCCGATGCGTGCCTCCCACCATCACGGGGCGAGTCCGGGACTGGCTCCACGTGGTGTGGCGGCGACCGGGGCCCCTTCTATCTCTCTGTCATGGCGTGGATGCTTGCCGATCGTGCCACCCACCATCGCGGGCGAAGTCCGGGAGCGGCTCCGCGTGGTGGTGGCACCCCCCACCCTTTTTCCCCTTTTAAATCTAGTTGTCTTTCTTTCTTAAAAACCCTTTGTAAATCTAGCCGTTTTGGGCTCTTTGAAATATATATTCAGGTGGGGAGTAATCCCCGGTGACATTTCAAAAAAAAAAGCGTCGAGCTATTGTTGGGGGGGGGGTTGCTATTGGTGCTGGTGCAAAGGTTGTGGCGATGCAAGAGAGTGGTGGTTGTGGTAGAAGAGGGAGTGGGTAAGGAGACAAGTAGGAGGAATGACATGTGGGCTTCACACATGCCAGGTCATCCATAGAAAGTCAGCAGCCACATAGATGGCTTATTGCAAACAATGATAATTTGAATCGTCGTGTGGCCTATTTTGGTTAAGATAACAGTCTTTATTAAGAATGAAACAAATTTTAAACTCTTACAGGTAACTTTAGTTTCCATATTGACTTGTTTAGAGCCATCACACAATTTGGTTTGCTAGATGTTTATAAATTGATTAGAGGCATCACACTTTGGTAATTTTAGTTTCAAAGCTTTGTATTCACTGCCTGGCGTATAGACAGTTTTTGCTATATCCGAACCAAACACGCCTTATATTTTTTCTTTAAATCAAATTAAGGCTTAGGCCAGCTTTCTATGTTTGAACCCCCAATAACACAGAGCATAAACCAACAGCAAGGCCACACCGACTGGATTCAAACCCCTCAAACTAGCACCAAACTGAGCACAAAGAAGCAATGAGTAGAAGGGGGACAATAAACACCCAAAGATTTGCTCTAAATAATGTGAGCAATTAGCATAGATGTCCTATGTCCCATATGGTGGTCAGTGATATGAGATAGCGCCGATCTCTCGCATATAAGATTGCAACTCTAATTCCTTATTAATATAACGCCGGGCAATCGGATCTTTCAAAAAAAAAAAAAGCACAAAGAAGCAATCACCAAAACACAGAAAGTTCAAAGCTGAAACCACTATATATACACCACTACTCTCAACCAGTTACCAACAATTACAGGTCATATGTGTGGTGGTTTTTTTTTTTTTAGATAATGGATAATACAATCCGGCCTCTACATCCGTGGATGTACATAGCCAATTATTACAAAGTTTCGAGAAACACAATGTCTTTAAAAAACGACATAAGCATTATAACAAAACGAAAAAGATGTTTCCACCCTCTATTTGAAATTTCTAAAGCAACCATCTCTAAACGCTTGCTCAAACACACGAGGGGCTTCTTTTGTTTGCTCAAGACGCTGTAGCTGGGCCCGGAACAAAGCCAATAAGCTCCCCTGAAAATAAACTGCATAATAGAGTTAGATTTCAATTTTTTAAAAATCGTGTCATTACGACACCTCCAGATGGCCCAGAAAAGAGCAGCCACACCAACCCAAATCAGAGGCTTAGTCTGCCTATTCTGATTTCTAAGCCATGTACCAAACATATGGTTAATTAAACATGTTGTGTTAGATTAGTAGCATAGAAAATAATCCTCCAAATCATTTTAGCAAATGGGCAGTCAAAAAAAAGAGATGTTGGATATTCTCCTTCAAATTACAACATTCACATTTCTGACTCCCCTTCCAATTTTTCCTAGCAAGATTGTCTTTTGTCAAAACGACACCTTTTTTGGACAAACCAGAAAATTTTTTATTTTTAGAGGTATTTTCCATTTCCAGGTCCCCCTATGTTGGAAGGGTGGATTTGTATCTATGGAATCAAGATACATAGTCCGGACAGAGAAAACTCCAGACTTAGTTAATAGCTATTTAAAGTGGTGTTTTCCATCCACCAGAGCCACATTGGAGGTCTGTGCTACAAGGCTAAGCCAATCCAACAGGTTATTATCCACCAAAGATCTCCTAAAAGAAATATTGAGATGGTCAGAGGACATAACTTTTGAAACTGTTGCATGTTTATCCCTAGCTATTGTCGGGTCGTCTTCTGGTTCGCCAATGGATGCAGACATTGGATCCTATTCGACAAAACTAAAATAGACATGTCCCTTCCAATCTAAGAGACTGACATTTGGGGACATATATATTTCTCACGAGTTGCTTGACCAAACTCTCTCAGTCTCTCTCTCTCTCTCTCTCAGGCCAGCAAAGGGAGATGAGGGGGTGTTTAGTTGGTGAAATATTTTGGGTTGGGCAACTGTAACATTTTTCGTTTGTATTTGTTAATTATTGTCCAATCATAGACTAACTAGGCTCAAAAAATTCGTCTCGTACTTTTCAGTCAAACCGTGCAATTAGTTATTTTGTTTGGAGTACTCCATATATGCGTTAAGAGATTTGATGTGACGGGGAACTGTAGCAACTTTTTAGGTTTGCATGGGAACTAAACACTCCCGGGTGCGTTATTCGGTCAAGAAAAAAGAAAAACACAATGACCCAGTCCGAGCCTGAGTTGGTCATTAATTTCTCTAGATGACTTTGTTCCATTCGTTGACTTGACTTGGCGACGACTTGGCATATACAAGTCCAGGTCTAGAACTCCTTGAGTCTCTCCACCCAACCAAATAACCAGAGCGATTGGCAAGCCTCTGAATCCATGTATCCATCGTTTCCTTTCCTTCAGCACTTCAGCAGCAACCACAGTTTGCTGCGCGTGTTGTGCGAGCTCACATAGCTCAGCTCGCTCCATGGAGCCCTCTGCTTCGATCAGTTTGCAGGTCAGTCGTCATACTCATACTACCTGCTACACATCCTGCCCCTCCACTGCAAGATTTTTGGTAGCGAGAAATGCATAATTGGTACTCATTGTTCTTTTTATGTTTTTCCTCTCTTCTTCCTAGATAAGCGGTTGTTCGTTAATTGTATCGTCACTTATCAGTTATCACTGTCGATAGACACCAAGCACTGGAAGATTTGGGACGATTCCAATAAGGTATGTGTTGATCTTTCCATGGCTTTGTAGCTTCTATAGGATGTTGATTTATCTGGGATAACCATATAGGCGTATATCTCAGTTAAAGACATGAATTTCAGCTTCCTGTCTCAACTGAAATGCCCAGCTAGCAGGTTCTGAAAACTCTTCAAACTCTGGTCATGGATGTTATTTAGCTATTTAGGCTGAAAACATCATAGTTATTCTTTCTTTTAGAATTACACAGTACAACGCAGACGCTCACAACACGTTAACACACTCATCCCTATCAACACATGTACGCATCCTATGAATACACGTGCGCAAAAACCCTACCCTACCCCTATGAGCACCTCTAACGGACTGAGCACCCGACAGATCGAGAGATATTGGTGTCTCATTGTTGATGGGAACGTCTCTTACCACTTAACTCATAATGCCGTAAATCCTAGGAAAAAGGTCACGAGCACCATGGACTACAATTCTGTCACTTGTTTTTTTGAAAAGTGCTTAATGCCAAAAGTTGTGCTTTGAGCACTAAGCTGTTCAAAACGATAAGCACTTGATAAAGGTGAGTTCTCCCTCCACTTTTGAATACTCTTGTGAGTTGTGAAACTCTGACAAGGAATGTTAGTTCAGATATATGTATACTTGCTGAAAAGCCTATGCCATGATAATCTGCTTCTGCACTTTTTTTCTTTCTCGATAATTATGCATTCATAATACTACAGCCGTGCTAGGCTTACTATATATGTAATATTCTTCGTAGCAGAACAACGAATCTAATGGTGTGAAAAGTTCAGTAATTAGTACATACCGACAAAAAAGGCATAATTTCGATGGGTTTATTTAGTAATTAGTACATATACCAACAAAAAAAGGCCTAATTCTCGCTGGACAAGGAATTCATTTTTTTTTCAAATCGGCGGACCAGGATCTCTTTTTTGTTTTTTTGGCGAATTGCCGGACCATTAATTAATGGAAAAAGTCCACATTCCCTCCCTCAACTATCACGGAAGTTCACTTTTTCCTCTCTCAACTCCAAAACCCACAAATCGTCTCTCTCAACTTTTCAAACCATGCATTTTTTCCTCCCTCGAGCGGTTTGAGGGGCGGTTTTGCTACAGTAAATACGGTTTTGGTACAGTAACCATGGTTTGCTACAGTACCAGCACCTTTGCCTTTTCTTTTTTTAAAAAAATTCTTGTTGAATCTTTGAAAAAAATATAGTAAATCATAGAAAAATCATAAAATAAAAAAATTCGGTTTTGTTGGACTCCACATGAGTAGATCTACACAGTGGATATATAATATGATATGCTTTAGTACAAAGTTTTTGCTATGAAAGTTTTGTCTTTTTCCTTTTTCATTTATTTGGCTGAATCTTTGAAAAATCATAGAAAATCATAAAAAATCATAAAATAGAAAATCCAATTTTGTTAGACTCCTCATGAGTAGATCTACACAGTGAATATTTAATATGATATGCTTTAGTACAAAGTTCTACATGGTGAATATATAATTAATTAAAATAATTCGTAGTCTGCAGCTTCTATAATTATTTTGTCGAACTAAAGTATACCATATTATATGTTCATTGTGTAGATCTACTCACGTGAAGTCTAACAAAATTAGATTTTCTATTTTTTAATTTTTCTGTGATTTACTATGATTTTTAAAGATTCAGTCGGATTTTTTAAAAAAAAAAGGCAAAGGTGATGGTACTGTAGCATGCCATGGTTACTGTACCAAACCCACGGTTACTGTAGTAAACCGCCGTCAAAACCGCCGAGGGAGGAAAAATGCATGGTTTGAAAAGTTGAGGGAAGCGATTGTCCGCTGGAGTTGAGGGAGAAAAGTGAACTTCTTCGTGATAGTTGGGGGAGGAAACGACTTTTTTTCCTTAATTAATTTGTGCCAAAACCCAGGTTACTAAGGCCTTTCCAGACTTAGCATCAGCCCACAGGATTAATCTGGCCAGTCGAGGACACAGGCCGGGCTACTTTTATCGAACCGAACTATAAGCTGGGAGAGCCAGATTTGGCCCAGTGAATAATTTGGCCCATCTCGATCTGTTTGTGAAGAAGGTGACTTGGTCGCAGAAGGGGGCAAACTTCGAAGTTTGCTGACGGATCTAAGCGGAGATGCTTTGGTTGCGTGCCAGATACTGCCAGTATAATCGTCAAAGTAACAAGAATAAACTTGAAGATAAACAAACTGGCAGTATATAAAAACCAAAAACTACTTACAGAAAGCTCAAGAAAAGGATTGAGCTCAGCTATATTACATTTTACATGCAAGGCGTGCAGGCACGGTGGTGCCGCGGTGAACCGAAAGAAGAGAGACGCGACACTGCTATATAGAAGTATAGACAGGCAAGCGCGTGAACTCCGGCGGCCGCCGGGCCGGGCTGGCCGGGGCCGGGTGGAGAACTGCACATAGCTCAACCTGAAATCAGCTGATCTGCGCCCTGCGCCTGCGTCAGTTCATCCAGGAGTACAGCATGTTCAGACCAACGATCCAGAGCGCAAAGGCCACGAAGAACCACGCGGCCAAATCGGGCGGTGCGGCGAGAGCCTCGGCGAAGAGAAGGTACAAGGCTGCCACGATCATCACGGCAAGAGCTACGGCCATGCGACGGAGACGCCGTGGCCATAGGATCATCTGCCTCTTCTGCCCACCACGCCGGTGGCCACCGCCGTTGGCCTCCTCCTCGTGACCTGGCGGCGGCGGCGGGGCCGGAGGACCGCGACCCGGACGCGCTCTGGCGCCGTTGTGACCTTCCATCGCCGCGCCTGCCGATATCTTAGCTCGATCCCTTCTCGATCTTCTTGCCTTGTCTTGAGGGGGACAGTGGTCAGGGGACTGGTTTGAATGCTGTAACTCCAGCCTCTAACTCCAGTCACTGGCTCACCGCAGCGACTATGCACTCTTTCTGTTTTTATACAGTTATATTTAATAACTTCCCAGACCGAAAATAAAACATATTATATATACAGTAAGTCATAATTCACAACACGGATGGCGAAGGTTCCTGAAACCAGCCGGGAAGAAGCGGCAGTAAGCTACTTCTTGGAAGCTTCGTAAAACTTTCTGCTTGATCCATGCTCTAGTTCATCCAAACATGAACTATTAATAACCTAAAACTAGCAAATTTATATATAGTAACAATAAAAATAATATACTCAACTTATAACTTTTTTTTATCTTGAACTTATAACTTTTTATGAGGTAGTGCGTATAGTATGTCTGCTTATACTTAGTGATGAGAGTCCGCGTCTATATATATATTGTATTTTATAAATAAAACTAGGGGATTTGGTGATTTTGCCCCTGTTTTCGAGGGCAATGGTGATTTTGCCCCTGTTTTTTGATATGTGCGATTTTACCCCTGTTTTTTTTTTTTGAATTGAAGGCAAGTTTTATCCCTATTCCGTTAACACCACTTAACGGTGTTAAAAGGACCATGAAAAGACCATTTTGCCCATGTGTTTTTTGCCTTTATTTAGATAGGCTTGTTGCATGATTTTGATATAATGTCAGCAGTAAATTGACATAATTTTTGACACAATTTCAGCAACAATTTCATACAATTTCTCTGGTAATTTGACAGAATTTCATCAAAGGGCTAACATATCCATAAAACCACATGCATATGCATACTTACATGTCACATATCATGTCCAGATCACATCCATGGCAATATACAACCATTCAAGTCAACAAAAGCACCAAGCATACAAATTTAGCAAAAGAGCACCAACTATTAGAGAGCTATTACATGTCTAACAATGTTGCCAAGCTCCCATATCTCTCTCTTCCATTATCATGGTCAAATTCAAAAGATAGCAGACTGTTGAGTTCACACTGGATAAGTTCAATATGGCCTGGCAGTTATAGCGCAAAGAAGTCGCTGAATATTTCTAGTGCCTACATGCTGAAGATTACAGAATAAAGAAGTCTGCTTGTGGCTTATTGATACAATAGCAGGTATTCAGTTCAAGATGCTCCAGGATCTGCTGGGCAGCTGACAGGTACAAAGAATGGTCATCCACAAGCTCGGTAACATCAACCTGTAAAAATAATGAAACCTCGCCAAAATTAAGAATTATCACCCAGATGCTTGCGTTTTCAACGTCAGGTACATCAATGGCCATCGTGCCAGCCAGCCCTTGGGTGAGCAGACTACCTCAGAGAACAAGTCAGTGAAGATACCGACTTAACTATTCCAGCAATGACTATCAAATCTGAAATCAATTCCATTTTGTTTACCTTGCACGGAAGGTTACACCGAGAATCCAGTCATCTCTCGAGCACACATTCACAAATCTTCCTGCAACCATCTACAGTGAAGCAAAGGCAAGATAAGTGATAAAGCGAGGAACAGTCAAGATAAAATCATCCGAAAATGTAGAAATTACCTGGCTTCATCCCCCATGGTCATCCCTTCTTCTACATCCATGCCAGGGAGCCCCGAGGCGGCCTGGGGAGCCCTGTCCCGCGCCCTAGCCTAGGGTCACCGCGCAGGCCTGGGAGCGTCCAGCGCCGAGGCATGAGCCCCGTGCCGTGCCCTTCACCGGGGGCCTGCCGCCCGCCGCGCCCCCCGGCCAGGAAGAGCCGCGTCGGCCTCAAGCGACCCCGGCCTGCAAGCCCCGGCGACGGGAGCGCCTTCCTGGAAGCGCCACGACGGGAGCCCGCCGCACGCCCCAAACACCTCGCGCGGCCCCGCCATCATCGGATCTCCCACCGCCGGCTGTGGATCTAGCGCCGCCGCCCCTGGAAGTCTGGCCGCCGCCGCCTGCTACCTAGGGTTCGCGAGGAGACCGAGGGGCCATGTTCCTGCCACGCGAGGGGAGAGGGGAACGCGTTCGCGAGGAGACCAAGCGGTCTGTCCGGGGTATCCTGGGGATCGGGTGGGTTTTCTTTTTTTTTTTTTTTTTTACATATTCCAGTAACATTGTCGAAACCAGGGGCAAACGGAGGTTTCATTTGTGAAACAAAGGGGTAAAATCGTACAGTTATAAAAACAGGGGCAAAATCACCATTGCCATAAAAACAAGGGTAAAATCACCAATTTCCCATAAAACTATTATAATTTAAACTCACCCGATGTGTGTTCGGAAGTAATAACATGTTAAATTGTATTACCACTGTGATTTCCGTTCGAAAACATCATGCTGGAAACTGTGTTTTATGATCACGTTCTGTATCATGTTAACGATTTTCAACTGTTTGAGTCCATGATCATGACATTATTCAGTTTTGATTGAAGACCACCACCAAATAATGCAACTGGGAACTCAATTTTTGAATATGCTATTTCTGAAATCAGAACATGAGTCGGAATTCAAAAGATTATTTTACTCCAACACTAGAAAAGTGTCATATCAGCTTTAGAAGATGGCATGACACACAGCATGCATGCATGCATCCATGGTCATGGTCATGGTCTTGGTGGGCAACAAAGTTAAGAAATGCGAAAGGTCATTTTCAGAGGTTTTGGCGTTTTGCAGAGCGCAAGACACTTTTCCACATCAATGGCCTATGGGCTGTGGTTACTTGCTTTGCTTGCACGTACTGTATCCGCGCTGATCGAAATGAAATACAATACTTTCTCTATTTCAAATTACAAGTCACTTTAAAATTGTAGAAAGAATATTTTTTAGCACGGGGCATTTTTTTTTTTTTGACCCCAACAAAGTCGTAATTTTGCATGCATATCAGGCATCATGCGTTACATATGTTTTTTTTACTGAATCCACCGTCGTCGGTGTTTCAATTCGGCCTGCCAATTTGCTTCGTTCAATTTCATGATGGCGTGAGGCATCAGCTGGCGTTGTCAATGACGCGTCACCGGGGGGCACGTAACGATCGTACGTCAGACCCGGCCGTACGTGTGCACCGCATCTACAAGACCGGGCGCATGTCGCACGTCGCGGCGGCTCTGCAGATCCGTGTCTCCACTTCTCACAGCGTATGCTGTTGATGAAGGCGACAGATATAGCGATGGATGTACTGTACCAATCAGTGAATGTAACTTTCGAATCCCTGCATTCCTGCCGGCGCCGTGCAGGTAAATTATCCCGTTAGTCGCAAGTTGCGGCTACCGGCCGGCCGGCCCACAAGATCGGGGGACCAAACCAATATTTCTCGATCTGTACCTACCCCCATCTCTCTCAGTCACAGCTCACAACTGATCGGGTTAGGCTCGTAGCAGTGCTCTGATTATAGCATCTTCCTATCAAAATATATATGAAGCTTCTTTATCGTCATCTAACTTCACTTGAAAAGGTTGAATCTTATTGTGCTACACCTTTTTCTTAGAGACAGTTCTAGATGCACCCGTGTCGATTATTTTTAGCAGCTGTATATAGAAATCCACTGGTTGCACCCATATGCCACAATCACCAAACGATCGATGTTAAGAGGGACGATGACGATGAGCTCTGAGAGAGAAGCGCACTGAGACCATGTCTTCGAATTATGCCACCAGATCCCAGATGCGAATATGCTGTCATCAGGCTGACATGCATGCACCTCTCGGTCAACTGCACGTACAATCCCTGCCGTGTCGTCGACGTCTGTGAGGACAACGACTCGATCGAGCTGTTACGTCATCTCTCCCTAGCTCTCCGGCGATCTACGCGTGGCACGCCGGCCGGCCGGCCGGGTACGGTGTGTGTAGATGCGGAACGAACTGCCCGGTGCCCGCGCGGGCCGCGCGGCGATCACACGCGGTCCTTCGTGCCGAAGCTAGCTTTGGAGTGGTTGGGCCTGCCTGGCTGAGATTACTGGGAGACGGGGTCCAAGACAAGCGGATTGAGCATGCCTGCAGGTAGAGCTAGGGTTCCAAATTCAAAGGAAATTACCCCTCGTCTGCGAGGAAACCCATTTCACGCGGTGCCTACGCGCTCTGGACGCTGATTGCAATCGATGACGCGTAAAGTTTACATATAATAATATACTTGCATGCAGTAATCGCCGAAACAGATTCATGAACGAGATGAAGTCGCTGGAGCAAAATGATGGGAACAAAAATGGAATTGCTCTTTCATCGTTCTCAATCGATCGTATTTATTTGCTGCTCCAGCATATATCTCAAGATTATATTCTGAAGAGAGCAGCTGGATCTGTTCTAGCTAGTGTTCTACTGTACCATATATATGTCCACTGGAAATAAAAGTGAAAAGAGAAAATTTGCCCGATCAAGTAATCATGCATGTGCATGCCAGGATCAGATGGAAATGGAAGGCAGGAAGGAGATGTTACGTATATATATATATATACACAAGAGCATGTTACCTCGATAAAGTGCATGTATATATATACATAGAGAGAGAGAGTTTTTTTACGAGCGCGACTCTCTCTTTACAATCTCGATTTACCGACATAAACAGACCTCGAAAGACAGGAAATTCAATCTCAACAAAGCCTTTCACTTCATCGATCAGGTGCCCTACAGCCGCACCATCATATATACGAGTTCGTCTTGATCGCAGCCACTTCTTGGGCATCAGTTTCCAGGATTAAACGGCCGATTGCATGTCCACTGCCATCTGGTGCCCTTGGAGGCAGGCCATCAGCTCGGCATGAAACGGATTGAGGAGATGGTAGTTAGAGACCAGGAATATACGTTTTCATTTACATCGCAAAAGGGGACACACACACACACACACACAGAGAGAGAGAGAGAGAGAGAGAGAGAGAGAGAGAGAGAATCTTATGGCGCATGTACGTACCCGAAAACCCCTCGCCCGTTCGGGCAGCGGGCCGTGATCAGTTCATCATCAGCGAAACCAGCATATTCAGCCCCAGGATCCAGAGAAGATAGGCGACGAGCACCCAGGCGGCCGGCGGCGGCTCGGCGACGGCGTCGGCGAGTAGAAGTAGAAGGTACAGCGCCGCCGCGAACATCGCCACGAGCTGCGACCGCGCGACGGCCTCGCGGCCAGACACGCCTCCGCTGCCCGCGGCGGTGCCCGCCGCCGTTGTCCTCCTCACGGCTCGGCGGCGGCGGTGGCGGGGCCGGCGCCTTCCCTTGCCACGGGCCGTCAGTCCTCCGCCGGTCTGCCTTTCTTCCATCACCATCCCAAGCCGGCTGCTCGCACACCTCTTCTCGCTTATTTGTGTGGTCTCTCAGACAGCAGTAAACTTATCTTTTTTGTATATGCAGCCTGGGGAAGAAATGAGAGGAAGACTTGGGCGAGAAGAAAGCTAGGGAAGGTTCCTTCAAAATTGCCTGACGGATCGCGAGCTACTCAAGCTAGCGAGCTTCTTGAAGCTTCATAAGCTCTACGTGGCTAGCTACTTTTTTTTTTTTTTTTGTAAGAAAAGTACATATTATAGTATATAGTCGGCAGGACATATAGTTAGCTTGGGCTTGCCCTTATATGGCTAACAAAAAGTACATAAACATATACTCCTTCGTATGCACAATCATGTCCTAAAGCCCATCTATTTATGATATGGAGAGAGTACGATAGCTAATTATTGTCTAACTAAATATTGTAATTTGAAATAAACTATGTAGTTAATAAAAAGTTACTAACTAGTAGCCGGACGTTCCAAATTGTAGCAGCCTGGACCAAACAGATTAGCAGTGTAGAGTTTCGACAGTATATACGTGTCACAGTACAACACAATAACAACAAATGTATATATTTCTTGTTGGATGTGGAGAGTAAACTAAATAAAACCAGACTGAATTACCCAGAAAACATTAATAAATATGGACTGCAAGCGAACGCTAGACTAGTTGGTCTAGCTGTATGCTTTGCACCATGCCCGCTAGAGTTCGAACCGTCTTGGGGGACAAATTTGTTGGCTAGAGAAGGCGCAGTGCGTGTTGAAAAAATCGGTTCATCTGTCTTATGCCAAAGCACAGGTCTAAGGCCAGTCCGGTCTCACGGGGAGCTGTAATACCGCTGTGTATGGCCTGGGTTGGGAGCGGTTTTTCTCGACATGTATGAGAAGGTCTTCTTAAATTCTTAAGCACTTACTCCGTGGACTGAGTTTTTTTTTTTTTATTATTAAAAACGGATTGTATCTTCTTAACGAGTGCTTTATTCAAAGGAAATCGATTGGACCTGTTTGAAAGGGGTTGTCATATGTAGATGATATATTTGCACGCATCAGATAGGTTCGGATCGGAACTTTTGAATATATAATTCATATTTGAATTTTTTGCTTAGCTTCTCAACAGTGGACACAACACTTTTGACCGAGAAAAGCTTTGAAATTTGAAAACCCTCAATCTTTGCAAATTTCAAATCATAATATTAAGTTCAAACTTGACGACGACGTTTGAATCAATATTATTTGTAAGTCAGATATGAAAAAAATATGATGGCAGAAGGAGTAGCGTCAAAAGGTATGCTTTCCGTGCTTTCATTTCACTAACGGCAATTATTATAAAGCTAATCAAATTAAGATGGGAATATATATTGAAAGCGTGTGGAAGCTATCCATAACGACAACATCACTGCGCAGGCGCCCTGAGTCAAAAGCAGTCCCTTTGGCACCTTGCGTATTGTCATCAGTTGCCAGCTACCGGAGTTTTATTTACTCTACCGCAGTCTTTACCAATGAGAGGGACAGCCCCTTCCGTTTGGGGAAACTTGACGTTCTTAACACGGGAAGGAACGGTCTAGCTCCAGTATAAAATCAGCCGTCAGAAAAAAGGGCATGCTTTGTTTCACCCTGGGAGCACTAGAAAAAAAGAAATGTACTCCTCCTATATAAAAACTTGACGTTCCTAACACGGAGCACTAGAAAAAAATAGTTACTCGTTGCATGCTTTGTTTCACCCTGTTACTGTTACCATGCGCACAGTCGATGCATCATTCACCAACCGTTCCTGCACCTCCAAATAACCAAGCGCCTGTCGAATCTGCGCCTGTCGAATCTCATGACGTCCGCCGCAATGTCATATTGAGAGAGATACAGAGACACGCGGGCCCCATATCCACGTGTCGATCTGACTTGCCCGGATCGGGGAAATTCCGGCCCCGCGCGCCGGCCGTGCAATTTTCAGTCCACTCGATTCAGTCCGAGATTACGGCTGCGAGTCTCTGTAACCACGTGACGCGCCGCAATCACCCAGGTGACAGGAGAAATCAATCTATCGGTTGGTATCTGTTGTTTTATTGCATATAAAAAAATATTGTTAATTATATCACTTTCCTTTTGTCGTTGAGAAATGATACTTTCCTCCTTCCCAAGATTTAATTAGTGACTTCTAAGTTTGCCCTATAGGTAAAACTATTGTAATTTTGACTAATTTTAGAGAAATATTTAACATTTATATGACTCTAAATAGTATATTAAGAAAATATATTTATTTCATATAGAACGATTGATATATTTGGTGGTGTTCTTAATGTTGATATTTTCTCTAAAAATGTATCAAATAAAGTACATAGAACAAACCTAAAAATATATATTTGGGACTGAGGAAGAGTATGTCAATGAGTGGTGATAACAAACTTAAATATCCTCAATTTGTTAGTACAGTACTTTTGAGAACCAAGACAATCTTAGCAAGAAGAAATTTCAACGTTAATTGAAAGAATCTATTGAGCACCTCTTCTTTGAGTGTGACTTTCCTAAGCAATGCCGGAAAAAATTGGCTTGGACTGCTGACGATGACATTCATAGAAGAATTTGAACATAGTAGACAGCAGTTGACGTTGAGATTCTTCATGGGGATTTTTATGATTGGGTCCTGCGAGTAATGGATGATTAGAAATTGGCAAGTCTTTGATGGAGTTCAGGCTACTTTGGTAGATGGTTCAGGAATTTCAAGGAAGAAGCTGCCCTTCAAGCTTATCATTTAGGTGATGATGATAGAAGATTAGCTACTCTTTGTCTTGATGCCTTGTAATGTTTTGTCCCGTTGGGTCCCTACGTGGACTCTCTTGCTCTCTTCCTCCTAGATGTTGGTTTTACTTTGGTAGTTGCTTAGTCTCGCCTTTTAATTTCTCATGTAAGTATATGTATCTTGTAACTCGTTTTTCCCCTTCTGTATATATAAAGCCTTTTGACACTGTGGGGGAACTCCCCCACGATTTTTAAGTAAAAAAAAAATTGTTACACTACTAAGGTGTTGTTTGTTAACCAGCCTGCAAAAGTGTAACTCCATGTTGATCAAAACTAGATGAAAAATATAGGTCATCAAGCGTATAATCACAGTATATTTATTGTTGCCAAGTACTCTCTCTAGGTTTATAAAGAAGTCATTTCGGATAAGACTTGGGTCAAACAATGGGAACATGAATTATGAATAGATTCTAAGTTGTTGAGTTTGGAAATGTGAAAACTATATAAATAGATTTGTATTGAAAAATATTTTCATAAAAATATACGTATATCACTTTCAATAATTATTTTTTATAAAAAATATTAAAAAGTCATGCTTTGGATACCATGTCATTATGCAAAATGACTTCTTTCAGGAACCTAGAGGGAGTACTCCCTAATAAAATGCATGTAGGGTGTTTCAAGCAAGTAATTAAACAATGACCGAATTGAAGATCTAGCTGCTCTGGGACGGCATCAAGTAGCTATAGTCCAATCGTTCATATCGTGGCGATCATTATTATTACACACACATAGTCTGGCTCATCATGCACTTTGGAGGAAGCGATACTATCCACATTCTGGACAACGGTAAGAGGCATGAATGCCGCTCTCGATCACATCTTCTTCATAGTGAGAAACACAAGGAAGATTGCACACATGAACATCGTGAAGATCACCATTGGCTCCATGGGGATCAACTGATATTTTGGGGCAGCCTGGATATAGTTAGTCAAAACATCACGGAACCAGTGGCGATGAGCCAGCACCGCTGAGGGACTTCTTGCCACTAGGGTTCATGTTTGGAGCAGTGACGCCCCCATGATCAATAACCTGCTTATATAAATATAAATGGCAGAGACGCCAAACATGTTATACATGGCAGTTTTCTCTATCAAGGTGCACTTATATGTATAACTGAAGGACTAATGTAGCATAGACAATATAGACATGTATATCGATATGACCTTACCATCAAATAAAGGTAAATTAATGGACTATATTTTTAATACAAATCGCCATAATTTCATATTGGAGTATATGGATCAGGATCACTCAAAACGAAAAACTTGTGCAATTTTATTTTTGCTATATAGGTAATGTTGCTCACCTATTGCACATTTTTACCGAAGAGTTGTGTCCCCTATTGTTTTCACTCAAGAAAACTAAAAGTTAAAGTTTGTTTAGAGTAATAATTAAGTCCACGCATAACTAAAACGACATTCCTTTGTTACTTTGTACATATAAGAATATCCATTCAGATCCTCTAAATTAAAAGTACGTACATTGTCAAACAACAGAGACCAGCTCTATTCATGTAGCACAAAAAAGGACATATATTCAGATCCTCCAAATTAATAAGCAGAGAATGTGGCTTGAACTAACAATCCCCGCTAGGATTGTGTGAAAAAAACCGAATCCATATATTGTTTGGGTCTCGGCCGGTTGCATATTTTTAACTGAAGCAAGCACTTGCACCACATGTATACCCACACACACATAGCTCAATGCCTGAATGATATTTAGCATATATGCACAGGAATGGTTGTTATAGGGTGTTCAACCATTGAAAAACAATTCCCCAGATCTCCAGCTGATGTGTTACAAAGAATCTATCATCAGTTTTTGTTGGAAAAAAAAATGGGAGATTCAATTCATTCTAGTTTGTACTACAAGATGATCAACTTCCTTTTGGAGCTGATATCATGCATAAGATGAGAATAAAGCTTCCGCTAGATACTTCTCTTCAGTAATTTATTGAACTCATGTGTGTGTACGTGTTTTTTTGCTTTTATACTGGTAAGCTGGGAACAACGACCACACCAACAAAGTGGAATAAGATTATTTATATATATAGTAAACGAAGAGGTTTTAGTCTAACCAGAAGGTAGTATCTCATAAATAAATCCAGTTACACGCAAGATTTAACATGCTCATGTGGGATGACACATACAGGAATGGTGATTATTAGTTGAAGCTCATGTGCACTTCACTTGAGCCAACATTTATATGAGAAGAACAAAGAATTACAAATTCTAGTAGTAATAAATGATGCAAATTTGAACTTGTTGTGTTAATCCTCAACAATTTACCGAAAAATCATAAAATGGTCACAATGAATTGATACAATGAAAATATTTCTCCTATTTTACAAAAAGTCGCTCAAGGAGAGAGAGAGAAAAAAAAAAAAAAGAAAGAACATATATATGTTTTCTAAAGAATGGAGACCAAGCATATTTTTTTGCCCATATAAACAAACCATGTACGTTTTCCAGCGATGATACATGCTTCCATCCAGGAATATCAAATCCAAAACAAAATAGTAAATTAAACTGATGATGATCCTACCTGGGGGGGGGGGGGGGGGGATAGAGAGAGAGAGAGAGAGATGCATACCGGTGGGGTGACACGCAGATCTGAAATCGGAAGCTCCTTTCCTTCTCCGCTGGCCATGACCAGAATTCGAGCATCAGGATCAGCACCGATGGCCTTGTTGATTCCCTTCTCCAAATCCATGGCCCACCACCTCACCATCAAAAAAAAGAAAAGGATTGAAACGAAATATATGCAGAATTCAGATGCTGGATCGATCATCATCAGCGCGCGGACGTCTCTCGTACCTTGTGTCTGTGTCTCGATCGATCACGCGCGTCAGCAGCAAAAGGCCAAAAACCCTAGCCTTTTCTGCTCTCTGATTGGCGGATCGATCACGAGCAGAATTGAATTCGCTAGGCGGCGGTGGTGAAGAGAGGAGAGGGAAGAGAGGAAGAATCGAAAGAGAGATGAAGAGAGGAGAGCAAGAACTCACCACAACAAATGGGATCGAATCCAGAAAAGCTTGCGCACGCGCGCCGTGGAGAGACCAGGCCGGAAATCGAGGTTGGGTCACACTGCCTGCAGCAAACTTTGAGAGTATGTAGAGGGCGAGAGGCTTAGCTGTGCGTTGGTTACATGCAGTTGGTTTGGTAAACAGTTGGTCTGATAACTGTGGTTGGAACTTGTATGCGTAGCAGCCAGCAGCAGAGATAGATAGGTACTCAGTGCACACTAGTCACTAGATACTCCAGTCTCCGAGTCTGAGCATATGCAGGTGGGACGCGGTGCAGGTCTGCTTAGGACTGTTTAGGACACGCCAACGACACGGTTTCCACACTGCATGATAGACCTGCACGTCTGTTTTGTTTTCTCTTTTTTTTTTTTTTTTTTCTTTCTCGGCAATATGCATGGTTGCCAGTGTGGGTGCCTTCAATTCGTGTTCGGATTGGTCCATCGATCCCTGTTAATATGCATATAATATTATAATATGCATATAATATGAACAAAAACAAAAACAAAAACGCAATGGCAATTCATTTAGTGAGTATAGTACGTATAGTATACTCACTCTGTCCCCAAATTAAGTGTCGTTTTGGGTTTCCGTCTCAAATTAAGTGTCGTTTTAGGCTTCTGTCTTAGCACAACTTTATCTCGATTTATAGAAAAAAAACTTATAATGTTTATATTCTATTTTTTTAAAAAAAACTAGATTCAAAGATATTTCCAATAATACTAATTACATAACATAAATGTTAATAATTTTTTTAATATATATTTAGTCTAAATTATTTCTTGAGAAGCAAGAATCCATACGTTATTTGGAACGGAGGAAGCGAAAGTGGAACTGCTGCATGACTTCAACATTTGTCGAGAACTGCTCTGACGCGGTTATATATATTAGCTACTCAATTAACTAGCACGGTTATATTATCCATCGAATTGTCGCTAGATAACCGGAGTAACTAGTACATGCTCGCATGAACTTTGCTAGTTATCTATCACGAGCCGTACGTGGTACTTGATTTTGCCTCCTATTGCCTCTCATTACCTCACTTAATTTCTTTTTTTTTGGGTGGAAGGGTAACACGGTCTTTGACCAGCCTTACCCCTCCGCACCCCTCCCCAAACCTGCCGCGGCCCCCACCCCCCGAGATCCCGATTGGCGCCAGCCCGGGGAAATTTTTCGAAATCACGAAGCCGGCCCTTGCGCGCGGCGCGGACCCTCGCCCTCGCCCGTTGCGCCGCCCACGCCCTCCCCAACCCGCCGCTCCTCCTCCTCCTTCCAGCCCTCCTCCGTGCGCCGCCACGCCCTTGCCCTCGCTGTTGCGCGCCCGCGGTGCCAACTCCTACCCGCCCGCTCCGCCTCTCCCTCGCCCGTTGCCGCCGGTGCAGCGGACTGCCCTCGACGGCGTCGCTGGCGGCGGGCTGCCTCAGCCGGGCGACGCCCCCAGCGCGAGGAGAAGGTGGTCGCCTTAGCCTCCGGTGCGTCTCCGCCGTGGCCCCGATCCCCTGAACTCCGCCTGAAGGTGAGGAACCTGCTCGGGGCTTGGTTTGATTCTCTAGATACCTTGAACACCAGCACCGTTTGGTGAGCATATCCACAGTCCTTTGTTGGTGCATCAAATCTGCATGGTTGATTTCTAGATGCTGCCCATGGGTCTGCTGTGCCGTTCTTGAAAGTTTGAAGTCCAAACTCAATAGGAGGGATTCTTTGATTTTCTTTGGATTTCTAGGCATATCCCTGTAAAATAAATCTGAGATAACTATGCGTGTGACTTCTGCATAGAATAGATGTATTTGTGCTAAAGTGAATTGCAGTGCAGGATATTGTTTGGATTTTGTGCATCTCAATTGTTGAATTTCCCAAACAACAGGTCATTATTACGATTTTTGTGCAGATTATTTTTAGTTCACAGCTAGTAATCTTTGCTGAATATTCACTTGAGGCTTCATTCTGACTACAACTAGCAATATCTGATATGCTTACTATCTGTACTGCTAACTGATAGATGTGTGTTTCAAACCAAAGTCTGCTACTTGATATGCAGTAATATCCAGATGGCAACTCATATAAACACTAGTGTATGCATGATAAGTTACTGATGGTTAATTTTTTACATGTGAACACTAGTGCTAACTGATGGTTACTTTTTTACATGTGAACACTAGTGCTAACTGATAGTGCTAACTGATGCTAACTCATTGGCTCCCACATTATTTCAGCCTGCTTACTGCTGCCACTGCTAGTCATCTCGCTGTACATACCCTCATTTTGGTGTTATAATGTTATATCATGCTTTGTGATGGCCTTAAGGAATATCAAGGACCCTTCTATTTCTTCTAAAAATTTATACAGATTTTGATCTTATTCTCTGAAGTCTGGACTGTGAATGAGCAAATATTTTTTTCTGGCATAGCTGACCAGCACCTTAACAGTTGTGCTACTTAGAAGCATTGTCCGTAGGCAAATGGATTATTGCCATGATATTTCCCTCAGTAGTAGTACACTCTGAAACTGAATCTTGGACTTGCAACAGATTCTGACAAAGTGGTGGGTGCACATTCTCACGTAGACATATATGTCTCACTACGACCAATGTGACTATGTGACGAGATATCGTCACATGTGATATATATGTATCACCACAATCTCCAAATCTTCTCAAACTTAACTAGTATGTTTATGGAGCTAAATTGAGTGTCTACGCAAAAATTGCAAAAAAAATAATAATAAACATATAAAAAAAACAAAAACAAAAAATTCAATCAATCCAAACACTTTGTCCAAAAAAAATTTAGAGAGGATAGGTTTCGAACCTGGGTGCCAATGTTTCACAATCAAATGGTCTAACCATTGGGCTGTTGAAGTACATCTGTTTAGAGCGGAGAGCTAATTTATTTGACATAAAGATAACGACGGCCAACGACTAACCATTCGCCTCGCAGGCCCAATCGTCGAGCCTGCCCCCACGAGGCCGACATGCGCGGGCCCGATTAGCACTACTACAGAATTGAACTTGCATGTTGTTTATTTTTTATTTTCCGTGGCGGGCATTTAGAAAACCGCCACGCAAAAAATAGTTGGCGTGGCAGCCCCCGCCCAATGCCCGCCACGATTAATCGATTAACCGTGGCGGGCATTGTAAAGTGCCCGCCACGGTTAATGTCTATTAACCGTGGCGGTCTTTGTTACATGCCCGCCACGGTTAATGTCTATTAACCGTGGCGGTTTTATTACAATGCCCGCCACGGAAAAGTCTGCTCTATAAATACAGCCCCAATCTTCTTCTTCCCCACGGGATTTTCGCCATTTTCTAGGGTTTTGAGCTTCAAAACTCTAGAAATCACCATTCTGGGGGAGGTTTTGCCCTTGGTTTGATTGAAGTTTGGCACCGCTAGGGGTATTTCTCCTCTTTCTCCCCTCTTTTCTCTCCCCCTCTCCCTCTTTCTCTCCCTCTCTCTCCCTATGCATGGTCCTCCCTCCCTTTGAGATATAATTGAATGTGGTTTGTGCTCTCTCTCTTCCCCCCTCTCTCTCCTCCCTCCCCTCCCCCTTATCTCTACCCCCCTCTCTCTCTCCCTCTCTCTCTCCCCCCTCTCTCTCCTTTCTTTTAAGATCTAGTTTTGATCTCTCCCTCTCTCTCTCCCCTCCAAGCTAAGCTAGCTCCTCTCTCCTCTCCTTCTCTCTCTCTCCCTCCCCCCCCCCCTCTCTCTCTCTCCCTCTTTCTCCCCCCCCTCCTCTCCCTCTCATTTGAGTGTACGTGCTCTCTTTCCCTCTCTCTACTCCCTCTCTCTCTCTCTCGTATTCCTCTTTTGCACTTTAATCATCGATCGCTCTCTTTGCTTTGGTTTAATTAATTTGAGCAGGCCGTCATGACCTTGAATAGGGATTGGATGTACAGGCCGAGGATTAGTTTGGATTTCTTTGATGATGTGCGAAAAGAAGTTTATGCCCGTCAGCGGAAGTATCGAATCGGTCGTGGTTCGGAAGTAATGGTGTGCCCGTGCTATAGCTGCAAGCATATGTTCTTACACAAGGATGACGTCGTCATGGACCACTTGCTGCGGTATGGTTTCATCGAGGGAGCCGAGGTACACCGTGTGGGCGTATCATGGTGAAAAAGAACCGAAAGTGTCGCGGCCGGTTCATCTGGAGGACCCGGTCGATTTTGCTATCGACGAATCAAACAACGGTGGTGGACGAAGGGACGAGAACAAGTTGATAATCGTGATTACATCACCGTAGATGAGCTGCTGGAAGACATGCCAGAAGACAATGCGGGTGGAGAAGATGGTGAACAGTCAGTAGTTGATGACATGTCGCCCGAGGATGCTGATCTTTTCGAGGATATTGCCAACCTCAAAGATGAAGATGACGTGTTGTTTGGCAATCCAAGATGGCTCGAGAATTTTAGACAGATGAAGCAGGCGGCAATTGACCCTCTATACAAAGACGACGGCAAATGTCCGAAGCATTGCACGGTGCTACGTTTTAACCTTACGATGTTGATGCTGAAGGCTCGCCACGGGTGGTCGAACCACGAGCTTCAATGACTGTTACGGGTCCTCGGTGATACTTGTTTTACCCGAGGGAATAAGGTGCCCGCCAATGACTCCGGGGACTAGTGACAATCTGTATCGATTAACAAGGATATATACACAATCAAGCAGCATATACTTTTCCGATTCAAATATCTCAATCTTAATAATAACAAGTTCTGTTTGCTTAATTATGAGCTTGCATGTGGCTGTGTCAGCCATACGTAAATGGGTCATGATTTTGTAAAATAAATCACTAATAACACACTTCAACCATATGAACAATCTGCATCTAATTTTAGAAACTATTGTGTGATATTGGGTCACATACCAAAGCTGGAAACTTCATTAGGGAATCAAATACCGTATCGACCAACCAGACAAGGCTTTGTTTACCTCCGCAACTTTCTTCGTGACACCTACATAGCATGCATAATTAGCCATATACTATAGATATGATATTTAAGAACCAACAAGAGCGAGCATACATTTGTCTAGCGTATCCTTATCCAACTTCTGAGAATCATTTATTAGAATTCTCAAACTTACGCATGATACAAAACAGTGAGAAAACTTATGGAGCATTACATCACGGGTCATTCCATGATTCGAGATTCGGGCATTTGCTTTCGAACAGGTGACGTGCATGTGTGGTTGCTCTCGTACTCCAAAGACAGCTCGCCTTTGGAACATCCAGAGAGTGTGCGTCCCATTCCCCCAAATACGCCATGGAGGTGGCCGCCGCCTTCATCCGCCGGAGTTGGGTGCCGCCACGCGGAATGCCGCTTGCCGAATGAAGATGGAGGAGCACGCGTCCGTGTGGAAGTGGGGAGGGGGGGGGGGATTCGCACTCACCGGTCAAGCACGGGCGCAGGCGGAGGGTGCCTCGCCGAGTCGGCGTCGGCGAGCTCTTGTTCGGTGTGGAGATAGTCGGGGCGAAGCGGCGATGCTCGGCGTGCCTCCCGCACTCGCCATCTCGCGTCGTGGTGCGGTGCGGAGTGGCGCCCAGCGGAGGAAGGCGACGGCCGCTGGCACGCGACGAAGACGACCGCGACCCGGCCGCACCCCGCGGCCCCCGGCGGCGGCAGCGGCGCTGAGCAACATGGCGCCCGGCGGAAGAAGGCCAGGTTGCGGTCCGGTGCTGCACGGCGGATCCGGTCCCTCCGGCGACGGGGAAGGACCAGCCGGATCAGCTGCGGCGGCGATCCACAAACCACTCGTGGAATTACAAGAACGAATTTACCAACCCTATAACCCTAGAACCACGAACCACAAACCACTCGTGGAATTACAGTGCGATACGTACTATAGAAGCAATATAGGAGTTACCGTTTTTTTAATCCAACTAACTATAGACATGTTTATAAAGTTATGAAGTTACCGTTTTGTCCTTGATCAAAAAGAAGAATTACAAGAATGCAATTACAGTCTAGTGTTAATCCCCACATTGGTGAGAGGCAATGGAAGGCAATTTTTGTTCTTATGGCCCACCGTCATAGACACAATAGGAGGCAATTTTTGCCTCCGTGTGTTTTGCCTCCTGTTGCCTCCTGCCTTTGTAGCCGTCGGATCGGCCGCTCTCGGTCAATTTGATCCATTGAATTTTTTCCCAATTATTATAGAAAATTTCTATCTATATATGCATGTAAGCAGTAATTTAGCACAGTACGTGCCCACTCCTATATTGCTTCTATAGTACGTATCGTACATATGTTTTTTCATGCATGCTTATTCTTATTCTGTCGCTTTCCTCCAATCATCTTCTCTAGCTAATTAATAATAAGTACATTATCTTACTGGCTTGTCAATTCGGGTTTGAAATCAAGACATATATATAGTCCGTGTGTGAGATCTCTTCTCTACACAAGTGTCGTTGCTGACCAAAACACAGGCAGACTTTAGAGTACCTGAGATTTGACTCGGAATTTCCAAAAATCGATCTCAAGTTCAGAGCCTCCAAATTCCTAGCTTTGAAGACTAAAACTGTGCGGAGGCGCCTCGAAATGGTAGACCGTAGACGAAAAGGGTTGATGGTCAGTTTCCTCTAGAGGAACTGAGAAAAAAAAAAAAAGAGCACTCGATAAAATAAAGTAAGCAGGAAGAAGGTGGCTGCCTGCTTACCTGGAGCCCGCAAGGCCGCGAGCCATGCAGCGGGCCTGGGCTTTTGAAAGTATTACACGGGCTCTTCTCTGCAGTGAAGATGGGCCTTTCAAATGTTTGGAAGACCAACCACAGTACACTTGGTTGGCATTGAAGATGGGTGTTTTTTGGTAGATGGGGTTCTAGTTGTTTTACCCTAAAAAAAAAAACTTTGACTCAAAAAAAAATCTCCACCTCTTCTCTTAGGCTCTTTATCTCTCTCTTTCTCAAAAAAAAAAAAAAATAGAAGAAAAAAAAAAAAAAAAACTCTCCACCTGCACTGCACGGCTGCACGTGATACGCTCCACTTCATTCCTGGGGAAGACGGAAGACTAAAAAACACAGCCAACCACACCGTTTGAGGCGTTGACATTGGATTTAGGTCTCTCTCTGGAGGACACCAATTCTGCACGCTCTATTTCCGCTTAATCCTCAATCTGTTTCTTCTTCCTTTCCGATGAGATTCAAAGGTCAATTTCTCATCCAAGTGCTAGCTAGAAAATTGCGCTCCATTCTTGTTCTACTTAGGAAAAGCACTGGAAATTAGCTATGTATATACCCACACCCAGTTGGCTCTCCGGCCGCCTCACTCATGATGAAGTAGGATCAGTTTCTAAAGCTAAAACTATGCAACCTCTATCATATATATGTGTCAATCTAGTAGCATAGCGCAAAGCGTGCTAGAAATTAAGAACACATACAAAATAAAGCGAAAGGTACGTGGCACAGCGGAAAAAGGATAAAAAAAACGTCACACCGAAACATAGAACAAAAGGTTCACCATTTGAATTGGAGATAGGAGGAAGGGACGTACGTGGCTGCCAAAGCAAGAGCACGATATGGCCGACCATCGCCGTTCTCAGCGTCGCATGGCGAGCATATGGTAGTGCGGCCACGCCGGCCGGCCGGCTAGTTGACCTGCCGCAGCGGGCCTGGCTACCTAGAGGAGCATGGTAGCGCGCGGCCACGCCGGCCGGCCGGAGATTTGACGTGCCGCGGCAGGCCTGGCTACCTAGAGGAGCATGGTAGCGCGCGGCCACGCCGGCCGGCCGGAGATTTGACGTGCCGCGGCAGGCCTGGCTACCTAGAGGAGCATGGTAGCGCGCGGCCACGCCGGCCGGCCGGAGATTTGACGTGCCGCGGCAGGCCTGGCTACCTAGAGGAGCATGGTAGCGCGGCCACGCCGGCCGGCGGACCTGCCACGGCGGGCCTGGCTACCTAGAGGAGCATCATGGCGCGGCCATGGATTATGAAATACAAAGGTCCCTGTGCTGCGCTGAGGAAGTTCGATATATGGACTACGCACTGGTGGTTAGAGAAGAGAATTAAATTTCTCACCAATTAACTTTGCAGATCTACTCTGCAAACTAACAATGACTCAACTACTACGGTCCTCATAAATTTTTTTTTACTCCAGCAGCTAGGATACAAAACAAAGGCTGCTGCTTTGAATACGATGTAGTACTAGGCCAGACGCCAGAGTGCCTGACATCCTCAAACGCTACAATTGGTCCATAGTGAGTCGCCAGTCGCCACTCGCCAGCCAACAGGGTTGCAGAGTGTGCTTCCATAGGTCAAGTTTTGGCAGGGCCTTCTTGGTTTACATAGCCTGTCTACTGCAGTACTGCTACACCGTACCATGTCCATATCACCGCTTCACTAGTAAAGTTGTTTTTCAAAAAAAATGTTTAGTGTGCGAAACAATTTCTCATTGAAGGTAATAAATAGGGAGCTAGAGAAGTAGTACTTTCAACTTGACTAGGCTTCTTGTGCCTATGTGAAAAGCTAAAAACAGCATTCAGGTAGAAATTGTTCAAAAGCACCTGTTTGATAGGAGAATGAAGTTGTAAAAATACCTCTATGAAATTGTTCTCCAATATGCCCTTATTATCTATTGTAATTATAGTTGACTTTGACCAACCAAACTCAAAGTCAAGTAACATGGACTACTCTTGCCAACAGATATGTTAACATGGACTACTCTTGACAATTATATATGTGAGCCGAGTCATATCATCCACGCTTCAATGACAACACTCCATTCACAAGTCGAAGCACATGGCCTCCAAAGGATGAACAAACTGGAGCAGATGCAAATAGACCCGCAAAGAAAATAAAATTCACATTCTTTTGAGGGTAGCATTTAATTTACATTAGATTTGTTACAAACGTGACGACGGGAAACGATGAAGAACAAGATCAAACCACGAGAGACACAAGATTTAACGTGGAAAACCCTCCCAATGCGGGAGAGTAAAAACCACGGGGCCCAAACAAACACTCCTCACTATTATCAAGAGTCGGGTTACAACGCCGATGCGGCGGCTTACAAGAGAATGAGACGATACGTCTGGTGGAAACCCTAGCAGGGTATATGCGCTCCGGCCCGGCCTTCGGCTTCTACGGGCCTCCGCCGCTTCTGGCGTAAGCCCGGCCTCCATTATGGACTGAATTTGGAATATACTCAACAAACTCCACCTTGAGACAAATTCCTCTTGTAGCATCAATCAACACCTTCATCCTGAACATAACAAAGAAAAATACTTCTGCCACCACATAGCCTCTTGGGCTAATCAACTAAACCAACTAAGCTTGAGCATAGCTCAAACTTAGAAACAGAACGTGCTTAGTCATCATATCGCCAGGATTATCATGAGTACTGATCTTGCATACCTTTAGCTTACCATCATCGATCACATCACGGACAAAATGATACTTGATATCAATGTGCTTATTTCTCTCATGGAACATATGATCTTTAGTAAGGTAAATGGCACTCGACTATCACGTAAAAAAATTAATGCAAGAATCAACTCCACACGCGGCTCAAATAGTGCAAACCTTTCAAACCCAAATCAATTCCTTTGCACGGCAAAGAATGTACCATGTATTCAGCCTCGTAGTAGACAAAGCAACAACAGATCGTAAAGTAGCCCTCCAACTCACAAAGACAACTACCAACAAATGAACACATAACCCGGTAAGTGATCTTCTCCTCGTCCCGATCGGGTATACTCGGAATCAACATAGCCAATAAGCTCCTTCTCGCCTCTCCCAACAGCAAACAAGAATCTACTCGTGCCTCCGAGGTACCTAAAAATCCACTAAACTGCCCTCCAATGTTCTTTACCAGGATTAGACATATATCTACTAACCAAACTCATAGCATATGATAAATCCGGACGAGAGCAAACCATGGCGTACATCAAAGACTCAATATCACTAGCATAAGGAACTCTTGACATGTACTCAATTTCTGCATCTATACTAGGACACTGTGCAGTGATAATTTAAAGTGAGGTGCAATAGGAGTACTAACAGACTTTGTATGATGCATGTTGAAACTGGAAGGACTTTCTTAATATAATTCTCACCGACTAAGAAATAGCAAAACCGATTTTTGTCTCTAGTTATTTTTCATGCCTAGAATTTTCTTAGCAAAGACCAAGATCTTTCATATCAAACTCACTACTCAACAATTTCTTCAATTTAGTGATTTCAACATTACTCTTAGCAAAGAATCAACAAATCATCAACATATAACAGCAGATATATAGGTCATCCATTAACATGCTTGATGTAAACACAACTATCATATTTAGATCTTTTAAAACCATGCGACCGTATAAATGAATCAAACCTTTTATTCCACTGACGAGGGGACTGCTTCAAACCATACAAGGATCTCTTCATCTTGCAAACAAACTTCTCCTTGTCAGGCACTATGAACCCTTCAAGCTGGTCCATGTATATGTCCTACTCAAGCTCTCCATGCAAAAATGCAGTTTTGTCATCTAACTGCTCAAGCTCAAGATCATGTGAAGCAACAATACTAAAGAAAGTACGAATGGTGCTATGCTTGACAACCGGAGAGAACACATTATTATAATCAACACCAGGAATTTGACCGTAGCCTTTTGCTATTAACCTTGCCTTATACTTTGGAGGCTCACTTGGAGATAAACCCTCCTTTCTCTTAAAGATCCACTTGCAAATGGATTTGTCTTCTTCTTCTTAGGCAATGGAACAACATCCCAAGTGCAATTCTTCTCCGTAGACGCTTCTCCTCATGCATAGCTGAAACCCACTTCTCACGATCACCACAACCAATAGCTTCATTGTAAGTGGCTGGCTCATGTACATTCTCCACCTGTTCAGCACAACTCAAAGCATAATAAGATAAGTTACATTCTTCAATAAGACGGGGTGGAGGTCCACAACTTCTCTTTGATCTGCGCTGTGCAATAGGCAAATCAGGCAGCTCCTCCTCAAGCTAAACACCAGGAGTTGGTTGAACATCATCATTAGCAACTTTAGTTTCCTGAAACAGGCTCCACACACACCCGTTTCAAAGATCCTCATGCTCTACCCGCACGCCGATATATCTGCGGCTCCTTTTTCAATTTTTTCAAACATGATCCGAGGACAAACTATCATTAAACATCACAGATTCATTGAAAACAACACTCCTCGCTCATAAAAGTCTTTCCCCCTCGTTTCGAATTCCACAATTTATAGCCTTTTGTTAGTGAGCGTGATCCATCCAAAATGAATTATACCCCGAGCCGGCGCTTAAACAGGCTTAGGTCCAATGGAGTCCACAACAACAAGAACTTAGGCCTAACTCAACCCAAAAGACTAGCCTTTCACTCCCGAACCATAACTAAGAAAAAGACATTTAACAGCTCTAGGCTCTAACTTTCCATTATCAACATGAGCATAAGTAGTGCAGCCAAAAACTCTCAACTGTGAATAATCGCCAGGTGTACCGCACCATACCTCAATAGGAGTTTTCTTATTTAGTGGAATAGAAGGCGACTGCTTATCAAGTAACATGCAAAGCTAGCAGCTTTCAACCCAAAAAAACGCTTGCTCATCCTTGCATTGGACAAAGATGCAACGAGCCCTTTGATATGATGGTTCTTTTCATGCGCCGGCCACACCATTCTGCCGAGGGGTATGCGATATGGTGTGATGCCTCAAAATGCCTTCCTTCCTACAATAATCATCAAAAGCATCCGAATAGAACTCTCCACCATTATCGATTTAAGCAATTTTACCTTCCCGTCGGTTTGCCTTTCTATCATCACTTTCCAATCTTTAAAAGCAAAGGTATCATCTTTATTTTTCGTAAAATAAGGCCAAACCCTTCTAGAGTAGTCATCAATAACAGTAAGCATATAACGAGCACCACCAAGAGAAGGCTTATGAGATGGACCCCATAAGTTAGCATGTACATAATCAAGTGTACCTTTGGTGGTATGAACTGAGGTGTTGAACTTTACCCTTTTATGCTTCCCGAAAAATACAATGCTCCACGTAACTTCATGCTACTCGAAGTGCAGCCGTCCAAAAGGTTTCTCTTTATCAATTCTGTCATACCGTTTGACTCATATGTCCCAAATGCATATGCTAAAGGTTAGTCTTACTAGGTTCAGCATTAGTAACAAAGAGCTAGCTAAATGTAAATGTAACCATGTAAAGTACTTCCTCTAAGAACATATAACTTGGCAGAATTCATATCACCTTTCAAACAAATAAGGGAACTTTTTGATACCTTTAGAACGCCATTGGAACTGAAGTGCCCTATATGTTTCATATATAAATTAACTAACATAGCAATTATTAGACCTAATATCCCTACTTACTACATATTGTTTCAGTTTCGAACACTTAATAATTGTATGATCTTCTGAATTTTCCTTTTGCTTCTCTCACAGCTAGAAGCTAGAGATTGAACTAGCCAGTTTACATCGATGGATTCCAATAGAATCATCAAAAGAACTTATGGGTTCAACAGCAGGAACCAACAATTCACTCCACCCACGGAATACAGAACACCAAGTCTAATCTTTGTTCCACCTTAAATTACTATATATAATTATTTATAGCAGTTCTATTCATGAAACAGACCATCCTGATTTGGTGGATTTGCATCACAGACCATCCTGACTTGGTGGATTTGTATCAACGTCAACTCAGCTCCTTGAATTAATAGTTGTTGTCATGAGCAAAGTCATATGACAAGTCCTAATTGGTATAGGACAGTCTAAAAATTTTGAGAACTCCACCTCCTTTTTGCAAGATGGGTAGTATAACTACAGTTTACTTTCGGCCAATGATCCTCATAGAAAGTTTAATAGTCAGTGGACATAGGCACATCATGTATTGCACTATGAAATGGTTGTTTGGTAATGTTTGTCGAATGAGATACTTTTACCTCAATCCTCTTATTCTTTATTAAGCTATCATAGTCATAAGGAGTTACCTATTTAGAAGGGTATGTTTTCTAGTAAATTAGAGTTGCATTTTACTAATGCTCCAACTATTGTTACCTTCGTAGAGGTGTTATTGCTTCATGAGGGGAACTGTCACCAGTTATCCATTTGTTTAGTGAATCAATTGGTGGTGTGCTGCTACAAGAACTGGCTTTGGTCAAGAGAAACAGTTTATGAGAAGGAGTCTTTGCCTTCTTTGCTGTTTTGCTCGGCCTTTATTTTCCTGCCTTGCTGCTATTGAATGGTTCTGCCTGCGAATGGAATTGATGTCAACTTCCGTCTTTGCTCCTGGCACAGCCGAACCATGTATGCCCAACTATGTTTTGTTGCTTTATCCAGTGCCTTATTCTATCAAGTAGAAAGCTTGAATCCTTTTTGTGTCGGTTAAAATTTAATCAGCATCTAAATGGACTTTCAAATTTGTTTAGCCAAAAAAATTTTAAGCAGGTGGTCTGGCTACAACTCAAGTTTGCATGGCTCTGTACTATGGTGGGTTAGTAGAGCAAGATGTCTCACTTTTGTCCTATGCTTTTAGGGGACAAGTATTGTGCTGTTATATCAACACATGCCTTTTGGGACCACATGCGTGCTACTATATCCATCCATGCTTCTTAGGACCAGGCACATACTGCTAAGTCTGCTATATCCATGTGGTCGATATTTCTTTTATTCATATGCATTCAGGTAATGCTCTCTCTTCTAATTGCTATGATTTTTGTGGCCCAAGTCTGCTATATTCAACAAATCACAGTTAGATGGTCTTGGCTTTGAATTTGGCGTGGCCATTGAGCGCGTCAGTCAGTGCTTGCTGCCATATTGATTCATTTGCTGTCAGTGCTTGTCAAATATATCTAGCAGTTTCAGTTTCATTTGTCTAAACTGACACCGGTTCGAAGTTCCATTATCCCTATGTACAAAGGTTTATATATATACACAGGCATTCTAGATTGGAAACTCAAAATCTCCCAAGCTTGATTCAAATATTTGGCATAGCAATAAAAAGGTTAGAACCTGAATATTTGTCTTCCTATTAAACTGAATATTTGGATACCTGTAGATGCATATATGGACTTCTGGATACTAAGATCACAAGCTTGTTGATAAATAGACACATGAACCACATGATCTGATAGTAATGATGACTCGTAGGCATATGGCCAAAGTTACACGTTACGAGATGTTCTCTGAGAAAGATTAATGGACAGAGAAAGATTGGAATGTCATTTTTTTTGTAATTATGTGCCTCATGAATAACAGGGATTTCCATGGCCAAATGTACGCTTCCGAGTAGGTGTTGCTTGATTGAATGGCGTTGAGCAATTTTTTGAATTAAAAGGCTTTTTTGAGGGACTCGGATTACTCATGTAGTCCCCTATTGATTGAATCCATGACTCAAATTAAAATCCTTGGGTGATTGAATCCATGACTCAAATTAAAATCCTTGGGGGTTGGATTCTTTACTAGAGAAAAAATGACAGCATGTTTGCAGCAATCTAATAATTCAACTGTTGTATTTTATTCCGGCACCCATTTATGGAACTATATTCTAGCTACAACACTCAAAATATAGGATATGAATTATGGTAACTAATAGTATTTTGCTTACAGTGCAGAGCCTACAATGGATAGGCTTGGTTAATTAAATTTGATTTGTGGACATACTGATTGCTAGATATCAATTTGAAGAGAGCCCAACAAGCACTTGAGGTGAGCAATTATATTCCCCCCTACTTACTATATTCTACGTGGAGTTAGAGTCATATTAACAGTAACTTAACAGAAGCAGTTGGCATTTTTCTGCAGCACTCAAAGCAGTTGGCATTTCTCTGCCTTCACGGGTGCGCCAGCCGTGTGCTTTGACATAGCAGGCATCCCACCACATCTTTGCAATGCTCCAACCGTTACTGCATTCTTACATAGGCTATGCAACATCGAATCCATCATATAGATTCACACTGACTGCCCTGCCAGAAGAACTGACTTGGTCTCAGTCGTCAATAGCCACTTTTTGTTTCCTTGGTCGCATATAGATTTTTATTTGAAGGCTATGTTATTTAGATTTAGTTGTATTAACTTTAGGTAGTGAGGAGTGCTCATTCAGCTTTATGTTCGCAAATAATTTAGAGCCTCCGTGTTGTGCCAATTGGTTCCTTTTTATTACAGGTTGTGGCAGAGAACCTTCTACCAGTGGACCTATTCTTTCCCAGAGAAACTGACTTTACAAGAAAGATTGGTCGAAAAAGGGAGTTGCTATTTCTGTGGGTAAGATACTACAGATAAGCATTTTTCCAATAGATTGATAGGATCTGGTGAGCTCCTTTATATGAAAATTTACATGTTCTGCTTAATGTCAGGTATGGCCACACAACCATTGGAAATATCGATCCAGACACCATTATCTTCTGTAACCAGGTCTGTTGTGCTTAATGCTTATTCCCAACGTATTGCCTTTGATAGATTACTGGCTTGTGAATTATGCCTTGTTGTTACTATTTGCAATGCGAAAGACCATGCCACGTGAAACGTTACAACAAGAGTTGTGAAAAAGAAGGTTTGTGACCTTTTCACTTATATGGACGAAAGGGAGGCCAGCCATTGTGAATGATACATATCAATGATTAAACTGAAAATTTCAGGTGCCTCTATAAGTTTTGAAAGAATACGTGTGTTTTAGCTTCTTGTGCTGCCATCTATTACCTATATTCATATGACGTGTATTGTACTCCCCTCTATTAGGTATATTCATGTTTGTCATCTGAACCTCTGTTTCCCCATCGTTTTCCTACTACATCCTAATACGGCGAAGGCTAAGCGAGGGTACGCACGGCGGCTGCGGCCGCTCTCCTCTCGCCCCTCCCGTCCACGGTGTGACAGCCAGGCCAGCGTCACGGCGCGTTGGCTAGGACAGTGTCGGGTACCAAAGTAAATGGCACTCTCGACGCAATCAACCAAAGAAGCAATCAGCCTCGACATCATCATCATTCAACAAGACGGCTCGAGCGGCCTGCAGCCGAGGATCCAGACAGGGTAGGAATCAGCGACTCACCCGACCCCCTCTATGGAGGGACGAACGGGACGACTCGCCCGAGACTCCCTCCGTCAGGAACGCCCCTCGGCGCCTACCGATCAGACGCGACAACAAGGACAGACGGGCTGACCGCGCCCGACAAAGCTGGGCGCTCTGACATCCCGGATTCCCCGCCGTGGGGACCCCGCGGTGGTCAAATCCTTCGCGACACCGTCGCCTCGTCCCGAACGCACTGTGAGGCGCTGTTCGCACCTCACCGTGTACTGTGACAACCACCCCCGCTGTAATGTCATCTCACGCGCCCATCCCGGAGGGTCTCGGATGACACTGTAGCCACAACGCCAACCCCTCGGGCGGGTACAGCGACAGTTCCCGGTCACCATCAGCGTAACTCTCGGACACTGTTGCCACCCCCCCTCGGAGCATCTTCCCCCAGGAAGGCAGGGGTCTCAGAAGTCAATGCCCCCGGCATGAATCATTGCAGATCCACGTAACCCAGAGTACACCAAGATCGGGGGAAGGACATCCTCCTTTCCACGACGACGACCAAGGACGCCCCTTCTCTGCGGCACGGGTACAAGGCACCGGCCAAGCAATTTCCTACACTTGGGAACCATGTACTCGCCGACCCTCCTTGCGACTATAAAAGGAGGTGCCCGGGCATAGACTAGGGCAGGTCGAAGCACTCACGCCTTGACTTCACACCATTGGCAACCTAGCTCAATCACCACGCACGGAGACTTGAGGTTTCGGCCTCTCTCACTCACCCTGCTTGTATTCCCCTACCACGAGCACCTCGGTGCGGATACACAGCCTACTCAATCAAGGCGGGCGTGGGCCCAGCGTTGGCTTTGAACCAGTATAAATCTTGTGTCATCTCGCACCAACCATCCGGGTTCTGGGGCCAAAGACAATTACTAGTCGGTTAGCCGTACCCCCGGTTTGAAACACCGGCAGTTGGCGCGCCAGGTAGGGAGCTGTCGTCAAGCACTTCTCCCACTCAGTTTCGGATGGCAGATAGCGATCGCACCGTCTTTCCCTTGCCCTCGGGTACGACGATCCGATTTGGTAGCCTGGAGTTCCGATCGACCGGTGATGAGCACGACATGGTGCTCCTTCCGGGCTACCCCGCCGACAAGGGCAAGGGTCCTACCTCCTCGACTGAAGGCCAGACCCCCAGGCGCCGCTATCGCCGGCCAAGCCAGGCTAAGCGGCGGTGCGCAAAGCACAAGCTCGCCATGCAAGGCGACAGCCGCGCTGCGACTGCGAGATCGGTGTTAGCGCCAGCCGGGATCTCGCCGGGCATCGCGGGCGATGTCCCCGGCGAAGGTCAGGTCGGGCTGCGCCGACATTTCGCCATGCCACAGCCGGCTCCTGACGTAATCCAGGAGCTCGCTGCGACACGACCAAACGCCAAGTCCGCAGCACTCCTGTTCGGTCTCAAGATTGCCGCCAACGCGTTCGCCGACGCTGTGGCGGCGGCCAAGGGTCTCCCAAGGACCACCACGAGCGACGCCCCTTCGATGACCTCGACGCGCTCTCCTCCGCCACAACGCCCGCTACCTCTTGGGGCGACGACTTACGCCCCGACGGCCTCCAGGACCCAGAGGCCATGCGGCAGCTGCTGACCTCGTGGGACTACTTCCTCGACGTCCCCGGCTCCGACTCCGGCGACGACGACGACGACGATGACGCCGACAATGCCGGTGCCACACGAATGCTTCCACCCTCGGTAAACACCGACGAGGAGAGCGGCGCCGATGACACGGGGCGGTCGCGATGGCCTGATCACTCCCGCGGCGCAGCTCGAACGAGCCGGGGCATCGACACCGGCGCCGGCAGAGGCGCAGCTCACGCAACCTGGGGGGCGAAGGCCGTGCTCGGCGAGGAGCAGGGTCGGGTCGCCCCCGGCCATGGAGGAAAGGCACGAGCCCGTGCGCCGACAAGTCCACAGCCGGATCGTCAACAACGCTAATGACGAGGGGCTACCCCTTTAAAAGGGCAAGCGGCATCGCCGCCGCCATAATATAATACTACGGGTAGATGCCCGAGCCCCTACCCCGGGGGAAGAGAGCTCGCAGCGACGTCTGGCCGCTGGTCGAGGAGGCCGCCTTCCAAAGAGGTCGAGAGTTCGGCCTCCCGGCGCCGCGACCTCCACCGGACATCCACAAGCGTCCTCCGCCACGACCACAGGCCTCCATCAACCCTATCCCGAAGAAGAAGCGAGGCGGCACCGGCCGAGGAGCGTCCGGCGGAGGACGATCCTCTCGAGACGGCGAGCACCGCTGAACCGGCGTGATAGGGAAGCCGCGGCTACCACCCGCGCCGAGGTGAACGCTACAACAGCGAGGAGGACCGCAGCCCATCCTCGCGCCGCAGGGAGAGGTCCCCCGAACCGCCAGGGCCTGTCGTCTTCAGCCGAGCCATCCACAAAGCCCCGTTCCCCGCCACGGTTCCGGCAGCCCGCTAACATCGCCAAGTACACCGGGAGACCAAGCCGTAGGGACCTGCCTCCGACTATCGATTGGCTTGCCCACGGGGGAGCATTGGGCGAGGCCGTAATCATCCGGAATCTGCCTTTGTTCTGTCGGACTCTACCCGAGCCTGGCTCGAGCAGCTCCCTCCTAACCATATCGGGAACTGGGCGGACTGGCGCAAATCTTCACCGGCAACTTTCGGGGCACCTACAACCGCCCGGGCAAATCCACGGGACTTGTGGAGCTGCAAACGGACCCCGGCACCGAGACCTGCTCGAATTCATCCGACGCTTCTCCAAGCACCGCATAGAGCTCCCGACATCTCCGACGCGGCCGTCATCAATGCCTTCACCTCCGGACGACCTGCGGGGAGCTCGTCAGAAGCTAGGTCGCAAGACCCCACCACGGTAAATGAGCTAATGGAAATCGCCACCAAGTTTGCCTCAGGAGAAGAAGCCGCGGACGCCATCTTCCACAACAGCGGGGGGGGGCAAGGAGAAAGCCGAGGCCGCCGGGAGGAGGCAGCCCTCACGACCCCAAGAAGAAGGGCAAGCCCAAGGCCAGCACAGGCAAGTGCGAGGCTAACATCGCCGACCTCGTCGCCCACGCCGTCGAGAACAAGCGAACGCGAGGCGGACCGGGGTCTTCGACGAGATGCTTGCCAAGCCCTGCATCTTCCACCGGGGCCCATCAAACACACCCCCGGCGAGTGCGACATCCTCAAGAAGTACTACTCCGGTCTTCCCCTCTCCACCGGCGATGGCGACAAGAAGAAAGCACGGCGAGGGAGGGCGGGGGCGGAAGGCGCGGCGATGGCTTCCCGAGGGTAGCGGATCGCTACATGATTTCGTCGGCCCCTGCACCAACTTTACAACCAGCCGGGGAGGAAGCGTGAGTGCCGCGAGGTGTTCGCCGTCGGCGCCACGGTACCCGCCTACCTCGGCCTGGTCCGAGAAGCCCATCACCTTTGACCAAGCGATCACCCCCGACCGCGTCCGTTCGGGGGCGGCACCCCCCTCGTCGTCGACCCGATCATCGGCAACACCGGGCTCGAAGGTACTCATGGATGGGGGAGCGACCTCAACATCCTCTACGCCGACACCCTCCCGCTCCCGGGATCAAGAAGTCGCACCTCCGACCCGCCACGTCATCCTTCCACGGCATCGTACCAAGCAAGCGAGTGAGGCCCGTCGTGCTTTATCGACCTCCCCTCACGTTTCGGCACTCCCTACGAATTTCGGGAAGGAAACCCTCACATTCGAGGTGGTGGACTTGGGGCACGTACCACGCGGTCCTCGGGAGGCCGACTTACGCCAAGTTCATGGCCATCCCCAACTACACCTACCTCAAGCTCAAGATCTTGGGGACGGAGAGGAGTCATCACCGTCGCCCCGCACCCGACCACGCCTACCTCTGCGACGTCGAGGCCGTCGAGTATGCCGAGGCCCTCGCCGAGTCCGAGGCCTTGGCGGCCGACCTCCACCGCCTCCTCGGGAGGTCCACGACCCCAAGCGCCACGCCGAGCCGAGCCGTCAGGAGACCAAGCGCATCCCGCTCGACCCCCAACACCTCGGATGGCAAGACACGACCATCGGCGCCCGAGCTCGATCCAAAATAGGAAGTGGTGCTCGTCGACTTTCTCCGTCTTGGCAGCGAACATGTTCGCATGGAGTCCCTCGGACATCTTAGGGCATACCGGGGATGTCGCCCGAGCACTCCCCGGATATCAAGCGGGATCGAGACCCGGTGAATCGGCGCCTCGCCCGGTTCGACGAGGAAAAAGCGCAAGATCATTGGGGAAGAGGTGCGCAAGCTTGAAGGCTGGGTTCATCAAGGAGGTCTTCCCCACGAGTGGCTAGCCAACCCTGTTTTTAGTCAAGAAAAAAAGAGTGGGAAGTGGAGAATGTGTGTGGATTACACCGGTTTAAATAAAGCATGCCCCAAAGTTCCATACCCTACGCCTCGGATCAACAGTTGTGGACTCCACCACGGGTGCGAGACCCCTGTCTTTCCTCGATGCATATTTAGGGTACCACCGGATCAAGGCGAAGGGGTCCGACTGGCCGGCGGCGTCCTTCATCACCCCTTTTCGGCATGTATTGTTACCGCGACCATGCCGTTCGGCCACCAAAACGCGGGCGCTACGTACCAACGGTGCATGCAACACGTGTTCAGCGAGCACATTGGCAAAACCGTAGAAGCTTCGTCGATGATATCATCGTAAAAACTAAACGGACGTGTGACCTCATTGGCGATCAAACCATCGCCTTCGACTACCTCCGGGCCAAGGGGTGAAGCTCAATCCCGAAAAATGTGTGTTCGGGGTCCCGCGAGGGGATGTTGTTGGGTTTCATCATCTCGAAGCGTGGCATCGAGCCAAACCCGGAGAAGATCTCCACTGTCTCCAGCATGGGCGCCATTCAGGACGTCAAGGGGGTCCAGAAAGTCATGGGATGCCTCGCGGCCCTATGCCGTTTATCTCCCGCCTCGGCGAAAAGGGGCTCCCGCTCTCTCCGGCTCCTCAAGAAAACAGAGAGCACTTCACACGGGCGGCCGAGGCGTCACGGCACTCAAACGGCCTCAAAGCCCTGTTGACCAGCGCCCCAGTCCTCATCCCGCTAACAGAAAAGGAGGCCCTGTTAGTTTACGTAGCGGCCACCACCCAGGTTGTCAGCGCCGCGGTGGTTGAGGAAAGGAAGGAGGAAGGGCACGCCCTGCCTGTCCAGAGGCCGGTCTACTTCATCAGTGAGGTACTTTCCGAGACCAAATCCCGTTACCCTTGAGATCCGAGAAGGCGATCTACGCCGTCGTCCTAGCCCGGCGGAAGTTACGACACTACTTCGACGGCCACCCGGTCACAGTCGTATCATCTTTCCCCCTCGGAGAGATCCTACGCAACCCGGAGGCCTCGGGGAGAGTCGCCAAGTGGTCCGTAGAACTCATGGGGAAACCATATCCTTCGCGCCTCGTAAAGCAATCAAATCACAAGTCCTCGCCGACTTCATCGCCGAATGGACCGACACGCAGCTGCCGCCCCCACGCATCTAGGCAGAGTGCTGGACCATGTTCTTCGACGGGTCGCTGATGAAGATGGGGGCAGGCGCAGGCCTGCTTTTCATCTCGCCCCTCGGCATCCACATGAGGTACATTATCCGTCTCCACTTTCCGGCTTCTAACAATGTGGCAGAATATGAGGCCCTGGTCAACGGGCTGCGCATCGCCCTTGAGCTTGGAATCAAATGCCTTGACATCCGGGGGAATTCCGAGCTCGTCGTCGACCAAGTCATGAAGTCCTCAATCTGCCACGACCCCAAGATGGAGGCGTACTGCCAAGAGGTGCGCCGACTCGAGGACAAGTTCCACGGGCTCGAACTCAAGCACGTGGCGCGGAGGTACAACGAGGCCGCGGACGAGCTCGCCAAGATTGCATCGGGACGGACCAGCGTCCCACCAACGTCTTCGCCGGGACCTCCATGCCCGACCGTCGGGCATGAGGACTCACCGAGGGGCCGGCCCCGGGGTGAAGCAATGCAGGTCGACGAAGGATCCTCCCCCGTGACACCGCCATCTGGGGACTGGAGGGTTCCCTACCACGGCCCGGTTCGAGGCGGGGGAATCCCGCCACCGGGACCGGAAGAGGCTAGCCGACTAGCATGACGTGCCAAGTCATTTGTCATCGTCGGGCGGCCGAGAGACTTGTATAGGAGAAGCCCGACGGGAGTCCTGCAGCGCTGCATCTCTATCGATGAGGGCAAGGAGCTGCTGGAGGACATCCATTCGGGGGATTGCGGCCACCACGCGGCCCTGCGGACCCTCGTCAGCAAGGCTTTCAGGCAAGGCTTCTACTGCCCACTGCAGTCTCAGACGCCACAACGATTGTGCGGTCCTGCAAGGGGTGCCAATTCTACGCCCGACGGACGCATCTCCCGGCCCAGGCACTTCAAACCATACCCGTCACCTGGCCCTTTGCGGTCTGGTGTTTGGATATGGTGGGGCCTCTGAAGAAAGCGCCCGGGGGCTTCACCCACCTCCTCATCGCTGTCGACAAGTTCTCCAAGTGGATCGAGTTTCGGCCCATCACCAACGTGAAGGCCGAGCGGACCGTTCTCCTCTTCACCGACATCATTCACCGCTTCGGGGTCCCGAATTCGATCCTCACCGACCACGGCACCAACTTCACGGGCGCTAAGTTCCTGAACTTTTGTCGCGGCCACCACATCTGCGTGGACTTCTCGGCCGTTGCGCATCCCGGGACAAACGGCCAAGTCGAAAGGGTCAACGGCATGATTTTGCAGGGGTTGAAGCCTAGAATCTACAACCAACTGAATCAGTTCGGGAGGAGGTGGGTAGCCGAGCTGCCCTCGGTCATCTGGAGCCTGCGCACGACACCGAGTTGTGCCACGGGGTTCACCCCCTTTTTTCTTGGTCTACGGGTCCGAGGCGATCTTGCCTCACGGACCTCGACTATGGCGCACCAAGGGTCGCGGCATATGACGAGGCAGCAAGAATGGGCGTCGCGCGAGGACACACTCGATCAACTTCGAAGAGGCACGGGGGGCGTTGCTATCCTGCACTCCGACAAATACCAGTGCGACCTCCGACGCTACCACGGCCGGCGAGTCCGTCCCCGAGAACTCTGAGTAGGAGACAAGGTGTTGAAGCAGCGGCAGGACAGCAAGGACTGCCACAAGCTCTCCCCACCCTGGGAGGGACCCTTCGTCATCGCCGGCAAAAAGGCCCGAGGGGCGTACAAGCTGCCAAACGGCAAGGGCGAGATCTACGACAACGCCCTCGAACATCGAATAGCTATGTCGCTTCTATCCATGAGCTCCGTCCCGGGGACGGACCTCACGTGTATGTAAATAAAAAGATTGGCGGGGGTTGCGCCCATTGTTCTCCGGGCATCCTCCACAGGAACCCCCACGAGGGACCTCGCAGCAAGAACCACGAGGGAGGAGAAGAGCACGACCAGAACACCGATCGTGATGTAAGTCTCCCGCGAATTTTCATTCCTGTCTCGTCAATACACAGGGACACACACACTCGTCTCCTCAAGAGGCGTGCGACCATTACCCCCTCACCGTCCTGTGCGAGACAGCGGACGAGGCGTGGTCACACAAGTGCCCCCGGAAGGGGACAGACGAGGTGAAACACCGGGGGTCCGGCCCCCGGCAAAACTCAGGCTTCCGGGCCTTTACGGTCCAGGGGTTTGAAGGCTGGGCCCGCGTGGGTTTCGACAGCCGCCCCAGGGCACCAGAGTCAGGAGCATCGAGGGGTGTGTCCATTACATGGCCTCTGCCCGAGCCCATGGGCTTGGGACACCCCACGAAGTGTCCAAGGCCGCTGGGCAGTCAAGTAAGAGATCCCACCCGAGGGAGGCAACAGGCCCTCGGGCCCTATCGAATGGGTGCGAGACTCCTTGACATACCTAAGTGGTACCTAGTTGGAGCGCGCCATGAGGCCACGTAGTCAACCCCTATCGAATGGGGCATGAGCCTCCACTTGGATTATCTGTTAATAGCTCACCGACTCAAAGCATCCTCGGCCCATCGAGGGTAGGGTGCTTTGCCCACCCCCTCCTTCTCGCGGAGAGACGGTCCGGGGGTCGATTACAAAGACGCGGGCATCGACGATCGTTCCCCCGGCATGAGCGAGGGGTTGGCGATGCCTCGCACGCAGGCCAGTGCTCTAACGAGGGATAAGGAAGAAAAAAGAAGACGAAGGAACCCTTGGAGGAGACCGAGACCACAAGCCCCCCTTCCGCCGCCGAGAGCACCGACCTTCGGTCGTTACGGTCCAGAGGTTCAAGGTTTGGGCCCGTGTGGGTTTCCGACCGGCCGCCTCGAGGCACCGAGTCGGGGCTCTGCCGGATGTGCCGTTGCGCGGCCTTTATTCGAGCCCTATGGCTCGGAGCATCCGACGGAGCGCCCATGGCCGCTGGGCAGTCAAGTAAGAGATCCCAACGAGGGAGGCAGCAGGCCCTCGGACCCCATCGAATGGATCCGAGACTCCCTTGACATACCTAAGTGGCACTTAGTTGGAGCACGCCCCCTAAGGCCACGCAGCTACCCCTATCGAATGGGGCATGAGCCTCCACTTGGACTACCCGTTAACAGCTCACCGGACCGAGGCGCCCTCATCCATCGAGGATAGGATTGCCTCGACCAACACCTTTCCCTTGCGGATCAACGGCCTAAGGGTCGGCGGGAGATTGTGGACACCCCTAGTCGGATCCCGTCAATGAGCGAGGGCCCGGGGGCTGTCATCGCGTCGACCAAGACACCTACCGCGAAGGGTCCCGGCGCCGAGGTAAGAAACCCCGCGAATAGCGCAACGGCCCCCGAAGAAGGAAAGGACGCTCTCCGAGAGCCCTACGACCAGCCAACACACCCACGGATCCTTCATGTGTCAAAAACTACTCCCTACGATCTTAGATTACGAGATTAATTTTGACACAAGAAAGCAAAAGTCTAATTAAACAAAAGATGTTTATTCATTTCGGCGCAGGCTTCAGACAAAAAGGAGGGGCCGCTAGCCCCTCAAGGAAGGAAGACGGACGCAGGCCGCCCGGCGTCCCTACGCCGACAAGGGACGCCCGGCCCTCGGGGGAACGTGGGCTGCGGCCGCCGCCCGAGCCTCCTCCTCATGACGACCGCCGCCACGCCGATCGAGTCGACGCACCCCGCCCCAAGGAGAAGTCCGGAAATCATCCCTGCATGCGTCTCGAGATCTCGCCGTGCTCAAAGCCTCGGGCCCTGTGAGGTCGGCGCCGGTGAAGGACGACGACGCATCAATCCCGGCCACCTTGCCTTGTCGAAGGAGGCGGGTCCCCACGATCGGCAACAAGGCCCGTAGGGAGGTCGTTCTCCGCGACAAGACCTAAACAAAGCGAGAGGGCACAAGAGTCGGGCACGGGAGAGAAGAAGCATGCAAAAAGAGAGGAGGGCACTTACGGGCAGCGTACTCGTCGGCGTTCAGACGCCGGACTCGCTCAAACGCCACGTCTTTGCTCCAAAGACGCCCACCGCCGTCGGCGACTTCCGGCCGCCTCCCTCACCGCCCCTAAATGATCGTGGATGTCATCGAAGGGGAGGCCCGGGGAGCCGCCCGGTGCTAGGACGCGCTCAGCACCAACGACGGGAACCTAAGCCTCCGCGGTGGGAGAGCCGGTCCGGCGGCGGACATTCCTGGCCCCCCCTCAAGCGACGGAGGGGGTAGGGAATGGCGACCGCTAGCGCCGACGTTGCCGAGCCGACTCCACTCCATCGAGGCCGCGGCAAGCACTCAAGAATGTCGAGGAAGAAGCGGGTCGACAAAGCGGTGCGCGCGGATCGAGGGGTCGGAGGGGCCGAGGCGATTTAAGAAGGACGCGTCGCTCAATTCAATGAACCCGAGACGACTCGCCACTTCAATACGCTGCTGCCGCCCGCGCCTCAGCTTCGTGCCATCCGCCGAAAGATCTTGCGTGTATCCCTCACCGTCTGCAACGCACGCACAATGGAGGGAGCGAAAGGTAACTGCCCACGCATAAACCCGCGGACGGACATTTACGCCTCACGAGGGGCCGGGGGACTACACCCGGCCCAGTGCGCTTCGCCAGCGCCCCCTCGGAAAGCTCTCGACAATGGCGAGGAACTCCACATCAAGCATCCTCTAAAACCTCACGAAGAGGTGGGCCCACCTCTTCAGAGGCTCAAAACTACCGTCGGGTACCAAAGTAAATGGCACCCTCGACGCAATCAACCAAAGAAGAATCAGCCTCGACATCATCATCATTCAACAAGACGGCCCGAACGGCCTGCGGCCGAGGATCCGCAGGGGTAGGAATCGGCGACTCGCCCGACCCCCTCTCTGGAGGGACGAACGGGACGACTTCGCCGGAGACTCCTCCGCCAGAACGCCCCTCGGCGCCTACCGATCAGCGACGGACGCGACAACAAGGACGGGCGGGCTGACCGCGCCGACAAAGCTGGCGCTCGACATCCCGGATTCCCTCGCCCGCCGGGGACCCCGCGGTGGTCAAATCGCCCGTGACACCGCTGGCCATCTCGAACGCACCGTGAGGAGCTATTCGCACCTCACCGTACTGTGACAACCACCCCCGCCAGTAATGTCATCTCACGCGCCCATCCCGAGGGTCTCGGATGACACCGTAGCCCACGACGCCAACCCCCTCGGGCGGGTACAAATGACAGTTCCGGTCACCATCAGCGTACCTCGGACACACATTGCCACCCCCCCTCGAGCATCTTTCCCCGGGAAGGCGGGGTCTCGTGAAGTCAATGCCCCCTCGGCATGAATCATTGCAGATCCACGTAACCCAGGAGTACACCTGAAGATCGGGGGAAGGACATCCTCCTTTCCACGACGACGACCAAGGACGCCCCTTCTGGCGGCACGGGTACAAGGCACCCGGCCAAGCAATTTCCTACACTTGGGAACCATGTACTCGCCCGGCCCTTCTTGCGACTATAAAAGGAGGTGCCCGGGCATAGACTAGGGCAGGTCGAAGCACTCACGCCTTGACTTCACACCATTGGCAACCTAGCTCAATCACCACGCACGGGAGACTTGAGGTTCCGGCCTCTCTCTCTCACCCTCGCTTGTATTCTTCTAATACGAGCACCTCGGTGCAGATACACAGCTACTCACTCAACTGGACGTAGGGCCGGCGTTGGCCTGAACCAGTATAAATCTTGTGTCATCTCGCACCAACCATCCGGTTCCCCGACGCCAGCGCAGCACAATTACTAGTCGGTTAGCCGTACCCCGGTTCAAAACACCGACGAGACAGTGACCTATTTACATTAAACTTTTAAAAGACAACCTTCACATGCTTATGATTTTAAATGAACTCGGTTTACAGCATAGGTAACAGCTCGTGTTATTTGTATAACCCAACTTAGTAAAAGCTTGGATGTTTTTTACGTTATCTGTTACAGCTTATTATTTTAGCAGTTTTGGTACTTCAGATATATGGGTTACCTTGACTAAAACAAGGATCACAGTTGTCTTAGTTGTAGCATTTGTCTAACCGAGAATTGAGACAATTTTGAGGGGTGCCTGATTGGTTGGTTATGGCCTAGGCAGTGCTGTACGCTTAGCAGTACTCCAGTTCTTATTAGCTCTGGGCTTGGCACCATGAACTGAATTAGCTGCCCTGTTCTCTGCCATTGCAGAAGGGAAAGAAACGTGGAAGGGAATCTGAGGCAACTTACCAAGTTGCTTCTGCTGAGAAGGTAATGATAACTTGGTGTTGGGTTCAGCTAAAGTTTTCTTTTTTAGTGCCCTGCCAAATCCAAAATAACCATTTATCTTCGTATTCATCTGTGCCTTGAAGCCAGGTTCTTTGATTCTAGATAATCACACAATCTATCTCCCAAATCCATTTTGCTTTAGTGTTGTTTACTATTTGATTCCCGCGACAATGAACTAAAGAAAGCTAATGACACATTTCTAAGAAAATGTACATCGGGTATGCTGAGTTGTGTATTTAGGTATTAAGAAGTAACTATTTCAATTGGCTAATGAAAAATCCTATACAACCAATTGAATTGGCTTTAAGGGTACTGAGAAACAGCTGTTTGATTTGACAAATATAGCATGTTTTATTCTTTATTGAAGCAACAATACTCATTAACTATTGCCTATACAGGCCAAGGGGTCTTTAGCTGCAGAGGAGCAGGCAGGCAAGGCCAATGCACGGTCTATTGAGCTCGTGAAGTAGGTAGTGGGCTGGCAAAATTCCATGAACTGTTAGTGTGAGGATGCTATTGTTTCTTATCTACCTTATTCCAGATCGAGAAGGTCAAGAAGGATATTATAGAACGATTTTTTTTAAAAAAAAAGTTTTGGAGGCCAGGGTCGGCGATGCTGATAAGAAGGTGCAAGAGCTAAATACGAAGCTGGAGAAAGTTAGTGTCCAGCTGTGGTTGCACAATTATCTTCTTTGCTGCTACATTAGGCTACTGTTTTCCTCTATTGATTAGCAGTGATGGTGAAATTTCTGTGGCTAAACAGCCAGCATGTTTTCTGTGTTATATGCTTACTGCTATTGTTTTTCCTTGTATGGCATTCCAGTACTGGTTGTGGCGTGCACGTGTTCAGAAGTTCCCCATCTTTCTTCAATGTCCATGTTGATTGCAACTGAATATATATGTAACTATACCACACATGAGTGATAAACGTGTGTTGAACCTAAACTCCAGATAACCTTTGAGAGTTACTCTTACAAACATTTTTTCCCTGTATATAGTTCTTATCATGGCGTAACATCCTTTTCCAGCCCTTTAAATGGGTGCGCAAAGGCGCGCCTTCTACTAGTAATAATAATACAAGGAGTATTTGGAATACCCCAGACCCGTGTCATATATACAGAATGTACCAAAATATATATACGTCACTGCCAAGAAACAAATCCAACCACAATGATTTATGCTTGAGAACACAGAGAAAGAAACTGGCATTACAAAGTGAAGAAAATTATTACCTTCATTAGATAAGGCAAAGTTCCATTCAGATTCACGAGTGGTTCAAAACAAAACTGGCAACAAGGTGTTCTCGCAACCTAGATATATAAATCTCCAAATAATCAGACAACACCGCTGGCGACATGCATTTCAATACACTCGAAATTAGGTCACTAGACTATCAGCTTAATTATTTACTCCAATGTAATTTCGTTTCGAATGTAGTCATTCATACTACTCATTCATGTAATCGGTAACACAAACCTTAGCGGCTGCTGGAGCAGGGTATTGCTTTGATCCGAGATAATGGAGATCTTAAAAAAAAATTAAGCTTAAACCTTAGCTGCTGGTGGGCAATCAACCATTCCCACGGCTAGGGTTGCCACTCTGACTGACGGTTCATCATGGACGCCCAATGGTGGATGAATGGGAGCCTGCCTGCAAGACGTTCCCAGTCGGAGGATGCGGGCCGTGGATGCACTCTGCATGCTCAAAGTCAATAGCCAACCACGATAGCACATCATGGTCGGTCACCCGTTCAAAGTCAAAACACAACGACACAAGAAATAAAATAAAGATGTAATAATAACGGGTCAGGCCAGCCAAGCTGGTACCTCGGCGTCGCGCGCAATGCACAGCTTCAATGCAAATGCATTATGCACCACTTTACCTTTTTTTTTAAAACACCTGATGTCCGACACAGGTATCACAGTACAGAACATATGTACACGACAAAACATAGCCGAGTCTGCGCTAACGCAAAACAATTGCTTATATAACCAGGACATAGGCTAAACTCTAAATCAGGGCATAGTGCACTCGAACAGCAATGGCTGAGTATCGAGGCGTGGCGCGTATTCACCAGCAGCAGGGGCAGGCGGCCAACGTCTTCCCTGGCCAAGACCCGGAGCGCCGCAGCCATCCGCAACTCTGCCTCGACGCCGGGCGCGCGCTCCTGCTTTTGCGGCGCGCTCGTCACCATGCCATTTGATGCTGCCAACACCACACTTGTGTTCGCCGGCTTCTTCTTGTGGATCATCGGCTCGTGCCTGTGCCTGCTGGCGCTCACGCCTACGCCTGCGGCTCCATGGGCCGTAAGGGCAGGCGCGGCCGTTGCCAGCACCGTGCTCAAGTATCTCTGCCCTCCCGTGGCCGTGAACTAGTAGTAACCGTTCGTTATCACTATCAGGGGCACGGACGCACGTTAACCGTTCGTTACGTTGATAAATAAGGCGTGCTTTACCAGTAACCTTGTGTGAAATGCATGTGTCGTACAATACTGATACTCGAGTGTTGGTTGTCGGTAGTATGTGCTTGCATAATCAAATGGAAATTGGTGCTTGAATGATATATATATAGACATATATATATGGATACGGAAGATCAATACTTCAATAGTGATATTTTGTGTAAATAACAAATTGAAACTGCCAGTTGCGTTTTTGCAAAGACAGCTGAAACAGTGAGTGTTTGAGCTGCTGCACTAATATGGATCGTCGTAGCCCAATCGGGGGCCCTGGAAAGCCCATCACGCAACTGATTCCTTTTCCGTGAGCCGTGACGTCACTGAGACCCCATCAAGTGGGCACGCCAAACCCTCCGTTCCCTCATCACTATAAAGTCCACCTCCGGCCTCAGATTTCTCTCAAACGGCCGGATCTCCCTCAATTTGAATCCCAAATTCCCAATCGCCAAGTCACCGCACGGCTATCCCGATCGTCTGGTCAAGGTATGCTCCCCATTGGATTCGTCCCCTAATCTCTCGATCTAAGCGCTCCGTCTTCCGAACTAAGATCCTTGTAAATTGCTCGCATGGTCTGTGATGTTCAATCGTTACTTTTCTGTGATTTGTTCATGCGGAGTTCGATTTTTGGGTTCTTTCCGTGCTTGTTGGCCGTGGTATTTCTGCTCTGGAACGGAATTTTGTAGATATACCACAGAGTTAGGGTTCAATTCAAAAGATTGATTAGTGTATTACATCAAAATTCAGAGGGTTAAATCATTGCTATCATGATCTTTCGAAAAAAAAATCATTGCTATCATGATGTCTCGAACGTAATCATGCAGAAACCATATAATTATGTTTCAATTGGATAGATTAATTGAGGGTATCATCTAAGTTATGGCTAAATCATCATTACTACTACAGTGTTACCTCAGAAGTTGAGCGATGTCCTGTATGTCAAACTGGTTTCAGTTCGATAGGTTAATTAGTGTATTATCAGTCTCAAAGTTAAGGAGTTCAAAGTTTCAAACCATGCCTGTCATAATGTCATGCTGCCTCTAACACAATCCTGTAGGTATGGTTTGGTTTAAATTCAATTCATTGATTACAAGTATGCTAAAAAACATATGGTTATCGCTTCAAAAAAAAAAAAAAAAAAAGATGTTTATTACTTGCAAAGAAAATTAAGATGGTTAAATTGCCTTGCATCTTCCCTGCCTATTTTGCCTTAGATGGATCTATTTCTGCGCATGTTAGGCTGAAGTGTACAAATTTTTGATGTACTGCTAAACTTTTTTCTTGTTGATACACTGATCCCTTTCAGACTAGAAATTTTTGAATCCACTCGCGCCTTATATTTTCTCCTTGTGTATGTTCAGTTGACATGCTAAATTAGCACTGTAACTAGCACATTGGCAGTTGGTATGCATGAGGTTCTGTTTCTTCTAATGCATGATTCATATAATCTTGGTTGGAAGTTACTTTTAGTTAGTTCGTTCATGCTGAGTTCAGTTTTTGGCTTGTTGCCATCCATAAAAGCCATGGTATTTCTGTTTTGGAACGGAATCCTGTAGATATCATATAGTTTGGGTTCGACTCGAAAGACCAATTAATGTATTGTATCAAAATTAAGAGGGTTAAATCATTCCAATCATGCTGCCTCATAACTTAATCCTGCAGATATCAAACATGGCCTCAGCCAGCCGCGGAGAAACCGACCGCGTCCAACAAGCGGGCCACAAACGTGTGCGGACCATCAAGAGCCCAAACCTCAAGGTATGTCGTTATTGTTGATTTCCAGCTAGATTCTCAATTTTATATTTGATTTGATGCTTGCAAGGTGGTTCGATCGGCCGATTTAATTCCATGCATGACCCAAAAGTGTACAGATCTCTCACCTGAAAATGTACGTGTCTCTTTTGATGATTTCTTTTTATTTGCTGTTTCTTGGGAGATTACAATGCCTCACGCGCCATGGTAGGGCCGCGTTGCCAAAGTTCACGTCTCAATCCCCAGAAGAGCGGAACACTGACATCCATTCCCGATGGCGATGAAACCTCGGAGTCGGACAGTCCGGTTCCGGTACGGGTACATGACTTGACCTGATAGATGTTTGTTTGGAGATGTGAGAGGTAGCAGATGAACTGATGTCGTCGTCGTGCATGGAAACACACACATTATTTAATTTTCTTGCAGAATCGAAGTAAGAAGGATGATCTCTATTGGACGGATAGTGGTATTAAAAAATGTTTTGAAAGTTTTTATGAAGCTGATAGATGCGGGTCTCATTTCAAAAAGGCCAGAAGCAGCAGGTAAGCCACTACCACCACGAAAGCGGAGCCCCAATAAGAAGGAGACTCACACGAGAGGGGCGACTAGCGCCAGCAGCGAGCCACAGCATGATGTACACCATGAGCAGACCATGTCAGGGCCAAGCACTCTGCTGCAAGGGACAGTGCTCGGCAAGACCATATCACCCTTAAATGATGAGACCACGACTGTCCAGCACGAGGTTTTTGGTCCTTTGCAAGTGTACAGGTATATATAGCCGATGTACTAACCTTGAAACGTGGTAAAATAATTAGCAGATCCGTACTCTATGTGTGTCTGTGTAATAACCTTGAAACATGGTTTCCAGGCAACAGGTGGTACAGTTGGTATAGCTACGGCAACGGTGAAACTGGTTTCAGCCGATGGAGAGGAGAAAATAGCAAGTTCAGATGGAACATGTTCGGTCACTGCAGCTTACAGGGCTATTAACCAAATAATCAAGGTTTGTTGCCGCCACACTTTAATTCCTTGCACTTGTAGGGTAGGTACATTTATAATAACAGTAACAGTTAGTAAAATAATAGAGCAACATGGATGCTGTATTTTTTTTATTCTTTTTGGTTGACCATCGGACGATCACATTAATGAAGAAAAACTTATCTTATTGGGCTAGAGAACAATATATCTACAGGCTCCATATCCATTTTTTTTTTTTTTTTTGAAAATAGATTCCAAATGTCATTGTCCGAGAAAAGAGGACCAAAGTTACAGGTAGCGGAATTGCAATAACTCGAGTTGATGTTACAGTCACCGGAGATGCGAGCAACAGTGCCGCCATACATGCCTTGGCTGGCAAATCTTTCAGGTTACTATAGTCGTCCTTTGAAATCTGTTCTCATTATTTTCTTGTTCCATGCCAATATGCCATGCATGCTCTCTGCTACATCTCTCAGTATGTATTTGTTGATTTGATTTCAGCGGGAGCGGTGAAGCCAGGGACTTTGTCGTGTCTAATGTTATAGCCTACCTGGATGCATTGAACAAGATTTACAGTTCGATAGTCTACAGTTGGATAGACATCAACGCCCGTTCTGATGATGAGCTGCAGGCCCTCAAGGAAGAGAATGCATGTCTTAAGAAAGAGAAAGCAGATGAACAGGCCCAGAACGCACATATCAAGAAAGACAACGCACGTCTCAACGAAGAGATCGCATGTATCAAGGAAGAGAAAGCAAAGGAGCTACAGGCACTCATCGAAGAGAACACACTTCTCAAGGAAGAGAAGGAGCGCTGGTCGGCTTGGTGTGAAGGCGTGTGTCGAGCTACTAACAATCTCCAGAACAAGCTTATGTCTGCGCCAGGTAGATAGAACCGCCCGTAGCAGGACAAGTTTGAGTGCGTGACACAAGTCATTGCCTGGGCAGACAACAGCGTACGTCCAAATAGACAATCGATCGGGCGTTGTCCGCGCTGACGTCGATCGGGTTTTGTTCTATCATCTGTACCGCGCGGACGGTCGGGTTTTGTCCTATCTGTTCGACACGACTTACTGTGGCTGTTTTTAATCTGGCAAAACAATATACCGTGGCTAGTAAGTAGAGCGGATATACGCTGATAAGTTCAAGACAACTTGTATCCAATATTCCTTAGCCTCGTTCGGTTGGGGTTTGGCTTCCAGGAATGGTTTTGACCTGATTGTTAGTTTATATTTGTATAAGATTCCATCATCCGGAATGAATCCTATCTTGATCCGCCCGAAATGAACAAGCCCTTAGGCAGGCTATATGATCGTCCTAATAGGGCATATCTTTATGTATCTAATTATTATGAAGTGGCAGTTCTAATAGGGCATATCCAGAATGAATCCTGTCTTGATCGGTCTGAAACGAAAAAGCCATTACATATAGATTTCTTGATCATCAAAAGTTGTTCGGAATCCCAGAGGAATAGAGGATTAATTAACTAACAGTCCAGGAACTTGCATTGACACTTCATGAGACAGCCGGCCTTTTTTTTTTTTTTTGACAAGAAACATTTCATTCATAACTCAACATCATGAAGCTATTAGAATCATTACAGAGTTAATGGTTACAAACTGGAGCGCACTCAAAAGTGGACACCCATGATCATGACTAGGATTAGTGCATGAAAAGGTAACTGATCTGACTGTAAAGAGGCTAAGCTCTGTCTTGCCAGTAAATCAGCCATTTGATTCTGATTGGGTGTTAGTTTCTTTAAGAACGTTGAAATCAATGATAATAGCACGTAAAGATATATGGTGTGTACCTTCTTTGAGAACGTTGAAAACAGTGATGATAGCGCGTAAAGATATAATGGAGTGTTCTTGTATGGCGGCGCACGGAGCACTAGTAACGAAAATGATTTTGCGTGATACCTGAAAATCTTTTCCGTGGCGGGCACAAAATTTGCCCATCACGGTTAATGCCCCCCACGTCCCGGAAAATCGATTTTGCGTGGCGGGCACCTTAACGCGCCCGCCACGGAAAAATAGTGTATTTTCCGTGGCGGGCACGATAAGGTGCCCGCCACGCAAAATTGATTTTCCGTGGCGGGCAGTTTTAAAAGCCCGTCACGGAAAATGCGGCCCAATAAACCCGGGCGAGGCCGATATCCGCCTCTAATATAAATACAACACTTAGGGTTTTAGTCAATCGGTGGTTCACTCCAACAACTCTCTCCTCCACGAGCACCGCGCGGGCACGCCGCCCACCACTTCCTCTCGCGCACCTGCGCTGCTCGAGCACCGGCGGCGCTTTCCTCCTTCCGCCGGGGGAGCACCTCCCCACCCCGCCACCTCCCTCCCGATCCCTCCTCCCTCGCTCTCCTCCGAGCCGGCGGGTTCGTGGCCGCGCGAGTCCTCCCGGGTCGGGGCGCCGCGCGCGGCGGCGGCGTAGATCCACACGCGGCGTGCGGCGGTGGCGCCGGCGACCGCCATCCACGGCGGGGGGCGACCTCTACAGCGGATCCGGCTTCCCCGCTTCGCATCATACGGCGGCCCCCTGCCTCCCCTCGTCGCCGGCGGCGGCCCCCTCCGTCCCAAGGCCGCGGCGGCGGCACCCTCCCAGTGCTTTCGCGACGGTGGCGGATCTGGCTCCCCGAGTGTGGGCTCGGCGCGCTCGGCAATGGCCCCCAAGCGGATCGACCACCACCATCACAGGCCGGAGCTGCGGTGGCCCTCTCCTCCCGACGCGTAGATCCGGCGGATCCAAATTTTGATCGAGTAGATCCATGCCTCCTAGCTGTGGATCGAGCGGGGCCAGCCATCCAAATAGCCGGATCTCGGCACCGACGAGCAGCGGGCTCGCCCGGCGTGTGGATGGGGCTCACCGGGCTGTGGATGGGCTCGCCGGGCCTTGTGGATGGGCTCGGTGGGCTCATCAAAGCATTTTTCCTTTTTTTTTTTTTTTAAGTTGGATTAACCGTGGCGGGCGTTCCTAACTAGCCCGCCACGGTTAATTGATTAACCATGGCGGGCACTATAGCCCGTCACTATTATTCCCGTATTAACCGTGACCTATAGAAGGTGACGGGCCCATTTACCCGCTTCGTTAAATAGAAACTGTCCGTCACGCAAAAATGAAATGAGTACTAGTGGAGCTGAGGTGATGATAACTTATTCATTCCTTTCAAAAAATGATAACTTAATTATTCATTGGAGTGTACCTCTAGAACTCAATTGTTACCGTATGGCGGCGGAGGCAGCTATATGGCTAGGTTTGGCAGCCGCCGCCGTAACTATACAAAATCCTGCCGTAACTATATAAAAATCCCGCCGTCGGTACTGGCTCCGTCCCAAAATACTTGGGTTCTAGGATCGGACACGACTGCCATGCATACTGTTTGTGCATTTTGTTGTCTCTCTGCATGCGCGCGCCCCCTCTCCTCTCTCTCCACACGCCATGCTACTTATGTCCGTGACTGAGACTCCGAGAGGATATATTTGTTTATATATTCATGTAGTGGGAGACAGGAACGTGATGGATGAATGGTTGCAGTGTTGGGTATAAATTGCAGGAGGTAAAACAACTTCTATTTTGAAACTTTTTTTTTTAAATGCTGCCACGTCAAGTATTGTGTGTGTGTGTGTGTGTGTGGGGGGTATGTTATCGGAGTTATTTAAAGTCACTGGAATTTGCTGCGTCCACAGCATTTCAGGCATCCGTGGTCTTCTGGCTGTGCGACACGTCGCTGCCCACCCTGCGCGGTGGTGGCTCCCGCCCGCGCTGCATGCCTGCGTCCCTCGACCGAGCGGTAGAGCTGGCGCCCGGATTCACCGGCGGACGCGCGTGAAGACAGCAGCTAGCAGTGTTGTGCTGCTACATGCACAGTGGGTCCAAAAGTAACCCCACTCATTTTCATACATTTTAAAATGTTTTAACTACAAAACTAAACATTAAATTAATTTTTCGATTTCACCATTATATTTCTTACATTAAAAACTTCAAAACTAGATCTCACTTGGGTATATTTAGAAAAAAAAACATATACCCAAAACCTTATATTAAACACTTAACCCTAAACTCTATATTAAACCATTAACTTAAACTAACGTATCAAACCATGTACTCATAGCTGTGAACTGTGTAGTTTGTCTTTCTAAGCTACCAGCTTTAGCCTTCGATTGTTGTGAATTCCCGATCATAAATTGTATCCAATAGTTATGTAATGTATGGTTCAAATAGCACCATTAGTGTAATGATCAGGACCATGATAGCTACGATGGATATACGCTTGATCTTAGTTACTGACGCCATGGGATGTTGGCAACTACTATATATTAACGTCGACATCTTAGCTTTCTCATATCTAAATATGGATCCTTAGGGCACCTCCAAAGTGTGAGTCGAACCATGCTCGACATTGTCGATAGAGAAAATCGATTTTGAGGGGACAGTTCGATGTCTCGGTGTGGATCAAACCGTGCTCGACACACTCTCTCCCACCTTTCCCAATTCATCTCATCCCCTTCATCTCGCCCACGTCGCGCCCAAGCGGATGGTCGGCCTTGGTCCCTCGTCGGCGCCGAAGCTCGCTTCATGGCGGGTCCTTAAGCGTCCACGCCCGGCCGGATGGCGGAGGCTGCTTGCGGCCGGACTTCGCCCCGGCGGCTTGGGTCCTCACTGGGCCCTGGCTCGCCCGCGGCCTAGGTCCTCGCCGGCGCCGAAATGCACCCGCGACTGGGTCCTTCTTGCGCGCCCGAGGCGGATGGCGGCGAGGGCTGCGCGGCCCGGACTTCGCCCGTGGCCCTAGGTACTACTTCTGCGCCGGGGCTCGCTTCGGCGTCTGGTCACGCGCGGTCGGACGAAGCCCTTGGCAGCGCTGGGGCCCTCCCCCTGCCCCGCCGCTCTCTCGGTTCGACTTCTATATATGGTTCGCTTTCAAACACCGACACATATGGTTCGATATGTCGTAGTGTGCATGGTTCGGTTTCCCACTCCCACGGTTCGCTTCCAACCAACACCGGAGATGCTCTTATCTATCGAGCATAGACTAGCGTTATTCTTTAAATCATGGTAGGGCGTCAGAAGGGCGCCCGATGTTCTAGTACACTAGAAGGCCGGGTCCGGTGGGCCGTTATATATGGTAGCAAACAATCCAAACTTGTGTGGTTTTTCTTTTAGATAACGGATAAAATATCCGGCCTCTACGTCCGGAGACGCATTACCTGACCCAATTATTACAGAGTTTATAGAAAAAGAGCGACAACCGCTCAAAAAAATAAGAACAAAGAACTAGCACACCTATTGTTGACACAAAAAGTGTCTCTTGTGCCGCATTACCTGCGACAAGCCGAAGTAGCTAGCTTAACTTGAGTGCCCGGTGTATCGATCCGGTGGCGTGTCGATCAATTTGACCTGTAATTGATAAGGAGATAAACGTGAGATCAGGAACGTGCCTAGTGAGACCAAGACAGTTCCACAAGTACGGCCCTGAAGCCACTTACGACGACATATAGCTATAGAAGCTATCTGCACACAAGTTTATGAACGCGTTCTCGACAGCGTGTACAAAACATGAAAGAGTACGATTACCGAACGGGCATAAGAAGACATGTTTGAACAAGTAAATCGATCATCAAGATATGATATCATAAAGCTTATTGCATGGATCGAATCAGTTGACAACATGGTAGACAAAAAGCGGGTAAATCATAAATATAGATCTAATCTAGACAACACATGCATAGGTCTCATCCAACTAGTCTGCCGCGTCTAGTTTTCCTAAACCCGTCTAGCTTAAACCCTCACAAGCTAATCCACCGCATGATATGGCTTGTTGTTAGATCCAAACCACTTCTCACAACTAGATCAATCCACCGCATGATACAATTTAATCATGGTAAGCTAAAAGCATGCATATATCTAAACAGATCCACAATTACTCATTACTCGTGAAAGTATATATGCATAAACAAAGAAAGTACACGTGTAAGCTCAATCTAATGATAAAGACAGAGATCTATTCTTATTTGTCCGCCGCACGACTAACCGTCCTAAACCCTTTTTATCCTAACAACAATCCACCGCATGATACACTTTGAAGACTAGACATTAACAGTAGACAAACCTACACATGCAAGCTACACGTATATGCATAACCGTATTCGAAGCTTGCCGAATCGAGGTCCATGAAGAAGGAACTCACGCGAAAAACCTATCGATTAAACCGATCTCTAGTCCACGGATGACTAGCTCTAGAGTAACCCAAAGACACATCTCGTCGCCGCGATGCCCCGATCTGTCAAGGCTAATCACGCATCGAACCCGCAACATGTGACAACTTAGATTGATCTAAGCTCGGCTATGATAAGCAAATAGATCTAGTGACACGGTAAGATGAATATCAAGAGCATTAAAGACAACTAGATCCATGACAAGATGAAGCCGAGCTCTATCAATCTAAATTGGACAAAAGTGTGTGCAAACATAATTAAAATAATAAATAAGGGTATGCAACACGTGGTAACTTGATGAATTCATTAGATCTTGCCAAATCTAATGAAGCCGATAACTAGCTCCAAGCTAGACCTTAGCCTGCCGCACGACTCATGATCTAACAAAGAACCCTCTTGTCCCATAGCATAAAACCGCCGCACGCGATCTTGTTGGTATTTGATAAGCCTACGAAAATATTTATAATTTGTATAATCCGCAAGCGAACGGATACCGGTGAGCACTTCACCCGGGAGAGGGTTTTAATATCGAATCCACAGGGAAATGGTTGAGGGAGACTACGATCTAATCTTAACCCAGAGTAGCACAAGACTTAAGAAGGTTGAGAGTGTAGAGAGGATTACTAAGATATCTAGTTCTTATCTTGATAAGCTATGATGATATCGTCTTAGGGGACGTACTCAAAGGAAAGCGAGGGGACGAAACGTGCAATCCTCCGTAAACGAGGGTCTGCTTGGCCTATCATTCGGGGGTGGACTACAAAGGACTCAACGGGGACTGTCACTCCCGCGATCTACCACACGACCGGAATATAGGGTGCATTCACAAGCAACCTCGGTCTAAGCACCACGCCTAAACGTAAGCTACTCCTCTAATCTATAGGGTCCTACAGATTAAAGTACTCAAACAAGAGTTGTGAACAATAAGAACTAGTACACCCCTAAGCTTTGGGAAGAGGGAAGAGCCACTCCAAGCTGCTGCCGCTACGCCGGGCCCCCGCTCTCGCCGCCTCCGCGCCGATCCGCGCTCTCGCCGCCGCTGCGGGTCCCGCACGCGTCGCTGCCGCTGCCGCCATCTTGTGCGCTGGCGCCGCCGCCGCCGCTTGCCCCCACGCCGGAGGAGCGTGGCCGGAGGTTAGGGTTAGGGTTGTGAAGACGGGAGTTGGAGCGGAGACGGGAGGGGATGGGCGTCGATTTTTGTGTGAGGCACCTAAGGGAGAGGTGAGGGAGAGAAGTGAAGTGTTGGTATATATATTTCGGCCACGATTTTCCGTGGCGGGCATTGTTAAAAACCGCCACGGTTGTCGACGCCACGGTTAATCGATTAACCGTGGCGGTTTTTAACAATGCCCGCCACGGTTAATAGGGATTAACCGTGGCGGTTATTTACAATGTCCGCCACGGTTAATCGATTAACCGGTGACGGTTTTTCCCCGCCGGAGGGGGGTGCGAGCCACCTATTTTCCGTGGCGGTTTCTCAAATTCCGCCACGGAAAATAAAAATCGAACACCACGTAAAATCAATCTTGTAGTAGTGTAGGTTAACTTCCAGCGAGGTACAAGTTGTGGAGGTGGCACCGACAGGGCCGGCACCTTCTCCGGTCCCTTCCCTCTCTCTATCTCTCTTGATCTAAAGACTAGATCTATCTAGATCTAATCTCCTCTTGCATGCTAACTCTTCTAGATCTATTTCTATCTAGACCTAGGAGGAGACTCGGGGTCTCGACCTATTGATCTTGAATAATAATGAATTAGGGTTTCACCACGGGGGTGCAGGGGTCTGCCTTATATAGCCCTTGGCGATGAACGAGGGACCCTTGGATCAAACCGACCTTGAGCAACGGTATAGATACAATCTCAATGTCGGTTAGAAACCCGACCTCCAAAGTGGGCTGGATTGGGCTCCAACTCTGGCGTCGCCATGAATGGGCTCGGCGATCGCCCGAGCCCCCGTGTCTAGCGACATCTCCTTCCTCCCGGTGTCTTTTGGTGTCTTCTAGAATGTTTTAGTCCACTTTTTTGGATTGAGTTGCCTCACGGTCAAGTCTTATCATCGTATGAGGCGTAAACTCTTAGGTTTCTCACTTTTTCTTATCTGCGTTTATCCATTAAGTCCCTATAAAGATATAAATCACCAAAGCTCGTGGAATTATGTTAGTAAAGCCCCTAGTCTATGTGAATATTCATTTTATGGCCTTATTCCATGTTTAGTTGACTATTGATATTATGCTATAACAGGTGTCAACAAGCTCCCCCAAGCTTACCCTTTGCTAGTCCCTAGCAAAGCCAAACTTAGCAATGGATCAGGAGTTGCTACAACGCTTTCACACCTTCAAAGTACACATGCTTTCAAATAAAATTTCTCTCCATATAAGAATAAACTTTTTCAACTTTCAACCTACCCATATTACCTTTAACCATGGAGCTTATAGCTTTTTTCTTGGGATCTTGGGTAATTGAAAAATAGAACAATCAAGTCAAGCACCATATCTCAAACTCTTTATTCAATTGTCCTTCCGGAGTTTTTTTTGCAAATTTTTGAAATAAAACTCGGTTTTCATTATGACTCTCTCAAGTCTCTCATTTGTGGTATTTGTGGATCCTCACTAAGGCAACAAGGTTGTTTTGCCCTTCTCTCATAATCCGTGGTATTTTTAGCTAAAGGCGTAGGACACTATGCCTTCATCTCTCTCACCCTATATCTAAGGCTTATATCCTGGAGCTCATAGGTGGGAGAAAACTACATCTACTTACTAAGCATATATTGTAAGTTCAAGCAATGGATCCAAAGTCACGAGTCATACTTGATCAAGTGATGCATGTGTATGGTGGAATGAATATGGTGGTAAGTAATGGTAGGGAATGCAATGAATGCAATGAGATGCATCTACTGGATGAAGGGAAAGCCTAATTCTACTTTGGCTCCTTGAAAGATCTTCTCTCTTTGGAATTTGGAATATTTATGAGAACTTGGGTTGTATCTCTTTTTTTCTTTCTTTTCCCATATATATATATATATATATATATATATATATATATATATATATATATATATATATATATATATATATATATATATATATATATATATATATATATATATATATATTATTATTTGGAGAGGCGGGCATCTAAGTACCCATTGTTTTCGGGACACTTGTCCATTTTTTTAACTCTCCTTTATTCTTCTCTCTTTTTTTTAAATACAACCCAAATCTCTTTTGCAATAAACTTTTGAGAGATAGACAGAAGTAATGGAGCTTTGTAAGATATTGGCTAGATATGGATGGGTGGAAGGGTGTAGGGAATATTTTTTTGGTTGTTCTATCCCGGGGATAGGAGTAGAACATTTTTAGTGTATATAGTGGATGCATAATAGTGTATATGGTGGTAGATGCGTACTTCCGGGATGGAAATAGCATATGAATGGAGTCAAGTGAAGTGAAGTGCAATGTAATGGAGTGGAATAAGATGGAATGGTGGTGGAGTGAGATGGAGTGTACATGATCGGCATGACAAGTTTCTAAGGATCGATAAAGATTGAACAAACTTAATGCAAAGCAAGCAGCCTATATATATGTTAAAGGGGTTTTCCTAATCTAGGGAGCATGTATATATGGCTGTGGTAGGAGGTTCAACACTCTGTCACACAGGGAACTTATCATGTGCACTTCTAAAGTTTTAAAACAAATCTCCGTAAATCTAGTATCACTAGGAGTAAGATCAATAGCAGCTCAGACTCTCATATATCATATCCGTCAATTATCTAAACTTTAGAGCAAGCAATTTGCAACCCACAAGTTTTAGGTTCAGAGTAAATCTCAAGTCGAGCAGTTTTGCATTTAAGGCTCAAGAGAAATTAATCTTGAAAGCTAGGCACCGAAAAGGAATTACAGTAGAGCAACTATTCATCATTTCCATGTATGAGAATTAGCTTTAGAGATCATTTTATATAGGTGGAAAAGAAAACCTCTGGTACACTCCTATTTATTTATTCCCAAACTCTAGCAAAGACTCTTTTAAACGACTAGACTTTTATAAAACTAGACTTCTAGCAAACTCTCTAGCAAACCAAGCAAACTAAATATTTAGCTAATAATAATAATACTATAGTAGAGATACTTATCGGAATAACTGGGGTGCTCTCCCCAAGCCTGATTGAAGTGTAGGGTCATTGATGATGAGGAAGTTGAGGTAGATGGCGATGATGATGTCGACCTATCATGTCTCTCTTCCTTTGCATCCTGCTTTGAACTCAAATAGACAACAAAGCTAGTGGAACTTGATTAAACATTAGAGGTTAGCCACATTAGCTTCATGTGCCTAGAGATGGATCATGATTATTCTAAGTAAAACTTCAGCAGGAAAATATTTTTGGAGTTTTTATAAATTTATATGCGTCAGAGAACTATGATGCAAATGCAACTAGATGAATGAATAATTATTTTTATGCCACCACGGTGAATATCCTTATGGGTTATTACACACCACAAGATTATTCACATGGGGCTTTAGAATTTTCAATGCAATGTTAATACAGAAATTAAATATGCTAAAGGAAAATGATTATGCAAAGAAGTAAATATGCTAATGCAAGATGCATGTTGACGGTCACTAACGATATATTTTTTCCGTCAACTTACTACCATAAAGGGAGTAAAACTATACCTTTTATACTCATATACATTTATTACTAACATATTTCCACTTGTAGTGTTCGAAATGTATTTTGTAGTATTTATAATAAATACAGGTGAAAATACGTCCCAAAGTACGCCATCCTGAAAAGCGCATTCTTAAGACTATCAAGCCCGAGGATGGAAATGGACCAAATCGACACGCCTGGACCGGGCCAAGCCCACACCACGACTTTTCAAGCCCAACCAAAGCAGCACGCCGAAGCTCGGACTGGGCCGAGCCCAAAGGGGTGCGGGCGCACCCCAAGGTGCGGCCGCACCCTGATGGGGGCGGTTCGAGCCCAGCCGGCGCGTGGCGGTACATTAAGTGCTCAGATGGTCGGTTTGGGTGTTGATGGCCGGTTACAACGTGCACTGGACGCCCCGCTTAGGTCGGTTTAGGGGTAGTTAGGTCATTTAGCTCACTCTCTCTTGTGTATAAATACCTCCTCCCTCTCCCTCATTCCACACACCACACTTGGAGTCACCACACCAAAGACACTCACACTCTCCACCTCACTCTCCACCTCCACTTCTTCTTCTTCTTCTTATTTGGCTAGCATTGGAGTAGAAGAGCTACAAGAGAAGAGCTTGTAATCTTGGAGCAAAGTGAGCTTGGTAATATAAATCCTCCATGGATCTTTCTCCTATGTGCAAGTTCTATTTCTATGATCATGGTCTAACTTATGAATTAGAGTATAGTCTTGTTCATGTTTTTAGTGTTGGTGTATGAACTAGCATATAGTTTGTATATCATAATCTTAACGTGTTCATATTTGTTCTTCATCGATCATCGTATGCTTAACATGATTATAGATGGGATAACGGTTCGTCGTTCTTTTCGGGTTTGCTCTTGTCTTAGTCCGTCCATCCGTAGGGTGGGGATCCCGGGGACAAGAGTAGTGCTCTGCACGCTGCATGGTGCCCGGGTATTACGACACCTTCGAATATGAGAGCATGCCACGGTCGTGAGGGTAGGCGGCAGGTTTGTGACAGCCTTTTGTCCGTCCCTTGTAATCCCTCCACGTTCACATGTGATGTAGGAGTTCGTAAATGCTTTCCATTGGGCCGGATGGTACCGGGAAGTCTCCCCTGTTATCCTAGACATAACCATGCTCATATCGTGTTAGCATATGATCCTAACTATTCATTGTAAGACCATGACTAGAATACATTAGATTACTCCATAGGACATTCATTTATTCTTTATCTATTTTATTTATCCTTTCCTGGTGGATTCCAATGTGTGTGTCACACTATCTATAAACCGTATTGCTTACCCCCGTTATGATCGAGTTGGTCTTAGCGTGCACACATTTCATCATCCGGATGCCATGCTACTTCTTATACAACATGCCTTCCTTTGGAAAAATATAAATAACGATACCACGAATACTTCCGGTGAAATGCTACAATGATAGATCCGTGCGCTGCGGATGAAATATCAACTATGGCAAGATCTATCACCGTTGATTGAAAGTGCGTTATCACCGACACGGTGATTCCACTTAGTGATATCGACGGCACGCTTCCTAGCGTCGCCATTAGAGATGGGTTCTAAACCTTGTTTCTAGTGATTGCGCTTGGGAAATGTCAACAAAAGCATTTCGACGCCGTTGCGGGAATAGGTTTCATATCTATTTTTAGTAACGACGTTAAGAAATGCCAACAAGCATTTACTGGCGCCGTTGCGGGGATAGGTTTTATATCTATTTTTAGTAACGACGTTAAGAAATGCCAACAATGCAGAAAGATAAATATGATATGCAATTAAATATGCAATGCTAAGAATTAAATATGGATAACTACTGAGTTACCTTTCGGCGAGGGTTCAATGTTTTAAGTCCTCTGAACAAGACTACTTACCTTGGTTACTCCTTGAGTGTATCATCTGATCTTGGTAATGGTGTTACCCATGTTCTTTTCTTGATCCAACATTTAGAAGTGAAAGTTTGATAGTGGGGGTTGGCGGTTTCTTGTTTCGGTGCATGCTTTGTGGGTTCGAGGCCATTCACTTGTAGAACTTTAATGTAACACCCTGAAATTTTGCATTTTTGGAAATAGCTAAAATAAATTAAATATGCATTTTTGTGCTCATGAGAATATAGGAAAAATAATAATTCTTATGTAAATAAAATCAATCATAAGGTTAGACACCTGTGTGATGCACTCATGCTGCTGCATATTTAATTCTTTGATGATTGGTTTTGGTTTGAATTGAAATTGTATTCAAATTCCTTTTGAAATGGTTCAAATAAAAGAAAAGGATTTCTTTTCCCTCTCTCTCTTGTTTCTCCTTTCAGCCCAAAGGCCCAGCCGGCCTACCTCTTCCTTCCCCTTGTTTTCCTTCTTTGGACCGTGCTCGGGCCTTCTCATAACTTGGGCCGCCCAATTCGCCTAAGGCAAGTAGCGGCTCATTGCGGCCTCCCCTCCTTGGCCCGCGGTGGATGACAAGCGGGACCCGCGGCTTCTAGGGGCATCCCCTTCCTCAAGTCGGACGAGCCCGGCTACGCTTTCGTCAGCGGCGCCGCACGAATCCGTTGATGCGGGCCCTTCCTTCCCCGCGGCTCCCTTCCTTCTAGGCGCGGTGCCCTCCTCTTTATAAGCCGAGCGCGAGCACTGCAGCGTCGTTTCCCAGCTAGCCGCATTTCCATCGCACCGAGAAACCTGGCGCCGCCATTGCCGCCCTCGCCCCGGACCTCGAGCACCGCCTCGCCCGTCGTTCGTCGTCTTCGGGGCGTCGTCGAGGTTCGCGTCGCGATTTAAGCGGTAGTCCCTTGTCTTCTTGATTTGCACCACGGTTGCTCACAATGCATCGCCCACCTTGAAGAGTTCAGCCGCCGACCGCCGTTCTCCGCCGTGCGTCGTCGTCCGTCGATCTGCCTCGATTCATCTCGTGGGTGAGCCGCCTTGACCCCCTCCTCGTTCCGTGTCGATGGTTTCTCCGATTATGGCCACTAGGGCCGAGGATTCGTGTCTTGCCCGCGACATTGCCGCCATCGGCCATGGCGTAAGCCCCGCGCACTCATGGCGTTCCGACCGCGCGATTGCACGAGCAGTCGCGTTCGCGCGTGCCGTCCTTGACCACGTCGGATCGACTCGGCCTTGCCGGTCCTAATCGCGAAATCGCGAACTCGGCGATCTCGCCGCCGTCGGCACGGCAGCGCCGCCCGCCGGACTCTCGATGCCCGGCGGTGTGGGCGGTTCCACTCACCGATCTAATCGAGCCCTTGGCCCCGGATCCGACGACCACAGTCGAAGATACCCTTTCGGGTGTCGATTTGCACAAAAGTCCCTGCATCTTTTTAATGATCACAGCCGCGGTCCTTTGCGCCTTTGCACGCTCAGCGTTTTCACTGCTGAAAGCGTATTTACATCTGTTCGGATCCCGAATACGTTTTCAGTATTTACGAACTGCCATCATTTTTATTTGATTATAACTTTCACGTTTTAACTCCAAATTGATCCGTTCAAATTGCGTTAGGATCGTAGTTAAATTTCCTAGATGTTTATGCCACTGTTAGTTCAGTTTACCACTGTTAATTTTCTTAGTTAGATTTAATTAATTACCTTGCATTAATTAGCTTTGTTTTATTCAGTATCTCGCTCGATTTAGCTCCGATTCGCGTGATCTTTATATCTGTGTGATCGTAGTAAATCGTAGAATGATTTATGAAACTTTTCAATTTATTTCTGTACTGTTGGTGCAATGTTCTAATGATAGGCTTGTTTGCTTTGCATGAATGATTCGGATTGTGTGTTGTTGCGTGGTGTTTGAGTAGAAGGTGATCGGTTCTTTGGTGATCGGTACTACGGTGACCAGGAGTACTACGAGGACCAGCAAGACCAGCAACAACCACCTGCTAAAGGCAAGTATAGCTTGGGCTTTACCTTGTTGACCTAATCACCTTTAATCATTAATTCATGTGCATGAGTTTAATTAATTTGCTTTAAGGATTGTCCTAGTTTTGTTATCTGTTCCTTGTTACCTTGGGATATATGCATTGGGTAGTTTGCTAGCGCTCAACTTAAAGATAAATGAACCCAATGATGTTACTTGTTTATGAAATGTTGGTGATGGTGAACATGATAATGAAACAACAGGGGCGAGGGAGCTCTTTTGAAGCTCTTGGCCCTCCATAAGGACCGATCCGTTGGCAAAAGCTGGGAAAACCGCATAACCGGGAGGGTCATGTGGCTCGATCAGTAGTTGATTAGAAAGCTCGTGTCTAGCTTGTTGGGGGTTACCCTTGTGGCGCAAAAAAAGGGGTTGTCGGTTGGGTATAGTGCGGTCCCCTGTCCCCTTGTTTATAGGTCGTGTCATTGTGCCATCGGGAAGGTTGGTCCTATATCCGTAAGCCTTCTCGAAACCTATAGCGGGAAGGTTGGTCCTATATCTGCCGCCTTCGAAACCTATAGCGGCTCTGACTTGTTAGATAATCTTTTCGAAAGGCTATGTATGATTTTCGGTGTAATGGAAGTCATGAGCCTTTACATTTGGAAATCATAACTCACGGTGAAAGTGTACATCTCTGCTTGTGAGTAAAAGCTGTTATAACAAAGTGCTCACGGTTATGAGCGGCCCGAAAACTTGACGGAATAAATGTAACATGGTGATAATGGTGAATAATGGCGATACTTGAACAGTGGTGATCTTAATTAATTGTTGGGGAATAAATGGTGCCCAAGCGAGAACTTAGAATGATTAGAATGAATAAAACTTTGACTTACTAAAAAGCTTACCGCGGTATAACCGGTCTCGACTTTTTGAGCCTCATTTACACCCATGTTATACTTGTTGAGTACGTTGTGTACTCACACTTGCTTTATATTTCATTTTTGGGAAAATCCCGGATGGGTACAGATGGCCATGGTTATCAACCTTACGAAGATGACTACTAGGCTTGAGTGTCAACCACTCGATCTTCCCCTGTGGAGATGAAGGCGCCACGAAGCTTAGCTAGTTTCTATAATATTGTTAAGATTTTTGTGATATTTATGTTTTGAGATACGAGTTCGTGATGTAATAAGGCACTTTCGGATCATACTATTTCCTTTAATTTTGTCATTATATGTGTGCGATTGATCCTAGGGTGCACATATAATCTATTGTTCAATTTGTTCTATAAATTGGATATGACATTTAAGGAAGTGAAGATTTCTCCGTATTTTGCTCGAAGTGTGTCCTGCGTGCAAAAGACAAGGCGAGAGATCAAGTGCATGGGCCCCGTTGGTGGGAAAACACCAACAGAACCAAAATTTCATTCTTCTCTAAAACCTCGGGCACATCAAACAAGATAAAGTTAATGTTTATGTGTTTCCTTTTCTATAAAAAGGGTGATAAGATCGAGAAGATGGAACATGAATATTGCAATACAATTGCTAAAATGATTAGGACTATGAGATCAAGAAAGTGGTGTTAAGAACAACAAAAAGAAACAAAACATGTTGAGCTAATAAAGTTGGATCAAGTCGGGGTGTTACTCTAACATGTTTGGTTCTTTATTCATGAACATGCCATAATTAAGAGAAAGCTTATTTATTGACAACTCACCTCAAGATGTTACCTTATTATTGGAGCATGATGGCAATTGTAGCAACTTGTAGTGGTGCTTTTCTTTTTTGCTTGAAGCTTTCTTGATTTGGCCTTTTGTGTAGCTTTTCCTAACTTGTCTTCTTTCTCTTTATTCCTTAAGGTTCTTTTTGTGTACGAGCGTGTCCTCCTTGTGAAAGGTTTGTTGTATCTTGCTTCTTCTCGGTGTGAGTTCATCTCGGGACCTCCCCAAGCTTATTTGAGATTTTCTTCTTTTCTTTTTCTGCAGGGGTTAGTCCAACAAAATATACCAATGTCTACACAAGTAATTTTTAGTTCAATAACTAAACTAGACTCCATGTCTAATTCAATTAAGGAAGGCATTCTAACCTAAGCACCATGCTTAATTTAAAAACCTTTAGAAGTACTCAATTTCAGTATTTCCAAACCAAAGCATACTATGGTAGACAAAAGGGTAGCATGAAGGCATTATAGAGATTGACTCGCACCCGGGAGATGAAAAGCATGACAAGGTAGTTGTTTAGCAGATTGAGCATGTCTCAAAAGGTAGAGGCAACCAAGATAGTATAGCAACGTGACAAGGAATTCTATGCATGTGATTTCATGTTGCATAATGATTGGTTGGACATACCTTACATTGTCATCTCTCGCTCTTCTTTCTTTAGACTGAAATGGTTAGCAACAAAAATACCCGAAGGAATATTTCCTCATTTATATCTCTATGCTTATTTCACAAGGGTACTATAGCAATAAGGTAAACACTCATGTTATTTCTCAAGAAGTGCTTGTTTAAGGACAGCAAGCTCGTCCTTGGGAAACCATTGAATTATATTCATGATGATGAAGTGGTTTCCCTTCCAACATCAATATACCTCAAGATTTTATGCCAACGAGATCTAGAATATTTATCATAGATGTATGCATCTACAACCACCCTTTCGAAATCTATAGGAGGAGAGAGAATAAGGGGGTTGAAGATCTCGTGTATGATAGTGATAGAGAGACTAGGTGATTCAGGAAGGTGATCATGTGGACATGGACTAGATGAAGTGTCTATGAAGCAGCTCTCATACTCACTGATGTTGTCCTCCTTCTCAAACTCCAAGGTGAATCTATCATGGTTGTCTAAGGGATCTCTTGGGTTGGTGTCTCTCAAGCTAATAATATCTAAAATGTCATACATCCAATCAATGGCCGTGGCACATAAGTTATTAACACTCTCAAGCCATTGTTGTGGGTCTTCTTGGTGGTCTTGATGATTCCTATGCTTAGGGTGTTGTGGTAAATTTCTAGGGTCACCATGAGTCTCAAAGAAGGAAGCATATGTGGATTCATCGGGAACAAGGATGGGTTTAGAGATGGGTTCGAATAAATCATCTTGTCTAGGCATAGAAGGGGAGAAGATAAGATTGTCTTCTAGATAGCTTTGCTCTCCTTCTATGGCATGATCAGACATGCCATCCTTAGGTTCTTTCCAATGTCTTTTGAAAGAATAAACATATTCAATAAGAGACTTTTCCTTAAAGGAATCTGAATTATAATCACTTGGAGATCTCTTATAAGCACATTCAATAAGAGACTTCTCAAAAGAATCAATTATGGTCACTTAGAGGTCTCTTGTATGGATGAGAATTTATTATTCTCCCAAAATCACTAAAGGCTGAAATCATAAGGGTCTTCCAAAGGTGGAATTTCTTCTTCCTTTGGGGGATTTTTGGATGTTGATGGTTCGGGATGGATAGCTAAGTCTTGGGATTGGAATTGTTGCGAATTAGCTATCGTAGTTTCCTCTCCTTGATCGGAGGGTGATTCTTCCTTTTTTTCTCGGGAAAAGTTCTAGTGGAGGTGGCATATCCACAACATCTATTAAGGACATCTCTTGCTTCTCTATCAGACAGAGAAAGGAATGCGCCTCCCGAAGCTGCACTAAGGTCCCCCGCATCTTTCTTATTAAGACCTAGATAAAAATGTTGAAGAAGGATTGGGTCCGGAATACCAAGGTTTGGGCCGGTGTTGATGAGGTCATTAAATCGATCCCATGATGCGAGAAGAGACTCTTCTTTATATTGTTTAAAAGTTAGAAGTTCTATTCGAAGACGGGCCACTCTAGAGGTGGGAAAGAAATATAGACAAAATTTGGACATTAATGTTCCCCAATCTCCTTTCACTCTCTCTACATTCAAGTAATACCATTTGTTTAGCTTTTCCCGTCAAAGAGAACGGAAAGAACTTCCATTGCAAGGTATTATCGATATGCCTTCCAAACGAAGGCAACCCATGATCTCCTCAAACTTTTGTAGGTGTGAGTGTGGGTTGGCCTCGCCTTCCCCAGAAGGCTAGTTTCTAAACTATTCTAATATAACCCAAGCGTAGCTCATAGGACTTTGCTAGGATAGGCTCAAGAGCACAGTTGCCTAAAGCTTTTAAACTTGTGGGTATATGATATTTATAGATAGGCGTGGAATCCATAATGAAAAAGAAAAGAATAGAAGGGATAAAAAGATAAAAGAATATGATACAAGGATAAGGTAGATTCGAGGTCAACTCAGCAACCGTTTCCCCGGTAATGGCGCCAGAAATGCTTGTTGGTATTTGATAAGCCTCAGAAATATTTATAATTTATATAATCCGCAAGCGACGGATACCGGGTGAGCACTTCACCCGGGAGAGGGTTTTAATGTCGAATCCACGAGGGGAAACGGGTGAGGGAGACTATGATCTAATCTTAACCCAGAGTAGCACAAGACTTAAGAAGGTTGAGAGTGTAGAGAGGATTACTAAGATATCTATTTCTTATCCTGATAAGCTATGATGATATCGTCTTAGGGGGACATACTCAAAGGAAAGCAGGGACGAAACATGCAATCCTCCAAAGAAGGGTCTGCTTGGCCTATCATTCGGGGGTGGACTACAAAGGACTCAACAGATTTGTCACTCCCGTGATCTACCACACGACCGGGAATGTAGGGTGCATTCACAAGCAACCTCGGTCTAAGCACCACGCCTAAACCTAAGCTACTCATCTAATCTATAGGGTCCTACCGATTAAAGTACTCAAACAAGAGTTGTGAACAATAAGAACAATAAGAACTAGTACTTACTAGAAAAAGATGTAGATTACCAGAGTAATTCCAAGCGTAGGTTAACTTCCACTGAGGTACAAGTTGTGGAGGTGGCACCGACAGGCCAACACCTTCTTCGGTCCCTTCCCTCTCTCTATCTCTCTTGATCTAAAGACTAGATCTATCTAGATCTAATCTCCTCTTACATGCTAACTCTTCTAGATCTATTTCTATCTAGACCTAGGGGGAGACTCAGGGTCTCAGCCTATTGATACTGAATAATAATGAATTAGGGTTTCACCCTTGGGTCAGGGGGTCTGCTTATATAGCCCTTGGCGATGAACAGGAACCCTTGGATCAAACCGACTTTGAGCAACGGTATAGATACAACCTCAATGTCGGTTAGAAACCGACCTCCAAAGTGGGCCTGGATTGGGCTCCAACTCCTGGCGATCGCCATGAATGGGCCTGGTGATCGCTAGGGCCCTGTGTCACAACGACATCTCCTTCCTCCTGGTGTCTTTTGGTGTCTTCTAGAATGTTTTAGTCCACTTTTTGGATTGAGTTGCCTCACGGTCAAGCCTTATCATTGTATGAGATGTAAACTCTTAGGTTTCTCACTGTTCTTATCTGCGTTTATCTGTTAAGTCCCTGTAAAGATATAAATCACCAAAGCTCGTGGAATTATTTTAGTAAAGCCCCTAGTCTATGTGATTATTCATTTTATGGCCTTATTCCATGTTTAGTTGACTATTAATATTATGCTATAACAGGTGTCAACAGATACTAAGCATGGTAACAAGACTACTTGCAACATAATCTAAATCCGCCGCACGATACTAGACATGGTACAAGGTTGCCGGTACTTACGGAGGTCGACGGGCCGATGAATCCTCTCGCAATAGATCGACGACACGACTTGGCCTCGAAAGGGGTGGCACGGAGCCGGGTTGTTGTTGTATTGATTGGTTGTCATCTTACAGTTGCCAAGGGTCTAATATTTATACCCTGGACTTGATACGAGTCCTAACTAATCATGATTACAATAAGGAAAAATCTAGCTAGGATAACTTGTACTCCAAGTCGTCTCGGAGTCGTTGATGACGTGTATGGCACGGGCTCTCCTCCCGGACAGCTTGTCCCAATGTCCTTTAGCTTGCCGAATCGCCCTTGATAGCCGAGCGCTCGAAATCTTCCCGGACACATGACTCAGCCGAATAGCGGTAGCCTCCCGAATGCTACAATCCTGCCGACCACTTGTACTGCATACGCTGCTTGCCGAACACCTTCCTGCCGAATGCCTCTGCATTGGCCCACTTGTCATCCGGGCTTACCAAATTTGGGTGTTAACACATGCCCCCTCAATTTTAGGATAAAAGTATTTTTATTCTAAAATTGACCATAACCTTTCCTGTATACTCAAGTCGGCCTTGTTCATCATCGGTTCATCGCCCGAACCGTCCATTTGAAAAATCCGAAACCCTAGAGCACCAAAGCATCTCCTACGATTCAAGTTTTCAATGGAGGCCTTCAACCTGATTCCAGAGGTAAATTTCATTCCTTTTTGTGTATTCGGCAATGTTGAACTTGGATTCGCCTCTTTCATCTGCGTCCGTCTCTTTGTGAAGGAATATGAAGACCAAATCTTGGTCTCTACTGAAGCAAATCAGGATATTTATTTTCTCGCCCCAGAGGCGATTCCAATCCAACTGAATTCATTGCGAAAGAGACCCAAAGAATCCCTTTCAAGTTTGGAGTTTCCCCAAAGAAGCAATGGAAGAAAACTTTCAAGACCTGGCCCTTTCCTCCAATTGCAGGGTGGCGTGACTGAAATTACGGAGAAGAATGTTGTCGGCCAAGAAAAGGAGTGAGAATTGGGATACCCAGGACATTTCTCACTGTTTGGAGTTATCCTTGTCAAATACCCCCAAGAACGAAGACCTACTAATGGCAGCAACTCATTTTTGGTCCAATGCTACTAACTCCTTTCTTTTTGGCCATGGCATAATGACTGTCACTCTGGCCGATGTATTCATGATGACCGGCCTGAACATCACCGAAAGTGTGTCCCTAGGAATATCGACGGGCAAGAAGCGCACGGTATGTGAAGACCGATCTTTGCTGGACAAACCATATCAATTCATACAAAATGAAAGGCTCTATTGCTGATAAGGAATATAAAGCTTTCCTGAATCTCTGGCGATGTAGATTTGTCTTCTGTGGAAAATCCAATGAACCAGTTCTGAATCACATGGTCATGGCTGAACATTTGGTTGCCAACAAATTAATTCCACTAGACAAGTACCTCCTGGGAGCAGCTTATCATATGATGCACCAAACCACTACTCAAATGTTTGAAGGTGTTGGGACATAGCCCCGAGCAGGCAGGCGGAGGTGTCCGAAGCAACGGTAGAACACGGGTTGAAAGCCTTCGCTAAATGTTCGTGTTTTGTTCATGTCTTCTATCTTTTAGGAACGGGCTCCAATTCGAAGGATCTACGCCTCCCGGGGCGAGACGGAGGTTCCTCCTCCCGCATGCCGGGAGGCGGGCGGCTACCTCCGCGGAAGCCGTGGTGGGCCCGGCGCCCCGGGGAGGCGGAGGTGGTTTGCTCCTGGACTCCTTCTCCACCCCTGAAGGCGCCTAGCGGAGGTCTAGGCGGTCGGGCTCAAGTGGGCTAAACGAAGGCCCATCGGGTGAAGGCGGTGCGAGGAGGAGAAGTACGCGAAGGCCCCTAGCCTTGCCGGCCAAATGAGGGAATATGCTAGGAATATTGGAGGGCAAATCTGTAATCTTGTGTTCCTGCACGAATATAAACTATAAATAGGGGGTAACCTCCCCTTTTGGATGGTTGGTTAATACCAATTATGGTCATTTACTATTGAGTATCTTTACACTTGAGTTCCAATTTGCCTAACTCTCCCCTAGAGCCTCGCCTAGGCGGAGACCCTACTCCCATGTTGAGAATACTAGTTTCAACAGAAGGCAAAGGTATTTCCTGTGTAAATGGCCCTTGGTGGTTAATTCAAATGTGGGTACAGAATCAGTATATGCATAAACCGGTCGGAGTAAATCTTAGTACTCGGAATTTCCCTCGATCCAACTATCTTTGAAAATGAAGTGGCAACAACTAAAGCATGCCAAACTTATGGAGAAGCTGCTTCTGCCATTGCCATTAAGGGAGATATTGGTCATCTCTTCAAAATCTTCTACAAGGGTTTTAATGAAGTGCTCTGGCTCCCTTACAGAGAAAATGAAGATTTTACCCTTCCTTGTAAATTTAGTTGTGAACAAGGTTGTACAGACAATCTTTCAACAAGGATCTTCAATGCAATCATCAAACCTCGTATGCTACCTACAGAATTTCATAATGGGAGACAAGTGAAACCCACTTATGAGTTCTATTATCCAAACATGGCAGCCAGGCAACTAGGGTGTGGTCAATTGCCCCCGAGGCTGTACTTTTCCAAAGTTATAAAACCAAGGGAGACCATTCTTGAATTAATGCAGGCTGTGAAAATCTTCAAATTAGAAGAAGATCTTCCAGAGTACAAGCCTCAGCCCTTCGTTCTGATTGATGTTGCTCATCCTTCTTTTCAATCTTGGTGGGATGAGTTACACACTCATGTCTTCAATTCACCAGTCCATCCCTTTGTGCCGAGAGCTTACGCCGAGTTAAGCTGCGATAGTGAGGTGACTACTTTTCTTGTTTATTTTTGCAGTTGTTCCCTTTTTCCTTCCTTTCTGAACTTAATTACCATTTACTGCAGGATTTTGAACCAATCCCTCCTCCTAGGGAAATCAATATTATGCGGCTGGACCTCGCCCAGCTCTGGGTGATGAAGGAATGGCTATGAAAGCTTTCATGAATACACACATGGCTTCCATTGAAGCAAGACTTATCTCACTCCATACTTGTAGGTTGGCTTGATGAATCCCCAGGCACATGGTGAAAGCTCTCGAATCTTTGCTGAAGATTCAGAGGTTCAGAAAACAAATGAAAACATTGGTAACTTTTGTTCTTCATCCTTTCCCTATTTTTTTCTGGCCAAAATAAGTGAAATATTTTCATATTCTAGCCTTTTCTGTTCTGAAAATAGATGATATTCTTGATAACATAGCAGAAGAATCTAATGATGAGCCCAATTCGTCTGAGAAAACTCAATCCGTGGGAGAAAAGGTAGTTGGGGATGATGAGCCTGTTAACACAGATCATGAGTCTTCGGACAAAGAATCTAGTGTTGACACTCCTCCTCAAACCGATGATGCTCAATCAAAAGACCGAGGCCAATCCCACTCAAACATCTCCTATTCTTGTAGATTCATCTCGAAAGTAGCCGCCTGGGACCGAGGAAATCACCTTCATCTCCAATGTTGTCAAATCTCCTCAACGTCCCTCAAAACAGCCATCTACTTGAACAGGTAATGCTTCCTTGGTTCATAAAAAACTTTTGATTTTGCCTGACACAATCTATTCATTCAGGATGAGGCTGAGTCGGCAATCAGTTTGTCTCATCTTCTCAAAGACTTCTTGCACAAAGATGAAGAAATTACATCTGAAAGCGAGTTTTTCTCAAGAGAATCAAGCCCGGCTTAAGGAAATTGTTCTCCTAATGGGCAATGACATAAATGCATCAGTCCAAAATGCAAGCAGAATAAAAGAGTTGGGTGAACTCATTGATCGGGGAAATCCTTGCTTCTCTAAAAGTCTCAGAATGTATTATGTATGTCATCTTGATAACCAAATCATTGTAGTCAAGTCAGCAAGCCAACATTCTGCCTTTGAAGTCATCTTTATTGAATCATTTAGAATCCAAGGATAAAGAGACCAAGGAACTATACTCAAAATGTGAGTCGAGAAGAATCTCTTGGAAAAATCAAGCCTGAACTGAGTGAGAACAAAAAGCGAAGTCTTTGCTTGAGGCTCAACTAGCGAACTAAACAGAAAAAAATTGAAGAGCGGGAGAAACAGATTGTTTGGTTTGCCTGAATCCATAGATTCGGCCAAGAAGAAGGTGACAGAGAACCTTAAAGACCGTAAGAAGCTGAAAGCCAAGATTTCTCACTTTTCAGATTTTGAAGCAGAAGACCAGAAAATCCTGGCTGAGGTGAACAATGCTCGAGCCAAATTTGTTTACGATTTGAAGCTTTTCCTAAACATGTGATTTGTTGTAAACATCTATCTGTCTTCCGCTTGCGATACTTATCGTTGAGAACATCATCTTCTTGTAATTTGACTTTAAACATGTATGTAACGGTATTTTCATTTCTTCTCCTGTGATGTCTTACCGAATCACTTGCTGTGCTGAGTAATCACAGTATCACCGAATAGAGCATAGCCGAACGGATCCGAATATTCCACGGCGTTGATACTCGACCCATTTACTGACCGGCCCAATATGCCTTATGCTTAAAGCCCACCTTGTGATTTGTTGCGGTTATCCGGCTGGCTTATAAAATAGAAATGCCTTCCAGCACGATCGCCACCCAAAATCAAAACTGCTCCTGCCTCCCGACCTTCTTATCTTTTCCTCTGCGAGAACGAGAAGAAAAACCCTCACCACCAAGATCTTCATGGCGGCGGAGGTGACAACCGCGGCAGCGTCGGCGCCGATGATGAGGCGGAAGGGAGTCGAGCCCCACAACGCCAGCGTCTCGAGTAAGACTCCGCTTCTTTCTTGCCCCACGGCAATTTTAGCCTACTGTTTTATCTTCTTGATTTTCAATCGACCAATCTTCTTTGATCAATCACTTTTCTTGTTAGGCTGACTCTTATTCCTGCTCCTCCGGCGCCGGTCCCGGGCTCTCCTTCCTTCCCGTCGGGGTCCTCTTCTTCTTCCTCGACCATTGGTACGAGCAGGTCAAGAAGGAGAAGAAGGAGATCATGAAGGAGTACATAGAGTATTCCAAGAAAGCCGGCATTCGGGAAGCCGACCCGGCGAGGAGCAGATCAAGACTCTCTGCGACGCCCACGCCGGTTAGTCCAAGATCTTGCTTGTTCCGTCCGTAATTTTGTATCTTCTTTATCTGACAAGTTTGTTTTGTTTTGGTATAGCTTTATCCGATGACAATCAGCGGCTGACGGCGGAAGTTGCTCGGCTGAAGACCGAGAACGTGCGCCTGACGGCGGCGGCCACTCGGGCTGCTGTTGGCGTTTCTTAACACAAATAGAAAGAGTTCCGCAAGCGCACGGAAATGTCGTTGTAGCTTTCACCGGAAGTATTCGGGTATCGTATTTTCCACGGGGGAAGGCATGGTGTAAAAGTCTCTAATATGAATAAAGACAAGATAACACGACTATGCAATAGACCACAATCCATAACAGGTATAAACCAAGTGGTAAGATAACTTGACACACACACTTGAATCAATCTTAAGGATAAAGATAAATAAAAGAGTGAAAGAATAAATCTAATAAGGAGCATATCCTAAATAGCTATATTAAGGCAAGTAGATATACATACATGCTTTTGTAATGTTAGAGATTCTAAGTTAAGTTAGTCATGGTTGCTATTTTCTCACTTCGACCACCGGAGCGCACAGTGCGCCAAGCGATACCCGACATAGCATCTACTCCATCTCTACGAGATGTGGGGGATTACAAGGGCCGGACGGTTGTCACCACCGCCGCCTACCACCTCGTCCCGATCGATATGGACCGGCCCGAAGGTAACCTCTAGCATAGACACCACGTCTACGCTATGCCACTACTCTAGCGTGTCGACAAGGCTTACCCGTCCCCGGGGTCCTTCTACAAGAGCACCCGCCTCGAGGGCGGGCAGTGAACCTATAATCCAACAGCAACTAAGACCAATTCAAAGTAGAACTCAACATCTCAACTTAGCTCTTGGTCTAAACATGTATATATGATAGGTTAAGCACAAAGTCCCATATGGCAAGATCATGTCATAAGGACTATACTCTAGTTCATAGCTATATTGATAAATGAAGAACATAGTATTGACCAACATAAAGGAATTATATTGATTATACCAGTCTCTCCAAGAAGATCTTGATCTTCTACATGTTTCCCAAACTCCTAATACTAAAAGGAAGAAGTAACAAATGAAGGGAGAGAGATCCTTGTGTGTTGTGTGTTACAAGAGAGGGGGTGGCCTTCTTTATATAGGGAAAGGAGGGAGAGAATGGAGGGCTCCCCATGTTTCTATCCTCGAATTTGAACTCTTGGGCATGCAACCGCCTCTTCTCCTTGGCGCCATACCAAAAGCACCTTCATGCAAGCCTTCCAAGCCATGCAACCGCACACATCTTGGCGCCAAATTAATTCCCCTCACATGCAACCAAGGACTTTGGAACCATATCTTCCACACATGCAACCATGTCTTCCAAGGGGGTTTTGGCGGGAATTCTTGGCGCATCTCGAAAAAGCACCTTCATGCACCGCCTTCTCTCCGCCCCGGCGGTCACGGCAAAAGCGCGTCGGGGTCGAAGATCTGTCCCCACGGCGGCCGCCCGGGTGGGCCGGCCACCGCGGTTTGGCCCGCCTCGCTCTCGGCCCCGGCACGTGGGCTTGTGGCCCACTCGGTCGCGTCCTCGGGGGTGCTTTGGCCTGGTTCGCGTTGGTTTTGGCCTCGGTGGCATTCCCTTGTCCAAAAGCGCAGTTTTGACGTCGCTTTCCTCCTTTATTCGGGCGTACTTTCACTGTTTCCACGTTTGTTCCTGCAAAACATATTTCTTCGAATACAAGTGGAACTAGGTTAGAAGTAAAGGTATATGTGACATAAGTATGCACTTTGTTTCTCATGGATTGGATATAAGTGGCGGTATTAATTACTCGATAATGACCGCCAGCAGTCACCCCCGACAAAGGTGAAGGCGCGAGGCCGGACGGTGGAAGAGCGCCTCAACGATGTGACGGACAATCGCATCGACGAGGTGGCCTTCCACGTCATGCATCTCGGCGCTGCCATGAGCTTGGCGGCGCTGACCACTCAGACTGGTGTGGATTACTCCATCCACCCAGTTGGCTTCCGCTGGCGGGGCTCGGGAGGGCGTCGAGAACATTGACAATCTGATGGACTCGTATGAAGATCATGCCGCTGCCATGGCTCAATCCACCGAGGCGCCATCCGTCCTCAATGTGCTTGAGGATTAGCTTGTATCTAGGCTGGATCAATGAAACAAAACTTCTTTTTCGGTCATGTTGGTTGCTCTTGTGTTTGCATTTTACCTTTGCTTTCATGAATGTTGACTGTCTTTCCTGAAAACGATTGCCGAATAGAGTAGCGAACGGTACCTTACGAACGCATGACGTCATCGTGGCCCGAATATCTTAGTAATAATATAAAATTCAGCTTCCGGATAATTCGCAAGCAATCGTTCAAAGCGCCATTGAATGCACTTCGCTTTCTCTCTTCCCAATAAACCAACTAGGGGTAAAAATGTCAGTCCGTTGGAAGGTGAAGTGTGTAGTATTGGCTTCATCAATAATTAATTTGAAAATACCCCTTCACTTAACCAATTAATCCACGTTTTTCGCGACGCCTGGCCTCCTTTCTCGACAATCTTTGTATCCCATTGGTCTTAAATATGCTCAGAGTCATTTCAGGATCGTCACCACACTCTTGCCGACCGTTCTATCTTCCACTGCTCCTCTACCAACTCTCCCAACCTTGAGCAGCTCTCATGGCGGACAAAGGAAAGGGGTACCTTGAGGAGTCATCATCCGTCCATGGCCCTCCATTCAGGACGCCACACCTGCCTGGGTAAGATTAAATCCACAGATCCTGTCAAGCATCCTCATTCTAATCTTGTTGCAACCCACTCTCTGTTTCTTCAGTTCGCAGGTGCTTCCGGATTTCTCGTTTGGGACCGACGCATCCCAATTCCAATCCCTTCAGGCTCTTCTGACGAGGATTCTCCTGCGGATGCCGAGACTCTTCGTCAGCAACTACGCCAAGAGAAGCGCCGACGCAGAGAACTCCAGGCAGATTTAGATGTGGCGACATCCTATGCCAACGCAGAGCGTGAACGCCGTATGTTCCTCGAGTCTCATGTTGGTGGTGAGTTGATCTCCGAGCTTGCCTCTATTCTTTCATCCATGCCTTCCCAGTGGACTAACTTTCAGTTGATTTCAGAGGTTACCGAACGCCACAATTACCTTCGTGAAGCTGTAGGGGGTTTGGTGCGGGCGCTCGACATCCTAGTGGATCCGCCTGTCCCGCGTGTGCAAGAAATCGTCGACCGGATCAAGGAAGCCATGAAGAAGAAGTACAAGACTGCAAATATGGGACCTTGCTGAATAGCATCGATTTAGGATCACGTAGGCATCCTTTGTAATGCATTTGGCAATGCTGTTAACTATCTTGTAAAAGACTTATGAATAAGATTCTCTTTTGCTTTACATCTGTATTTGTATATTTTTGCACTAAAGGCGACATATCATGTTTATGCCGGCTATTCTCCAACTCTTATGGAGTATTTTTTTGCTAAAGGCGATGACTTATTCATTGGCTATTCCTAATAAAGGAAAAAATCTAAGAACCATTTAATTCTACACGTCGGCCTTAATGTAATGCTTATCATTTGCATCAATCATTTTGGCTGACATGAATAACACCTTCGATCTTAGAAATTACTATGAGAGCCAACTACTTCGATCGGTTGCTGACCCTTGTAGCAAGTCTTGGACAGACCTTCTCTCCATTCCCTTCCCCGAGAAGCACTCCACACTGTCGTACTCCCAAAACGATGGTTCGGTAGCAGGCGATACTTACCGAGTCATCGGCCTGAACCACTTCAACGTCATCACCATTCCACTGAATAAGAACCTGATGCATGGTGGAAGTAACGCAGCAGTTGGCATGGATCCAATCTCTCCCAAGAAGTAAGCTGTAGGACCCCTTACTATCGACCACAAAGAATGTAGTGATCAAAGCCTTCGAGCCGATCATCAACTCAACATGAACGGCTCCATGGGTATCTGAAGGATTGCCGACAAAATCTCTCGAGTACAATGTCTTCTTTAGCAAATCCTCCTTAGTCATCCCCAACTTCCTGAAGGTTGTATAAGGCATGACATTGATGGCAGCACCTCCATCAACAAACATATGGGTCAAGGGCTTGCCATTGACGAATCCTTTCAAATAGAGGGGCCTCAGATGATTATGCTTCCTAGGTCTGTCGAACACAGCTTGTCTTGACAGAGCCAATTGTCCTAGGAGATCGATCATCTCTTTGCTGTCAAAATCGGAGTAGGCCTCCTCATCTGAATAAGCATCCTCTTCTTGATCCACAGTAGCCTGGTCTGCAGGAGCTGCGAACTCTATCGGGATATAGAAGACCATGCCCACGTCTGCCGAACGCCCACTTGTCGAATGCTCGTCTACCGAATGCTCGGTTTCTTCAGGTTTCTTCTTTGGACGCCATACTTTCCGGTGTTTGGCTGCTACTTCCTTAAGCTCCTTGTTCCTTAGGGCGTTGCACTCTTCTTTTCTCACTCTTCCTCAGTCCCGGAGGGCACCACTGTCCCTTCTGCCATATGTACTCTTGAGGAGAATCCAGATCATCTTGGTCTTCATAATCTTCATAGTCGGCCCATGTCTGATCGGCAACTCCCTTGCTGTTATGAGACCTGTTGCTTTCTATTTTTACACGCCGATCATCCTCTGGGAAACGTGCCCCCAGTCTTTCCTGGATGGGACAGCGGTTGACTCGTGCTTGATTGTATCCATGGTATTGCTCACTGCATTCAGGACAGTTGTTTCTAGCAGGCAGCTTTGAGCCTTCATTCCAGCAATGTCTGAAGAAAGGACAATCCCAATGAGACTCCTCTCGTTCTCTCATATATTCCTCTTGTTCCAGGTGGTACATCTCTTCCTCGTACCTCTGTTGTTCCTCTGCAAGCTACTGATCTCTACGACATTGCTTCTCTTGCTGCCTTTGCCACTTGTTCAGCAGTATACGAGAGGTCACCTTGGATTTAGAGGTCTCTCCTATTTTTGTTTGGCTGTTCAGGAACCGAACACTGCGCTCTTGGAGCTCTACACCAGTCACTTGCCAACTAGGGTCTACTGAGCCACTTTGGTTTGCCCTTTCAGAGGTCAGCACTTTCAACTGGCCCTTGCCCTTAGGATCACTTGCAAACACCATGCTTGTAGAGAAGGAAATCATGCCCGCTGGAAAAGGGTGATTGTCCACCTCCATGTTGTTACTGAACTTCAGGTGGCCCTGCTGTATAGCCCTTTGAATCTGTTGCCTGAACATTCGACAGTCATTGATGGAGTGAGAGCTTGTATCATGGAGACCACAGTACCTCTTATCTTTCACCCCGTCAGGACATCGCATAGAGTGATTCTCTGGCAGCTTAATACGCCCTTCCTTGACCAAGAACTCAAAGAGCTTGTCGATTTGGAGACATCAAAGTTATATGCCCCCTTGTTCTGCTTCATCCAGCGTTGATTAACCTGAACAGGTTCTTTGCCCCAAACAAACTCAGCAGCAGCTATATCTTCTTGGCCATCATCATCTTCCACACCCTCTAGAAAGTACTAATATGCTTCATAGGCCACGTTGCCCCCCTTCTGGTAGCGGGTGTCCTTCTTGATGCTCTGAAACTGATTGGCCATAAGCGCTAAACGGCGTGAGAGCTGACCAAGGTCCTCAAACTCCATGCCGACCAGCTTCTCTCTGATAGGCTGGATGCATACCGCGTATAGCTACGGCCGCGCTGATGATCCGGCGGTTTCGAGAATAGCGTAAATTCTTTGTCTCTCTGAACCTACGCAAGAACTCTTGGGGTGTCTCATTGTATCTCTGTGTCAACCCCATCAAATCAACGAGCTCCTTCTCATTGGAACCACTGAAGAAATATGAATGGAACTTATGCTCCAATTCAGCCCAGGTTCCAATAGAATTGGCCAGCAACGTGGTAAACCAGACGAAAGCCGGCCCTGTGAGAGATGTAGGGAAGTAGTGGATCCTCCATGCTTCATCATTAGCAAGCTCTCCTAGCTGGATCAGGTAGCAACTGATGTGTTCGGTAGTAGTTGTATCATCCTGTCTAGAGAACTTGGTTAGATCGGTTGGGGGTTTCAGTCTTGAAGGAAGCGCTACTTTGTTGTACCAATCTGGACATGGTGACTGGTACATATAGGGCCGATTCTTGGGCTTTATCCCAAACTGGTTTTGCATCATATCAGCCATCCTCTGTAAGAGCATATCCACTCCCGAATTCTGGGGACCATATGATTGCCCTACAGGCCTGTACCCAGGATTCGGCATTGCATTCAGAGTTGAGTAATCAGAGAACTCAGTATAACCAGGTCCAAAGGGATTCCTCTGCAATCCGCCGTTCATTGGAGCAATCGTGTAAGAATTATACGCCGGAGGATTCCCAGATGTACCGAATGCCAAGTCTCCATATGTGGCTTGTGATTTTCTAGCCTCTTTTCCATTAGGCTTCTTTGGCTTCTTCGGTATTTCACTATCTCCTTCCTCTTCTTCATTTGCAGCGCTTTTCTTTGGTTGTGGCTTCGGTGTATGGAAGTATGTTGGTCCAGAAATCTCACCGAACCGTTCCTCAAAGTGCCTGTCAACCTCAGGTCCAAAGCTGCTCCTCATAATGTGGCGAAAAGTGTTGAGGAAAACTGTATTATGATTGGTCATTGCTTTCCCTACGCCTCCCTGGACGATTTCCTCCATCTAGTTGATTTCTTCTACAAAATGGGCCCATCTCCATCCTTTTCTCTTTCACCGTGCAAAGACAACCTTTGGTAGATCCAAACTTTCCGGAAGACCTTTGCCGCTCTTGTTCTTTGATAAAGAGTCAAGGCACTTCGCATGAAAGCAACAAGACTTGTCTCGCACCTTCCACGGTTCCACTCTGCCGGCAAGTCATCTATGGAGACCTTGATGACGCCTCTTCATCCAGATCTTCAGGCACCTTGTCTTGAATCTTGATTGGTCCCACCGGCTCGCCAAAAAGTGTGTTGACACAAAAGTGCCTCTTGTGCCGCACACACCGACAAGCCGAAGTAGCTAGCTTAACTTGAGTGCCCGGTGTATCGACCGGTGGCGTGCCACCAATTTGACCTCAGAATTGACAAGGAGATAAACGTGAGATCGAGAACGTGATCGGTGAGACCAAGACAGTTCCATATGTATGGCCCCGAAGCCACTTACTTACGACATATAGCTATAGAAGCTATCTCGCCCACAAGTTTATGAGAACGCTTCTCGCAAGCGTGTACAAAACATGAAAGAGTACGCCATCGAACGGGCATAAGAAGACTTGTTTGAACAAGTAAATCGATCATCAAGATATGATATCATAAAGCTTATTGCATGGATCGAATCAGTTGACAACATGGTAGACAAAAGTAGATAAATCATAAATATAAATCTAATCTAGACAACACATGCATAGGTCTCATCCAACTAGTCCGCCGCGACGCCTAGTTTTCCTAAACCCGCCTAGCTTAAACCCTCACAAGCTAATCCACCGCATGATACGACTTGTTACAGATCCTAACCACTTCTCACAACTAGATCAATCCACCGCATGATACAATCTAATCATGGTAAGCTAAAAGCATGCATATATCTAAAATGCAGATCCACAATTACTCATTACTCGTGGAAAGTATATATGCATAAAACAGAAAAAATACACGTGTAAGCTCAATATAATGATAAAGACAAAGATCTATTCTTATTAGTCCGCCGCACGACTAACCGTCCTAAACCCTTTTTATCCTAACAAAAATCCACCGCATGATACACCGTGTAAGACTAGACATTAACAAAGACAAACCTACACATGCAAGCTACACGTATATGCATAACCGTATTCGGCAAGCTTGCCGAATCGGGTCCATGAAGAAGGAACTCACGCGAAAAACCTATCGAGTTAAACTGATTTCTAGTCCACCGGGATGACTAGCTCTAGAGTAACCCAAAGACCTGCATCCGCCACACGGTACCCGATCTGTCAAAGGTTAATCACGCACGAACCCGCAACATGTGACAACTTAGATTGATCTAAGCTCGGCTATGATAAGCAAATAGATCTAGTGACACGGTAAGATGAATATCAAGAGCATTAAAGACAACTAGATCCATGACAAGATGAAGCCGAGCTCTATCAATCTAAATTGGGCAAAAGTGTGTGCAAACATAATTAAAATAATAAATAAGGGTATGCAACACGTGGTAACTTGATGAATTCATTAGATCTTGCCAAATCTAATGAAGCCGATAACTAGCTCCAAGCTAGACCTTAGCCTGCCACACGACTCATGATCTAACAAAGAACCCTCTTGTCCCATAGCCTAAATCCACCGCACGATACTAAGCATGGTAACAAGACTACTTGCAACATAATCTAAATCCGCCGCACGATACTAGACATGGTACAAGGTTGCCGGGTACTTTACGGAGGTCGACGGGTCGATGAATCCTCTCGCAGTAGATCGACGACATGACTTGGACTCGAAAGGGGGTGGCACGGAGCCGGGTTGTTGTTGTATTGATTGGTTGTCATCTTATAGTTGCCAAGGGTCTAATATTTATACCCTGGACTTGATACGAGTCCTAACTAATCACGATTACAATAAGGAAAAATCTAGCTAGGATAACTTGTACTCCAAGTCGTCTCGGAGTCGTTGATGACGTGTATGGCACGGGTTCTCCCGGACAGCTTGTCCCAATGTCCTTTAGCTTGCCGAATCGCCCTTGATAGCCGAGCGCTCGAAATCTTCCCGGACACATGACTCGGCCCGAATAGCGGTAGCCTCCCGAATGCTACAGTCCTGCCGACCACTTGTACTGCATACGCTGCTTGCCGAACACCTTCCTGCCGAATGCCTCTGGATTGGCCCACCTGTCATCCGGGCTTACCAAATTTTGGTGTTAACACCTATATAAGTGCTTCCAACCACTGTTAGCCTGCTGTAACAAGACCATCTCAATTTTGGTCCTCAGCGATGATAGTAAGTTCTTGTTGTGTTCGTCACGCAGCACCGTGCCTTAAAACGTAACCAATATGTTCCCCAAAAATAACCTGTAGAATAGAATTATATTTAATTCTATTAAAAATGATGTCATTGCGGGTATTCCGTATGGCCCAAAGAAATAGCAAACCCCCAATCCAAATCATATCCCTAATCTTAGTATTCTCGTTAGAGAGCTAAGAACCAAATAAATGTCTAATATATCTAGGTTGAGTTAAACCTCGTAGCAAGATACACCATCCTCCAAACCAATTTCGCATAATGACAATCCAGAAAAGATGTTGGATTGATTCATCCAAGTTACAACCAACACATTTCTCGACCGCCTTTCCAATTTTTTCTCGGCGAGATTGTCTTTAGATAAGATCACCTCTTTTTATAAAACCAAAGAAAAATCTTAATTTTTAGAGGAATCTTAATTTTCAGATTTTCTTATGTTTTAAATGTTGATGGGTATTAATCAAGTGCGTATACATTGAACGGACCGTAAACAACCTCAATTTGGTTAGGTTCCACCTGAATGAATCTCACCCATCCACTAAATGAAATGGTGCTATCTGTGCTACAAGATTAGACTAGTCTCTCAATTTGATTGGAGCAACGTCCTCCTAAAGGAAATATTAAGAGGTCGTGATGCCATGACTTAGGCTACCGTTGCATGTGGATATCTCACTATATTATATAGAGAAGGGTACCTATCTTTGAATGACATGTCGCCTGCCCAAGTGTCTTCCCAAAACCGCGTGGCACATCCATCCTTGATAGAAAAAGTGCCATTAGTTAAGACTTCATCTTTAATTTTCATTAGACCCCTCCAAAAAATGGGAATCATATGGTTTAGCCTTACCTTGCGATAAGGATTTAGACCTCAAATACTTGTTTTTAGCGTATCTTGCAACATACCATCGAAGATAAGCAAGTTAACAATCCATTTTGCTAGAAGACATTTATTATGTATTTGAAGGTCCGAATTCCTAAGCCACCTTGATCTTTAGGTCGGCAAAGGATGTCCCATTTAGCAAGCCGATATTTATATTTTTTGGAAGATCCTTGCCAAAAGAATCTTGATCTGAAATGGTCAAGATTCTTCAAAACTCCTTTCGGGATTTCAAAGAAGGACATCATAAACATGGGAAGACTGCTAATTACTGAATTAAGGAGGACCAACCGACCTCCATAAGACAGGTATCTAGCTTTCCAACAAGAGAGTTTTTTCTCAAATATTTTTTCTACTTTATACCACTCGTCGAGTTGAGTAGTCGCCCAGGATGCATAGGTATGCCCAAATATCTAAAAGGGTACACTCCGGCATTACATCCAAAGAGAGTGGTATATTCATCCTCCATCTCTTTGGCAAAGCACCATAGCAGAAGATTTCACTCTTGTGGAAATTGATTTTTAACCCCGACAATTGCTCAAAGGCACAAAGCAAAAGTTTCATATTTTTTGCTTGTTCTAGGTCATGATCAAGGAAGATGATGGTGTCATCCGCATATTGGAGGATAGATAATCCATCATCAACTAGATGAGGAATAACACCACTTATTTGTCCATCGGACTTTGCTCTTTTATTAATGAGAGCTAGCATATCAGCCACGACGTTAAATAAGATTGGAGACATCAGATTTCCTTGTCGTAAACCTCTTTTGGTTTGAAAGTAGGGACTAATATCATCATTAATCTTAATCCCCCACCTCCCGTAACCATTTGTTCAATCCATCTACGCCATTTAGTGGACAATCCCTTCATGTGTATAGTTTGTTGAAGAAAAGACCACTTAACTTTATCATAGTACTTTTCGAAATCAATTTTGAAAATAACCCCGTCTCTTTTCTTGGTATGAAGTTCATGGATAGTCTCGTGGAGGATGACGACACCTTCCATTATATTTCTCCCTTGCATAAAGGTTGTTTGAGTCGACTAACCATCGCTCGAGCTACTTTATTCAAATTCTATTCGTACAACTTTAGTAAAAATTTTAAAGCTGACATTAAGAACACAAATAGGTCCGTAATGCTGAATTTTGTAGCTTTTAACTTTTTGGGATGAGGGTGATGATCCCAAAATTTAGGCTATAGAGATTTAAATCCTCTTTATGGAAGTCCGAAAAGAGAGTCATAAGGTCATCTTTAATTATTGACCAAAAGACTTGGTAAAATTCAGCAGGAAGCCATCCTGGTCTGGTGCTTTATTATGTTCCATTTGGAAAACCGCCTCTCGACCTCGGCTTAAAAATTCAGCCAAAAAAGTACGTCATTTTCCTCCTATGTCACTTGAGGAATATCATGGGTTAGATCATCCATGAGAGAGATATGTGTTTCCTATGGTGGTCCAAACAGACCCTTATAATATTGGGTGATATGCATTTTTAATTGATCATCTCCAACTAGAACGCCATTTTCATTTTCTAGTTGGTAGATGTGTTGTTTCCTGTGTTTACCATTAGCAACCTGGATGGAAGAATTTAGTATTGTCATCCCCTTCTAGTAGTGTCTCAACTTTGGCTCTTTCATACCATTTTAGTTCTTCTTCTCTCAAAAGAAGAACTAGCCTCTCTTTTAGAAAGTGTTTAAGATTAATCTCTTGATCGAGAGAAGGGTACACTTTCCACCTTTTTATCCGGCTATCTAAAAGGGAGAGCAACTTTTTCTTTTCTTTTCGGTTAGTCCTAGAGATATGTTGAGCCCAACCTCGAAGATGCTGCCGGAGCCGACGGATTTTATTTTGCCATCTCTTTAGAGGAGTACTTCCGGAGGCTTCATATTGCCAAATATTTGCAACCATATCAAAGAAACCTTGACGAATAAGCCATCCCCTTTCAATTTTGAAGGGTTTCGACCATTACGATGAGTAGAAGAACTCGTACTAAGGACAAGGGGAGTATGGTCGGAAATATTGCTATATCTAGCCTCGACCTTCGATAGGGGAAATCTATCTTCCCAATCCGTAGTAACTAGGACTCTATCGAGCTTCTCAAAGAGAGGGTCATCTCTCGGACCAAAATTTCAAGTATATTGGCGATCGGACATAACAATCTCCTTGAGATCTAGAGACTTCGATAATAGAATTAAACAAGGTTAGGCCATTTGAAGTCGAAAACCCCAGAGCTCTTATCCTGAGGATGCCTCATGATATTGAAGTCTCCACCTATAATATACGGTATGGGTTCTTTTGAGCATACATTTGCCATTTACGCTAAAAATTCTTATTTATGTTGTTGTTGCGCTGGTCCATAGACAACAAATAACGCAAATTTGAAGTCATCGCTTTTGCATCGTAGAGTGAATTTCACATAGAAATCCCCTTCTGCAATGGCCCCAATGTCATAAACAAGAAGATCAACCCCAAGGAGAATCCCCCCAGATCTACCGTGCGGTGCCATACAATACCGGAGGAAGTCCCCGCCACCACACGGTGTTTTTTTAGAATATTATCCGGGAAAGAATCTCTACCTCTTTCGGAGAGAGCTATGAAATTAATTTGCTCCTCCTTAACCAAATCCGCCAAATATATGTGTTTAGCCAAGTCGGCGAGACCTCTACTATTCTAGAATACCCCTTTCATTTTACAACAATTTTAGAAGGGGTTTTTGGCTTTTTAGCAAGTTTGCCGGCTTTGGTATGTTTGGCTTTAGTTGCTTTTTACTTTTTATGGACTGGGGAAGGATCTAAAATTTGACCTAACACCAACTCATGTGTGTTCTCATTTAAATCACCACCCGAGTGGTCGAGAACCGTATCAAGCCGAGACTCTCTCTCATCATCACTCTCCTCTAAAAAAAATAGAAGGTTTCTTAAGTTGCTTTTTTTATTAGCCGACACAACTAGTCTATCAATTTCTAAATTTTTAATAGCAACAAAGGTTGTAGCTAACACGTATGATTATCACTGCCTAGGTTGATGCCTACCCTATTCAGGTTTGAAGAAATACGGGAATCTGAAAAAGTAGTGAATGATTTACCGGTTTCCAGATTCTTTTTGGCAGCCATTCGCGTCGTCTTCTCAAAGTGTGGTCATTAGTCCGGGCAAGTGTGCGAGAGCTCCTTCGAGGCTTGAATTCTGTACCACCGGGGCGCCTCGAGCGAGCAACCATCGGTGGTGGTGGTAGGGGCTGCAATGCAACAGATCGATGGCATGCTCAACCCGGCGTGGCGATGTCACCGCCACGCCTCCCAACAAACGCCGATCCCGCTGCGCGGGGGGTCGGGTTGTCCCGTCTTGGCGTCGGTGAAGGGAGCGGGGGGGTCGGAGATGAGACTCCCCTGTCTCCGCAAGGGTAGTAGGCGGCGACGAGGCTACGGCCCCCCACCACCGACGTGTCTCCAGTCGTGGGGGGCAGCAGCTTCTCAATAGTCTCCTCACGGTCAAGCGTCGTCATCACCGAGATCCTTCGGTAGGAGGTGTGGCAGTAGGAACCCCATCTCCCACGACATTGGGAGGAGTAGCAGCAGTAGGTGCGGCCCCTCCCTCCATTGAAGGAGGGGACACGACAGTAGGGGGTGCCCCCCCCTCGATGGGTAGGGGCGTACTCGGAGTGGTCGGTGACGACGGGTAGAAGAGCAGCGGCAGTCGTTCCACCGTAGATAGAGAGGGCAGCAAATGTGCCCCGTCGACGAACTCAACATGGGGGTGTGATTCCTCTACCACCTGCTCAAACTCAGCATCAAAAACAAATGGATGAGGCTGGATAGGAGGAACAAGCATGGCATTATAAGTTGCTTGTTCTTCCTCGAACAACAAAGAGTAGCACTTCTTATCATCACCAGAGTCATTCTCCAACACGACTTTAATACTAATTTCCTCGAATAGCTGCTCACAAGCCACATCCAAAGCTTCTTCAATCAAAGATGCCTCCACTCTGAGAGGTAGATGGTATGGTGGTATTAGCAGTAGAGCCCTTCATTGTATCCTATGGTTTTGGTAGACGATCTGCATCTTCCATCTCTCGGTCCCTATCACCATCCAAATCATCCTCGCCCAGCAAGTCATCATCATCTGGATTAAAGTTTTCTTTTATCACTTCATCCGGTTTGAAGTAAAGGCGGTACATACACCCCTTTACGCAAACATCTCGCGTATTTTGGAATTTTTTTGATGTCCCAGACCGCCACTAGGATACGGACTTCACCAGTGTGGTGAAGGTGGTAGACATCCACCTTTTGAGTGGCCCCAATAATAGTCCCAACAGCCCAAAGTGGAAGGAAAGAACCGAGCGCACGAGGTACCTTGGTGACAGTCACCCAAACCTGATCCAGGACTTTAATGGGTTGGACATCATCAATAAATTCTTCAATTAAGAGTATACCTTTCTTGTTTCTGGTCATTACCGTCCTAATAGAAACCATACGGTCCAGCTCCTCCTTGCTAGGGAAGGGCACTACAAAACTCTTGGGTCCCAACTCTTGTACCTCCCGTTCCCAACGAACCAGGATGATTCTAGCCAACTCAGATAGAAGTAAATTTGCTGAAACCTCACCAGATTCCACTGTAATTTGGGCAGCCACTGAAGATAGATCCACAGAGACGATGTCACTGAGGTTTGCCGCTTGAATTTGAAAAAACCCCCACCGTCGTCTGAAGCGCGACAGTAACCTACATATGGTTTTGGACCTCGTAGCAAGGGACATTGATTGGTGAAATGATCATCCGTGCAGATTATACATTCAAGTTTACCGGATGCGCTTTCGCTTGGCTTGCCGTGATCTTCGTCGGCCGGGTGTCTCGAGGGTTCCACCTAGTTGCGTTATGAGCAACAAGTGTCACGACCTCGTTCCTTGCCGGGCCCGGCTGCTTGCCACCGCCGCCCCGACCTCTTCCTTGAGCACCGAGTTGATTTGCACGTTCATCGGCTCCACCGGCGCCCGGCCGCTGCGGCATGATCACCGTCCACACAGGGGCGCGACCCACGACCACGATCCGACCGCGTCCATGATCCACCGAGCGCGTCCCACGATCCGCCTCGCGACCACGAATGCCCGACCCTCGACTAGTCGCACCGGGGCGCCACGCCGCGAAACAACCCTAGGTTCCACGGCGGGGGATTACGCCCCGACAGGGCGAAACCATCGTCCCCCCCCCCCCGGCCATCGGCCGCGTCGCTGCACGGGGGTGGGAGACGAGAGATGCGGCGGTACAATAGGATTCACCGGACGGCGGCGTCTAGGTTTTGGTGGCGATGTCGAAGAGCCGCTCGATGTCGAAGACCAGCTCGATGTCGATGGACCAGGCACGGCCATAGTAAGGCCCGGGCCCAATCCCGAGCTTGGATCATGGGTTCGGGGCCCGACCCTGGTCCAAATCTTGCTGCAAATCCACCAGACGCGGACCCATTAATTTCGAAATTCAAAAGTCCGAGCAAACCGGATCGCATGGTCGCTGATCCGCCGTCTTCTTCGACGCCCGGGAAGAAGTCGCCGAGGGTAATCGGCGGTGTGATCCGCGGGCGCGCAGAGGCCCCTTCCCGCAGGTTCCTCCCGGGGTGGCTTTGCAGGTCGTGGAGGAGTCTCCTCCTTCCTTCGATGGGAAGGCCCCCGCCGCCGCCGATAAAATTCCCACGACCGCGCAGAACCTTGGTTGTAGCTTGTTTGATCGGAAAGCTCACGGAAAGAGAATCGGCATCACCAAGGTCCTCATAGTCCGCTTCGGATTCAGAATCCCAAAACTTGCCGGACATTGATCTCGGATTTGCCGAAGATAAGAGATGGGATTCTCTCAAAATGAGGCTTCTTCGCATAGCATCATGATCGAGACGATGAGGAGTGTCTCTGGCGGTGATCCGGCGAAGAGCCCGCTTGACCGAGGTGGCTATGGTTACCGCCAAGATCACCCATGGGAATGGGGAAGCGGCGACCACCAGATCTCCACTTCGCGTGCCGGCGAGCCGGCGGGCGTGTAGATGTGTTTGAAGCCGCCACGGCTTCACCCCTCCGCGCCGGGCGAGGGAGACCGGTGGAGGCGGTCAGCTCGCTAGGAGTCACTCCGGGTCGCCTCTCCGCTTTGGGGAACCCTCGGCGTGCTCTTTCTGTCTGCCAACTTATGTGTGGTTATGGTTTTATTGTCGTGTTATACACTATATATGGGCCTTTATAATAACTAGCAAGTTTACTCGTACGTTGCTACGGGTTAAGACAATCTACGATATATTTTTTAACTTGAATAGTTCTCTTTATTTATTATTTCTCTCAACGTTTTTTTTACAACAAACACACCATTCATTACTTTAACAGCAAGAAGCCGTGAGAACCATTACATCATTAATGGTTACAAATTGGAGTGCTTCTAGAAATGGGCACTCTAGAGCATGGACAGGATTGACACATAATCCTGATAAATCGTGTGGGTGCACCTGTAAAGAGTGTAGACTTTGTCTAGCTAGAAGGTCAGCCATCTGATTATTTCTCTCAACGTTGTTCCTTGTAGGAAGCGCTACCTCTCCCCACCAGAAGATGTTGTCTCGCTTCAGTATCTCCCACCGCATCTCCGCGACAGACCACCAGCCTTGTCTATGTGGCTCCTCTCGAGATGTCGTCATCTTCCCGTCCCGCGTAGCCGTGGCATCGTCGCCCTACCTCGCCCACGCTGCCATCCCACACCATGGTCATCTAATTATCTTAGGTGGAACGTACCTAAATGAAATCTACTCCCTCCGTCCCTACGAAAGTGTTGTTTTTGACTTTTGGGTATCAAGTTTGACCATTCGTTTTATTTGATTTTTTTTCAAATAATAAATTAAATAAATAATTATTAAAGTATCTCCAATGACAAAATAAGTCATAAAAAATAAATAATATTTATGTAAAAATTGAATAAGAAGAGTGATAAAAAAAGATGGCACGGAAACCGGGGTGACACTTTCAAAGGGACGGAAGGAGTAGGAAATATGTCTCCGCTGGTTGCTACAGAGAGAAATAACAAAAGGAAACACTTTATATTCCGTTTTTTAACTTTAAATTAGACCATCCTTTGTGACTGTACATGCTAGTTCAAAGGCATTGGGGCAATAAATGATTATATTTTTCATACTATCCCATGTGTTGGTAGAGGTAGATATGAAAGTCAATGACTTCTTTTGAGGATCCATAAATTATGTAATTTTAATATCATATGATAGTTGCAAAGCTGTTAGTCATCGTCGTGTCTCAGTTTCAACGTGTTGTTGAGAATTGCATGGGTATATGCGCGGTTAACTCAAAAAAGACTTGCACTGGTATACAAGTAGTTTAAAGATTTGCACTGGCATCAAATAGCTTAGGTAAACATTTATTTTGATTTGATTAGATAGCAATATGCTTAAGGTTTTAGTTTATTATTTGATTATTGGCTGATTTGTGTTATCTTGACAAATTGATTTTCTAATTAAAAGTAACGACTCAGTATTAAAAATATTTATTTATTAAATAATCTCTTCCTTAATTATTAGAAAAGAAAAAAACAAAATAAACAAAAATTGAGAGGACGGCCTTTGGTTTTGTTGGAATAGAAAGTCACGGACATCACGGTGTGCACGAGGCAGGACGCCCCAGAGACCGAGACCTGACCAAAACACTTAAACACGTACGAGCCCGAGGAGGCAAAATAAAAAAAAAATACGGATAGATATCTTGTAACCTGGATTCCCAACCGAGACAAAGCGGCCAGATGACACGTATTGAGCTCGTAGATTTTGGGAGTCTTCCCATATCAGGAGGCCCAAAGGACCATGCGCCCTCGCGCATGCAGGAGGGCGGCAGCCCCAGCGCCGCCGCCGTGTCGTTGTCATCCGATCTCCATCAAAATAATAATAGAAAATACACATTTAGGAAATAAATAGATTGCTTCGCCGAGAGATTCTGATCTATAAGGAAACGTCCCTAAATATTTTTTTAGCGTGTAAGTCTCCCTCCTCGACTATAAATGCAAGGACACATGTCAGTTGAATCTTAATCGAGAAAAATAAAGAGGTAACTCCCAACAGCTTTCGGCCTCCGTCTCTCTCTCACGCCGCTGTGCCGTCACCGCCCCAACCCTAGCCGCCGCCGCTGCCCGACCAGCGAGCCGGCTGCTGCTCGGTGCCCCCAACGCCCGCCAGCGCACCCTCCCTCCGCGCCGATCTACGTCACCACAACCACACGCCACCATCGCTCCCATCGTCTCCGTCGCCGTCAACTTCGCCGCCGATCATGTCGCCGCCGCCCCCCCCAACGCGGTTGTGACAGCTGGTATCTAGAGACCAGGGGCGATTCCCACCACCGATGGCTTCCACCACCACCACCATCAAGATTCGATGGCGCTCCGCTGCTGTCCTATCCGGAGATGATCATGGAGGCACCCGCTCGGATCCAAGGACGACTCCGACAAGGCTACGATCTCCGACTACACCAACACGAGTGCGGCTCCAGGCCTTCCGGTCCCGGCACAATGCCATCCTCGCAGCCACCTTGCCCACATGAAGGGCAATGGCGAGCTCTTCCTCCTTGGGAACAACTACCTCCTCAACATCGACAGCGATGACACCCCTACGGGTGACGCCAACCTCGGCGGCAAGGCTAGCAAAGAACGCGTCGGCTTGTGGTGATGTTGTCCGGCGTGTGCGCCTACGATGTCACGCCAACCAGCGGCAAGCTGGACGACCTCCCTCGACGCCGCCCCTACCATGGGCGCCGCCCGACGACAACGGAGCTCCCACGGGCGCCGCGACATTGTCCCCCTCCACGATCACCCACGCTGCAAGCAACGAGCACAACTACCCCCAAGGGCATCCACCAGCAAACTCGGCAAAAAGCTACCCAACTAGGCCAACGTTGCAAGACTCCAACGGCGGTGCGGATAAGTTCCTATGCCAACAACATCATCTCTGACACTGGGAACACCAAGAGCATCCACGCAATTACCATCAGGAGCAACACAACGACGTCACCCAACGTCGACGCTGACATCGCCGATCTCAACCCCGACGTCCTCGACATCGGCAACGCCTCCCAGGGCGCCCCCAACGACATCACCAACGACCATGACATCGCCAACCATGGCGTCCTCGGCACCGACGACATCGCCACCAATGACAACCACGGCGTCCTCAACGCGACACCTCTGACGACACCTCCAAGGGAACCACAAACGACAATGACGCCCCTCCCAAGGGCTCCGCCATCGATCCCGAGCGTCAACAACTTGGACCACAACATCCACAACAACGATGACATCGAGGCGGGCGCCGCCACCGGGAACACCAACGACGCCCCTACGGGTGCCACCATAGGCATGATCATCCACTCATTGAACTCTGACAATGACATCAGCCTACTACGCCACCTGTACATCCCTCGGGCTTCCACCATGGCGGAAAACATCAACAAGCGAGCTGTGGATCTCATCGCGGCTTCGACACCGACAAGTGCATTGTTGGCAACCCCACTCCCAATAGTCGACTTCCTGATAACACTAGCGTGAGCTCCAGCGTAGAAGGCGCGCCCCCCATCAACACCACGACAAAACATCGGACCTAACAAAGATATGAGGTATGCCGCTATCCACCGACAATAGCGGTCCTTCTCTGGTTCATCTGCATGCCAAGCCGGCGCCACCGGAGGGACAGGGACACCTCCACATGGTGTCTCCCCTTGCGGCTTCAAGCTACCCATCTACCGCGACCTCGCCAAGAACCTCGCTAAGCCTTGACCGGGCGAGGACCGTGCGACTACATCGGCACCTTCAAGTTCACCAACAAAGGCGACTATGCATGCAACGGATGCACTACGATTGGGAGGTGCCCGCTCGATGGATGACATGATGCAACTCGCCGCCCGTCGCGATGCCCCTTCACCATGTTCGCCACATGGCTTGACGGCGGCCGATGGGCACAACACCATGGGCGACTTGGCTATGGCAGCCGGACCGACTTCGAGGGGCAAACCGGCCGGCTCCCTCGACCATCGACGACATCGACGTCGATGCGACTACACTCTCAAGCTCAACAACAAGCTCCACAATGAGCTTTAGGATGCGGTGCAACCGAAGGCGCCCAACACGTTGACCTGGGCGATCCACCTCGCCCCCATAGTTCGACACCCCCCTCTCCTCTGAGGTCTTCAACGAGCTTTGACTTGCGAGCTCCACCGACAACGACATGATGAGGAACATGCCACCCACACCGATCCCCCTACCCCGTCGACCCGTTGCTACCCCCGAGCTCTACAACATCGCCAACAACATCAACCTCTAGGCGGGAGCACTGACTAGGACGCTGCTCAAGGCGCTTGGCGTCCACCTACCGACGCCCTTGCCGTTGGCGTAAGGTCTTCCGGTGACCAGCATTATGATGGAGGAGCTAAGGCATAGATTCTTGCCATCGGTACCAATCTTAATCCTCGACAACCACCGCTACTACGCCACGACATTATCAACGGTGCTACGGGATGTTCTCCAACCAACTTCTTGCCATTCATGTCGGCCTTCTTCTTCGACGACCACGATCTTCGTCCCGCCAGCATCTACGATGTTCCCATGGGCGAGAAGAGCAATGGACTACATTCATCATCATCGAGAAAAAGGTCAAGATCTTCATCTTCGTCCAGCTCATTCACCCTATATAAGTGGATGCAACAAGCTTCGGGACATGCCGCCGATCACTTCGTCAACAACGACAGCCGTGCAACACCACAGCGTGAGGACGCGCTGCCGCCGGAACGGGAGAGATGCCATGTCCCATATCGGAAGGCCCAAAGGGCCATGCACCCTCGTGCATGCGGGAGGGGCAGCAACCAGCCGCCCCGCCGCCGCCATCCGATCTCCAACAAAATAATAATAGGAAATACATATTTAGGAAATAAATAGATTGCTTTGTCGACAGGTATTCCGATCTATAAGGAAACCTCCTAGATATTTCTTAGCGTGCAAGTCTCCCTCGGACTATAAATGCAAGGGCATGTAATCGGTTGAATCGTGTCGAAAAAAATAAAGGGGCAACTCCCAACAGCTTCAGCCTTCGTCTCTCTCTCTCTCTCTCTCTCTCTCTCTCTCTCTCTCTCTCTCTCTTGCGCTGGGCACCGCCCCGCCCCAACCCTAGTCGCTGCTGCCCTGAACCCACGCAAGTCGCTGCGGCGCTGCCCGACGCCCCCAACGCCACCGCGTCGTTGCCCCCTCCCGCCGCCGATCCGTCACCACGCCCGCCGCCGCCGCCGCTCCATCGTCTCCGTCACCGTAAACTTGCCGCCCGATCGTGTCGCCCCCCTCCCCCTCCCAACACGGTTTGTGACACGGGGGTAAACATAGGTGGAAGGGCGGATGTAAAAAAAGGTGAAATTAAAGGTGAAACGGAAATTTTTCTCTTTATTAGTAGGTATAGATAACTATATATATACAACTAAAAGGCATTTAGGACAACAACATTGTCACCAAAGTATAACTTTGACTTCTCTTTTCTATAAAAATATTTATTAGAAAATTATATATGTACTCCCTCCGTTCCAAATTGTAATTTGTTTGACTTTTCAACCTAAAGTTTGACCACTCGTCTTATTCAAAAATTTGTGCAAAATATCACTTCTTTTGTTGTGACATGCTTTATTATCAAAAGGTCCTTAAGAATGACTTAAATATGTTTGCACAAAGTTTTTGAATAAGACGAGCAAAGAGTTGAAAAAGTCAAATGAATTGTAAATTGGAAATGAGAGAGAGATATTTTTTTGAAAGTAATTTCCAAGACAAATCTATTGATATGATTTTAATATTTTTAAAGTCAACAACTTAAAAGTTATTCATGATTTGCGTTCCCAATATTGGATCCCAACCTTTTCCAAAACGTCATCCGAAAAGAGTATATTAACTCTTTTGTCACAACCGCGTTGGGAAGGGACGGCGGCGACACGATTAGCGGCGAGCTTAGCAATGGCGGTGGGGGTTGAGACTGCAATGGGGCAGTTGGAGCGATGTGGGGAGGAGAAAGGAAGAGGTGGCGGCGTGGCGGAAGGCGGCGGCGGATGGGAGGCGGGGAGACATGGGAACTATTCTTTATTGCTTGCCCTCAAAGAGATGCTCCCTATTTATATAGCTCTCCTATGGGACATGTAATCCAAGCAATCTCTAAAGGTTTCCTTATAGAGTTAGAATACCTTTTACAAGCAATCCTATTTATTTCCTAATAGGAGATTTCCTTATAAGTTGGAATATCTCCTTCACATAAAAAGTCCTAATTTAATCCAAACCGATAACGAGGCGAGATGGAAACGATGACGACGGACGCCGGCCAATCGGGGCCCCTTGCCACCTTAGCCCTCCCGTGGGCTGGCCTAATCTAGGATATGACATCTCCCCACCGTTCAACGAGGCGGTGCGTCCACGCTTGTCGGCTAACCCACTAGGTGGGTGCGATGGTGGCATTGTCGCTGAAGGTGAAGTCGAAGTGGAGGTTGCTAAAGTAGATGCTGAACCGGTAGCTCATCTGGGCCTACACAAAGGGCCTGGCCATCTCTGCTGCCCTTATGACCGGAGCGGCGAGTATGCCCGACATCTCGATCGTCTAGCGGGTCGTTGGGGGGTGCTGGATGGAGTAGGTCATCAGGACATGTACCTGGGCATGGATGTGCCTGCAGAAGACGTGATGAGTCGATGTGACCGGTGTCGACCTGAGATGAAGCAGGCGACCGTATAGGAGGTCACTGGCAGTCTTGATGGGCAGCCCAAGCCGGGGGCTGCACATCCGGTGTGTCGATGCTCACGTTGTCCACGTGGAGGAACTCGTGGCCGTTGTCGCCAAAGAGGAGCACCGTAACGCCGTCCCAACCTAACGTTCGGGCGCACCATCATGAGCGTGATGCTCGCCCGGGATGGCCTCTTTTGCTCGGGGCGGGGTCATCGGGAGGTGGAAGCCCACTGCTACGCCATGTAGTGGAACTCCATGCTCGAACAGGAGGTCCTATAGCAGGGTGGAAGCCGTGGGGACATAGTGGCGGTGGAAGTACCTCACGATGTCGTTGTGGAGGGTCCACTCCGGGGCTGTCGCCTGTAGCTCGATGGCGCCTGCTATGATCGCGAGCTCCTGGTTCGTCGTAGATCCCAAGCGTAGCTCGGTAAGGAGGTCCATCACCATGCCATCGCCGATGAGCTCCATGGCTATGGCTAGGTGCGGTCGGCCGCATGCCCTGTCTGCCAAGGCCATATCGATGTTGGTGTCGATGTTGACGACGTTGTCGTTCCTATTGTCGGTGTTGACGTCGTCGGCCCCTGCTATTGGTGGCTTGTCGGGGAGCTGGGCATCGTATTGACGCGCTAGGTCAATGGCCTCATGCATCATACGTGGATTCTCCCATGTGAGTGCCTCACGGAGATGGGTGTGTAGTCCGCCGATGAAGAGGGTGACGCGGTGGAGCGGGCTTTCAAGGTCCATGCGTGTAGCCTAGGCCTCGAAGGCGTCGATGTAGTCGTCCAGCTCGCCCTCCTGCGTTGGCAGTGCGAGGTCGCCCGTGGTGTTGTTGTCGATGGGAGGTCCGAAGTCCCGCCACAGGTAGCGCGTGAAGACATCCCACTCGACAAACGGTCTCCTCCTAGACAGTCTGTCAAACCAGAGATCAGCAACACCTGTCAGATGGAAAGCGACATACCGGGCGTAGAACTCTAGGTCGATCTCTTGCTGCAAGCGGAAGAGTAGCTCCACCTTCTTGATCCAGAGTTCGGGGTCGTTCTTTGCCGTCGTACTTTGCATTCTAGGCGTGCCGCGTAACGTGGGGGCGGGAGGTTCGGTGACCTGGGGGGGGTGCCGCGGGTGGCACCAGTTTGCCGCCTCGAGCTCCCGAGTGCGGGTGTCGATGGAGAGGAAGAAGCGGCCGATGTCGAGTTGTCATCGATGGCGATGTCAATGACCGGCCGGGGTGTCGATCTGGATTACCTTGAGCTAGAGGATGGCAGGCTCGGCGTCGTCGTCGAAGGTGTCATCGGGGCGGAGGTGGCGCCCTAGGGCAGCGCCTGGGAGTGTCCCCCGGCCGGCGGCGGCGGCGGCAGCTGCGCTATCCTCCAGCAATCTTGTTGTCGCCGACGTGGAGCGGGAGGGAGGTAGGCGGATCGTGGGGGTGGTGTAGAGGTACTCCATGCAGCGAAGACGACACTCGATCTCGTCAAAGGCGACGTTCGATCTTGGCGCACTTGTCGTCGAGGAGCTCCTTGAGGGCCTTGGAGAACTCACGCATCGCGAAGCCATCGGTGGTGGGAATCATCCTGGTCTCCTGATACCGGCCGTCACAACCGCGTTGGGAAGGTGCGGCGGCGACACGATCGGCCCGGCGAGCTTAGCGGCGGCGGTGGGGGGTTGAGATGGCAATGGGGCGGTTGGAGCGGCGTGGGGGGAGGAGGAAGGAGGAGGTGGAGGCGTGACGGACGGCGGCAGGTGGGCGCGCTTGGCTGAGGCGGGCGGCGGCGAATTGTTGGGAGGCGGGAGAGACGGAACTGATCTTTATTGCTTGCCCCCAAAGAGATTACATGCTCCCTATTTAAATGGCCCTCCTATGGGACTTGTAATACAAGCAATCTCTAAAGGTTTTCTTATAGAGTTGAAATACCTTTTACAAACAATCCTATTTATTTCATAATAGGAGATTTTCTTATAGACTTGGAATATCTCCTTCACACAAAAAGTCCTAATTTAATCCAAACCGATAACGAGGTAGAGATGGAAACGATGACGACGGCGGTGGCGCCGGGCGGTGGCGGCTGCTGCCCTTGCGCCTGCCCTGCCCCTCCTGTGCCGGTCACGGCCACCTTAGCCCTTCCACGGTTGGCCCAATTATGAGACATGACAACTACTCTCTCAACCTGTTACCAAAAATTACCAGTGATATGTGTGGTCAATTATTGTCGGGTCGTCTTCGTTTCGCCAATGGGCACATAAGGTTTTTTTAAAAAAAAATCAATGGGCACATAAGTAATACTGCACAAAACTAAAATAGACATATACTTTCCAATCTAAGAGACTGACATTGGGGAACATACTTCTCACGAGTTGCTTGACCAAACTCTCAGTCTCTCAGGCGAGCAAAGGGAGATGGGTGGGTGCGTTATTCGGTCAAGAAAGAAAAATGAAACACAATGACCCACCAGTCCGAGCCTGAGTTGGTCATTAATTTCTCTAGATGACTTTGTTCCATTCGTTGACTTGACTTGGCGACGACTTGGCATATACGTACAAGTCCAGGTCTAGAACTCCTTTTAGCCTCTCCACCCAAACAACCAGAGCGATTGGCAAGCCTCTGAATCCATCCATCCTTCGTTTCCTTTCCTTCTGCACTCCACTGCAAGATAGCTCAGCTCGCTCCATGGATTCAAATAGCTGCGCGTGTTGTTCGAGCTCAGATAGCACAACATGGTTGCTGCTGAAGTGCAGAAACCATGTTGTGCGAGCTCAGATAGCTCAGCTCCATGGATTCAGATAGCTCAAATAAAATCTTTCCTTCTGCACTTTGTTTCCTTGCTGCGCGTGTTGTGCGAGCTCAGATAGCTCAGCTCGCTCCATGGAGCCCTTCTGCTTCAGTTTGCAGGTCAGTCATCATACTCATACTACTGCTACACATCCTGCCCCTCCACTGCAAGATTTTTTTGGTAGCGAGAAATGCATAATTGGTTTCGTTTATGTTTTTCCTCTCTTCTTCCTAGATAAACAGCTGTACGTTAATTGTGTCATCACTTGTCACTGTCGATAGACACCAAGCACTGGAAGATTTGGGACGATTCCAGTAAGGTATGTGTTGGTCTTTCCATGGCTTTGTAGCTTCTATAGGATGTTGATTTATCCGCGATTACCATATATGCGTATACCATCTCAGTAAAAGACATGACTTTCAGCTAGCGTCCTGTCTCAACTGAGATGCCCAGGCAGCGGGTTCTGAAAACTCTTCAAACTCTGCTCATGGATGTTATTTAGCTATTTAGGCTGAAAACATCATAGTTATTCCTGTCACTTGTTTCTAGAAAGTGCTTAATGCCAAAAGTTGTGCTTTGAGCACTAAGCTGTTCAAAACGATAAGCACTTGACAACACGGAGGCTATTCGGCGCACGCACGCCAGCAACGCTAGCGGCGCACACGCCCGCATTACCTACGACGAAGAAGGGGTGGGAGTGGGGCGCTGCCCCGCGCGAGGAATGAGGCGGGAGAAGATGAACAAAGGACCTCGGATTAGGTTCCACCACTTCCCGGAGAGATTAGGGTCCGGCGGTGGCGGCGCGGGCGGCGGTTTAGGGTTCCGGCGAGGTCCCCCCCCTCCTCCATCCTCCCCGGGCCAATCCGGCCGGGCCGGGCTCGGCGGTCGCCGACACGGGCGGTGGTCGCGGCGGTTCGAGCCGGCGCGGTGAGCGAGGCGGCGCCAGCGGCGCCGCCGAAGCGACCAGGGCCGCACTCATCCGGTTGGGTATGGGTCGGCCATGGCGGTGTGCTCGGAGCTCGAGGCGGCAGCCGGCGTAGCGACTAGGGTTAGGGGTTCGGCCGCGGGGGGAGAAGAAGAGGGGGGAGGGGGAAGCGGACGCCGCCGGCGCCCTAGGGCTCACCGGGAGCTCGGCGAGCCCTATCAGCCGGGGCGGGGGGCGTGCTCGCGAGGAAGAGAGGGGGAGGGCGGGGGCGGGCGCGGGAGGACACACCGACGAGGTCGCTGCTCGGGAAGAAGAAGGGGTGGGGTGGGGAAGAAGAAGGGTCGGTGTGCGCGGCTAACGTTAGGTGAGTTCTCTCCCTCCACTTTTGGATACTTGTGAGTTGTGAAACTCTCACCAGGAATGTTAATTCAGATATATGGATACATGCTGAAAGCCTATGCCATGATAATCAGCTTCTGTATTTTTTTTTCGAGAATTATACATTCATAATACTACAACCGTGCTAGGCATACTATAAAATATTCTTCGTAGCAGAACAACGAATTCTAATGGTGTGAAAAGTTATATGTTCTGAAGGGGTGAGTTGTCCAAAGCGACTATCATTTAAAATTTTGCCATCTCTATAATTTAAGTAAACGTTTCATTGTGGAATCTAATGGTGGAAATAGGTTTTGAAGGACGATCTCACAATTCACCCAAAATTCCTAAAATTTTGAGCATTTCAATGGGTTTATTCTAGTAATTACACCTAGTATACAGGCAAAAAAACGCCTAATTCTCGCAGGACCGTGTTTTTTTTTTTTTTTTTTTTTGAATCGCCGGACCAGGAATTCGAGCCAAAGGCCTTTCCAGACTTAGCATCAGCCCACAGGATTAATTGGGCCAGTCCAGGACGCAGGCCGGGCCCTTTTTAGCCAACACTCAATCTAGGCTGGGAGAGCCTAATTTGGACCAGTACATAATTCGGCCCGTATACATTTTTTTTCAACTCTGTTTGTGAAGCACTCGAGCTAGACGTCTGCCGTCTGGTACAGTCGCAGTTCATCTATACAGTCTGCATCAGTATCTAGCTCTACTCTCCCTAGCAGGCAACAGCTCTGCTGCAGTGCATGCGCAGGAGCATCATCGGCGCCGGCGGTCGGCCTCGCAGCCGCGTATCGAGATCTTTGGCCACACAGTGCAATCACCGTAGCGATCAAAGCCCAGAGGTATGGAATGCGTGGCTAACAACTTTGCTTGCTTTGGATTGTGCTATGCGTTGTGACTTAATTGCTTACTGTATGCATTGCTGCGCTCTTAAACTGATCGACCAACTGAAGAAAGCATAACCTCGCTGTGCCTGTGCTTACTGCTTAGCTCGATCTCTGGTGAATGGTGATCTAGATCCACGAAGAGAAGAAAGAGACGTCGTCCTAGGTGAGGCAGAAACTACCAAGCGACCGCCGGCCTTAGAGCACCCGCAGTGCTGGGTTCTAGGCGGGTTCGATGCAATAAATGGGAACAACGCACCCGCTCCTTTACATTGCGGCGTCGAGTCTATGAAGGACCGGTTCCGATGCATGGAACCCGGTCGATGGAATAAAAGAAATTAGGAGGCTTTGCATACGGGAGGGAGAGCCACGGAACTGCGGGAGAAGGGCATGCATGGATGCCGGAAAAGGGGATCAGCTCGTTATTTATCGTCATGGGGCCCATGCATAGAACCGACCTCAACTCTATATTGTGCGACATAAAAACAGATGCGGTCTAATCGGTTGTGGAGCCGGGATCAAACCGACCCCGGTGGTCCACGCTGCTGATGCTGGCTTCGTCTCGAAGTATTGGAGTGGAAACTGTGGAAGGGCATTAGGGGACAGTAGGTGGACAAACAGCTAGGGTTATTCCACGGAAATTCCCATCTTTCTGCGAGGAAACTGGTTGAATCTCACTTAACGCGCAATTCGCAATTGCATGCTATTTGCAAGAGGGAAGATGCTTTTTGGTTGCGTACTTGCGTGCCAAAACTGATGGTCTTACCCCTGCCTTCTTCCTTGATTAGAGCTGTAGTTTGTTTACTTTGCCATTGTTGTTTTTTAGCCTAAGTGTAAGGTGCCTTGGAAGCCAAGTTGATGAGGCTCCTTGGTGGCCAAGTAGAATCAAAAAGACCTGCCCATGAGAGGCAGTTAGTGGAGGGGGTGGTTGAGTCTTTAGCCTATAAGAACAGGGGCACACCACAAGGCTTGTAAGATATTCTTCATCACTTTCAATTGAATCCAAGCGGCACCTATACCAAGCCTGCCATCGGCAGTTACCAAGTCTTGAGTTTTAGTTCTATGTTTCCAACAAAAACTGCCAGTGCCTGTATAATCGTCAAAGGTAGTAGAAGAATAAAACTTGAAGATAAACAAGGTTGGCAATAATAAAAACCCAAAACCACTAAAAAGATTCATAAAAAAACAACTAAAAAGGGCACAAAGTTTTGTATGACCATCAGTTCAAGAAAAGGATTGAGCTCGATCATTATATTAAATATTTACATTTTACATGCATGGCGCGTATAGGCGCGTTGCCGCGGTGCTGTGTACCTGCGTTTGAACTTTGAACCGAAAGCAGAGGAGAGGAGCAAGAGTAGACAGGCTAGTAGCTAGCGCGTGAACCGCAGTCGTCAGTCCATCCAGGAGTACAAGATGTTCAGACCGATGATCCACAGCGCAAAGGCCACAAAGTACCATGCGGCCGAAATGGGCGGCGCGGCGAGAGCCTCGGCGAAGAAGGCACAAGGCTGCCGCCACCATTGCCGTGAGTGCTACGGCCACGCGACGGAGGCGCCACGGCCAGAGGATCTGATTCCTCGTCCGCCCACCACGCCGGTGCCCACCGCCGTTGGCTTCCTCCTCGTGACCTGGCGGGCGGTGGCGGGCGGGAGGACCGCGACCCAGACGCGCTCTGGCGCCATTCTCGCCTTCCATCGTCGTCGATGGATATCTGCTTTGTTCCGTTCTCTTCTTTCCCTGTCTTGAAGCGAGAGGGAAGTAGGGGACTGGAGTGCCTCTAACTCCAGTCACCGACTCACACCGCATCGACGATACCATTTTTCTATATATACAGCCTCAAATATCGAGGATATGGTGTTTAGAAAAAAACATACGTAACAACACGGGTTGCGGGAACGAAGGAAGGTTCCTAGAAACCACAGGGAAGCAGCAGTAAGCGCTACTTCTTGGAAACTTCTAAAAGCTTTTCTACTTGATCGATCCACATTTCTTCTCGTATAAACCATACGGGGCCTAGTCGGCGACCAGGACTAGTCACTAGTGTTTGGATGCACTAGTTAGCCCATAACACGAATATATCGAAGATCCAGTGTACTCATAAAAAAACATTATGGGTTTCGCAAAAAAAAAAAATTATGAGATTCGGTGCTAGCCAAACTTTCTTAATCTGGTTTAAATAAAATATTTAATTTTAAAAATATATCAAGTTATTTATTCATCTAATGATGCTAATTATGCATCATAAATATTAATACATTCTTATATATATTTAGCCAAAATTTAAAATATTTGATTTGTCAGAACATTTTTTATGAGGTGGAGGGATCGAGCACCTAGTAAGCCTGATAACATCTATGCTTAACAAGTACTCACTACCGGACACGGCCTCGTCGCCAAGCGCCAGAGGCACTCGGTGAAAGCCCGGATTGCGTTTGGCGAAGGCTTCACCGGCGCCTCGCCGGGCGAACGCGAGCTCGGCAAAAGTTCCGCGGCAAAGACTTTCACCGAGCTCCTTTTCGCCCGCCGCTCGGCAACTCCCCGCGACTACTTTGTTGAGCGCCAACCCCCGCTTCGGCAAAGTAAACTTCGCCGTTACGACGTTCTTGCGCCGTTAACGGTGCCTTTGACGCCATGTTTCCCGAGCAGCAAACCACGCCGGGTAGCAAAGGCACGGCGGAGCCGGACGTTTGGGTCCGTCGCCCGCTTTGCCGAAGCGGATACGCTTGTGCCGCGGCGGCGCTTCGCCCCGAGCTCCGTTGCCGGCGGGGTAGTTTATCGAAGCGTCGGCGCTCAGCAAGCGAGAGCCTTTGCCGAGTCGCGGACCTTCGCCGAAGCGCCCGTTCTCCCGGCCGCCGAAAGGGCGACGTTGCCAAGCACGCGATTTTCAGCGCGCGGGCAGCGCCCGTGGCGCTTCGGCGGCGAGGGCCGTGTCCGGTAGTGACTAGTCCATCCAAATTTGAACTTATTAAAATAACCAAGTACTATTAAAAAAATCATGATACAACTCAATGTAACTTTATGCACGAGTCAATCTAACCATTTTATAATTTATAAAATTGTATGTAAACATCTCCCAAAATAAATAAATTACTAGAGTTGTCTTAATTTAAAAAATCTAAACTTTGACCGAATTTTAGAAAACAAAAGTCATCAAGATTTATGGTGTCATGTCACGCAGACCGGTTCGATTGGGCGGTAGTGACACGCCACCAACGATCTTCAGCGGGCGGAGAAGGTGGCGTAGGGGGCGGCGGTCTCCTCGGCGGCGGCGCCGGCCGGCGGCGGGCGCCGGGCGGCGGCGGCTGGCGGCGACGGCAAGTGGCGGCGTCGTGGTGGCGGCGGGCGCACGCCGGCGGTGGCGGCTGGGCGGCGGTAGCGGGCGGCGGGGGCGGGGCAGCGGCGGCGGTGGAGAGATAGAGAGAGATCGAACTATATTTTATTGCTTGCTTATCTCCAAAGAGATTACATCCCCATACTTATATGGCCCGGCTAGTGGGACTTGTAATCTAATTAAGCAATCTCCTATAAGGTTTCCTTATATGATTGGAATACCTTTTACAAGAAATATTTATTTATTTTCTAATAAGGGCCTTCCTTATACGATTGGAATATTCCCTTTTACGCACCAAAATGCCTAAGATAATCCTAACTTGATGACGGCGAGTCGGAAGCCGGGAAGGGGGCGGGGCGGCGGCGGCATCGGGTGCCGGCCCACCCGCCATAGCCTCGCCCCCTCGTGGGCCGGCCGCGGGCCGCTTTGGGCCCTCCTAGCCCGGCCCGGGCTGACCCAATTCCGGTTCATGACATTTCCCCACCGTTCGACGAGGCGGCGCGTCCACGTGCCGCCCAACCCACCGGTAGGCGTGAAGGGATGCCGATCGGGCGAAGTAGCGGCGCCGGGGCCGGCGAGGATGAAGGGACCCGACTTGTCGTTGTCGCCGTTATTCTGATCTTTGGCGTCGTCGTGCCGGCGGTGAAGGAGAAGTCGAGGTGCGGGCTGCCGAAGTAGACGCTGAACTTGTAGCTCAGCGGGGGGGCACGAAGGGGACGCTCCATCCATGCTCGCCGCATGACGGAGGCACCGAGTCCGCCAGGGAGCTCGATCGCCCCGCGCGCCGGGCCGAGAAGCCTTGAAGGTGTGCGTCGCCGGCACAAATACCTTCACATGGATGTGCTCGCAAAACACACGTCGTAGCGGCGAGGGGGTGACGAGGAGAAGCGCAGGAGACGGCCGTAGAGGAGGTCGCCGGCCGTCAGACTGGCGCTGGCCGTCGAATTTATGTTGTCGGCGCGGAGGAAGATGTCGCCGTCGTTGTCGAAGAGGAGGACCGTGGCGCCCTCGAGCCCGGCGTCCCGGTGTGCTCAGTAGGAGGAGCACGCCGCGCGAACGCCCCCGATCTTCCCGTGGCCGGTTGGGGAGGTGGAAGCCCATCGCTACGCCATGCGGTGGGGCGCCCTCCTCTAGCGTGAAGTCATGCGGGAGGTCCGGCTACGGGGATGTAGTAGCGGTGGAAGTACCTCACAATGCCATAGTGGAGGCTCCACTGGGGAGTGCGGTCGCTGCGACTTTCGATGGCGTTGCGCGTGGTGCCCGTGTAGCTCGGCGATGAGGTCGTCTCGATGTCGGCTCGTCGATTCGTCCATGGCGGCGACAAAGGCGCTGCCCACGGCACCCGGCCGGGCTAGTGCCGCGTCGATGTCATTGTCGATGTCGGGCGTCGTCGTGGAAGTGGCGCGCGGTGGCGCCGGTTCGCGGGCGCCGGGCGCCGGATTCGTGCGTCATAGCGGCGGGCGAGGTCGATGGCCTCCTCCATCGAGCGAGGCTCGAACCACTCGGCGTCGTGCAAAGTGTGTCGCGTAGGCCACCAAGCGAAGAGAGGCCGACACGGTGTGCTGGCCCTCTAGATCCATGCGAATCGCATAGCTCTCGAAGGCGGGAGATGTAGTCGTCCGACTTGCCCTCCCGAGAAGGAGGTGGGTACTCCCCCGTAGTGTCGGTGATGATGGGGGGTCCGAAGTCGCGCCGCAAGTAGTGGGTGAAGACGTCCCCACTCAACTAAGGGCCTCCTCCGACAGACTGTTGAACTAGGCTGCGCGAGGGACTGTCGGATGGAAGGCGAGCATACCGGCGTAGAAGTCGGGTCGATGTCCTCCTTGAGCTCGAATAGCAGCTCCATCTTGCGAATCCGGAGGTCGGGGTTGTCGCCGCCGGGCTGCGTATCAAGGGACCTCCAGGGCGTGTGGTAGAGAGGGGGGTTAGGTCCGATGACCGGGGGGTGGTGTCTTGGTGGCACCCGCGGAGCGGGGCGCCGCGGTGGGTGTTAGGGGGGGGCGCCGCGGGTGGCGCCTCGGCGGGGGCGCCAGCGGGTGACGCCGTCTCTGGGGGGGTCCCCGCGCGGTCGCAAGTGTCGGTGGAGAGGAGAGGGCAGCCGGTGCTGCGATGTCGTCGATGACAATGTCGGTGACGGCCGGTCGCCGAACGGTAACGCGTCGTCATCCTCCTCCCGGTGGAGGATGGCGGGTCGGCGCCGTCGGCGGTGTCGCGCGGGGCCGCGGCGGCCCGGGGGTTGTGCACGGGGGGCGGCTCGCGTGCGGCCCGATGGTGAAGCCACGGGGCTGTCCTCCGGTAGCCCGCCGTCGTGGTTGTCGAAGCGGAGCGGAGGTAGGGGATCGGCGGGGGTGGTGTGTGGCGAACTCCATGCGACGAAGACGCGTCTCGATTTCGTCGAGCGTCGGCGATCTTGGCGCGGATTGTGGGTCGAGCTCCTTCGGCGCCTTGGTGAACTCTTGCATCTCGGAAGCCATCGGTGGTGGGAATCGTCCCCGGTCTCCGGATACCAAATCCGCAGGCCCGGTTCGATGGGCGGTAGTGACACGTCACCAACAATCTTCGCGGCGGAGAAGACGCCTGGGGGCGGCGGCCGCGTTGTCGTGGCGGCGGCGGCGGCGCGTGGCGTGGTGGCTGGGCGGCGGCGGCGGGCGGAGGGGAGCGGCGGCGGTGGAGAGATAGAGAGAGATCGAACTATATTTTATTGCTTGCTTATCCCTAAAGAGATTACATCCCCTTACTTATATAGCCCGGCTAGTGGGACTTGTAATCTAAGCAATCTCCTATAAGGTTTCCTTATATGATTGGAATACTTTTTACAAGCAATATTTATTTATTTTCTAATAAGGGTATTCCTTATACGATTGGAATATTCCCTTTAACACACCAAAAAGCCTAAGATAATCCTAACTTGATGACGAAGCACAGTCGGAAGCGGGAAGGGTTGGGGGCGGCGGCGGCGGGGGGCGCCGCCGCCCCTGCCATACATGGCCCCCCCGGGCCGGGCGGCCGGCGGCGCTTTGGCCCTCCTAGCCAATCTAGGGCTGGCCCAATTCCGGTTCATGACATGTCACATAATTATTATCAGATATACCATAGAATACATTTTCATAATATGTTTGTGTTGCAACATGAATGTACGTACAGACAGACATTTCTAGAAACCGGCTCTTTAAAGTGGTTCTCTTCACTATTTTTAGAAACGGCTGAAAATATATAGCTAGGAGCCACGTTGTTAGCACTCCGGGCCAACGATCATAGAACTCCGGCGAGCCGGCCACCGAAAACCCGGCGACGGCGGTGTCTTACTTCTATTACAAGAAGGAAACAGAAAGTAGCTACAGGTAATAGAGTTCAAATGCAAGTTGAGTTCTCCCATCTCTCTACGAGTCCTTATACTACTCCTCACTTTTTTTTTTTTTTTTTTTTTAGAATACGCACCTGTATTACTTAGTTAAGACAAGTACAAAACAACATACAGGTACATATACACAGGAACAGAGACAGCTGTCCTGACACACGTCGTCAGACGCCACCATCTTCCCTCGCCGGCGCCGGGAACGCCCGCCGCCACCCAGATCCGGAGGTCCACCGTCACTTGAAAGCTTTATCGGGCCGCAAGATTTGCTCGACCCGAAGATCGAGACAACATCATCGCTTAACGAACATCGGCCGGGACCTGCCCTGTACCTCCGAATCGAACGGCTGCACCATCGACGAGCAGCCGACAAGCGGAGCTCGACCCGCTCTCCGCGAACCACCAAGCCAAGAGCCACCTGCGAACACAGTGACCTCCTAATAAGATCTCCGATACCTCTCCGTTGACACCGAGAGCGGAGGCGTCGCTGGGGCGGAAGAGGCTGGAAGATTTTATTCCTATGCGCCGTCGCCGCCTCGGCCACCAGCGACGCCACGGGATAGCAGGCCGGCGAGTTGATATCCTCCCAGCAAATTGTTGCTCCACCCGGCCCAAATGTCGGCGAGCCAAAACCACGCATGATGCCGGCACCGAGGGTAGGGCCATCGGGCGTGCTCGGGCGGGGGAACCCGGCGGGGATGAGCTCGAGAAAAATCCTCACCGCGCATCGCTGCCGTCGCCCGCCGAAGCGTCATCCACGCTGTCGATGTGCAGCCGCCTTTTTGGCTCCCACAGTCCGGCACCGTCGCCTCTGTCGACGCCGCCGCCGCCGCCGGCGTGCCCCGCATGCGGGCAGCAGCAACAACAGAGGGCCGCACGGATCGAGCTCGGGATAGCACGCCGAGGTGCCGCTGGGCGAAGGCGAGCACCGAACACCGCCCGCCGCCACGAGCTCCGCCCGACGCCATGGCCACACCAAGAGCAAGAAAACCTATAACTACAAGACCTAAAACTAAGCCTATACAAAGAACCAGATGCCGATCCACGAATCCCCACCCTCGCCGGGCGCCGGAGCGCCGCCCGAGGCGGAGATCCGCGAGATCGACACCGGATCGAAAGTGGTTCGCCTTTTTCGCCTCGGTTTACTGTAGCGTCGAGAAGGAACACGGAGGCGAGTGTTCTTATACTACTCCTCACTTGGGCTGGCTTCGGACAGGCAGGCCCATTCTGGCCCGGAGATGCGGACGTTCTTGGGCCGAGGCCTGCGGGGCTTCTTCGGACGGCTGGGCGAGGCAGGCTCCACGGCAGCGTCACTGACACACGTCTTTCCACTAGTGTTGCATGTTGAATCTGCATGTTGCAGGTTGAGCATCTGTGTCCTCCGAGGACGACGACATGGGCTGTTCATCGATCTCTCCGGCGCGCTCCATGTGCCGGCCGCCGGCCGGAGAGCAAAATGCGGTGGTGTACTGGTGTGTACTGGTGGTCGTGTACTGGTGTGACTGTGTGTAGATGAGCAACAAACTGCCCGATGCCCGCGCGGTCGATCACTCACGCGGTCCTTCGTGCCGAAGCTTTGGACTATTGGAGTGGTAGGGCCGCCTGACTAGGAGACGGTGTCCGAGCCAAGTGGATAAGCATCAGAAAGAGCTAGGGTTTCATGGAAATTACCACTCGTCTGCGACGAAACCAATTTCACGCGTTGCCTACGCGGTCTGGACTGATTGCAATCGATGATGATGACGGTCCGACGGAGCTAGAGTTTATCTTTTGGTGCAGTAATCGCCGAAACAGATCCCTTAAACTGGAAGAGATGATCGAAGTCGCCGGAGGAAAATTAAATGGAACAAAAAAGTGGAATTTGCCTTGCATGCTTCTGTAGAGAATATAGATGATGTTAATTTGTTGGCCGAGCACATCTCGGAAGAATTTGAAGAGCTGGATCTAATGGCGACGACGACGTGCAGATGCACTGCATCTAGTACGTAATCGTCGGATCTAATGGCGACGACGACGTGCAGATGCACTGCATCTAGTACGTAATCGCGACCTGAAGGAGATGAAGATCGATGTTGAAGAAAAACGACGATCGAAACGGTAATAATCGATGCTGGATCCGGATGTAGTGCTCTGCCAGTTTGCCATAAATATCAATTCAAAAAGAAATTAGTAGTACTACTCTGTACTATGGTATTTGCTTTATCAATTTGTGAAAGGAAAAGATGAACAAGATACTCTATATATAGTCAGCTACACCTGATCAAACTATCAAAGCAAGGACTAATAAAAGAGTACGTCTTTTATTAACCTGTGCAAGGAAAAAAAAGATACAATGATATACCGGCAACATAGCTCTAGACAAGAGGAGGCTGAGGAGCTCTAGACCCCCAAAGGCCAGCTACACTTTGCTGTCGATCGCATCCGCATCCGCCACTGCACGAACGTACGGCAACCAGCCGGTTGCATATGCATACACATGCAGGCGCCAGAGATCGATCTGCCGCACGGGCGCGCGGGCGAGCATACGCACATACAGATACAGCCGGCTGCACGTCATCTCATGAACGAGAGGAACAGCAGCCCTTTCCCTATGATCCAGAGGACAAAAGCCGTGAAGATCCAAGGAGCGGACGAAGGCGGCCGCACGGCGAGGAGAGCCCCGCGACGAGAAGGTACGCGGCTGCGGCCATCATCAGTATGGCGAGAGCGCGGAGGCTCACATGGCGGCGCCGTGGCCTCCTTCTGCCCTCGGCGGTGCCCGCCGTTGAGGTCGCCGGAGATCGGCGGCGGTGGGGGGGAGGTGGGGCGGGCGCCTTCTCCTCCTCGCCTCGAGCCGCTGCTGGACGCCGTCTGGCGTCGCTCGCGCCTTCCATGGACGTCGTTGGACGGAGGATCACCGGTACGGTTCGGGTTCTGGCAGTGGCAGGGCTGGCAGCCCGCCGCCGGTGAGGCGGCTTGGGAGTGGGGTGTACACGGCCCACAGGCCACAGCCACAATCGAGGTAGCTAGGGCAGCAGCTTTATATTATGTACAGTATGTGATAGTAGTGAACAAGTCGATCACGTCGTAACGAAGTTTCCAAGAAGGCCACCAGCAGGTGGGACGACCTCCCTCCACCGCGCGTTGGGACCTCTCCCTCCGTTTCAAAGCATTTCGGGCTTTGGCTTTGGATACATTGATTTTACTTACGCACCTAAATATACACTACGCCTGTATACATAAGAAATCAAATGAATCTAAAAAGCCAAAGCGAACTACAATTTGGAATCGGAGGAAATATATTTTATGAGAGTATATATTTTGTGTTATGAAATTTCAAGAAAATATATACAGTACTAATTAATTATATATAGGCCGGTGGAGTATATATCGTCATATTTATTTCGTCATTCGCTTAACGTCACGCGTCCACCGGCGACGTACGTCGATCGACGAGGAAGGTTCCCCACAGCACGCACGTCGCGCGTTCCTAGTCTTGCCTGTGTAGGACACGGAAATAGTACGTACCGACATTTTGTACGAATATAAAATCCATCCTTGGATAGCGACACGAAATATATATAGCGGTTAACCTATCTAGCTAGCTTGTATAGTATTGTGACCTGTCGTATCAGCATCTATCGGTACAGTACGTACGTACGTACGTGACAGTCAGCAGTGTCGCTGCAGTAGCTAGCTATCGTGCATGACCATGCGAGCAGCGAACCTTTTTCTCCGTGCTGCAGCTGCGGAAACAAGAACATTAATTCGGGTCGATGTCGGCCAAAAATATGTCATCGATTGCGGCTTTGAAAAAAAAAAAGACACAAGTGGTTGACGATAAGCTGAAGAATTTGAGGCACACAAGAATGTTGAAAACTGCCGATATATATAAGCCGTGCCGTCCATCATCGGCCGGGCGACGTAGGGACGACGCTCGATCAGTGGCGTGTTAATTGTTGTCATGTCCTTGACGATCTGCGCCTACACGTATACGTCTCTCGACATTTAGGAAAAAAAAAAAAACACGCCCTATCGGGATCCTTTCGGCTTGAGTATTCACTTTACATCTTTTGTATTCGCTTTACAGAATTTTAAAGTGAATTTTAGGAACCTAAATAAATTTAAATGAAAAGGGCTTAGACATAACCGTTATAGACATTATCAAGTACTATAACTTTGGTTCCAATCGTTTTTTCATCCAAGATTAATTGAAAAGAAAAGAAAAATATCAAAATATGAGCAATTCAATCATATTTTTTTATAAATGATTTTAGATGAAACTTTGGGTTTTTGTCATTTCTCCGTCCGAGGCCATTTGAAAAAAAGATTTGATTTTCCAAATGTGAGAATTTTAAAGTCAAATTTTGGACCATAGATTATTTCAAATGAAAAGTGGTATCAACAACAATGTTTTAGATTTTTTTTTTTTTTTTTTTGAGATTTATAACTTTGATTTTTGGTCATTTCTCCTAAGGTTATAATATTACTGGATTTACATTTAGATGCCATTAGCTTTTAGCTCCATTACACAAGGCGAACCCCTACTTCAAAATTTGTTGTATGTGTTGATTGATCAACACTTAGCATTTTCGCTTCAAAGGTAATGAAGTTGTTGGAAAATGACCGCGTTTCTCGGAGAGGAAGTTAGGGCGATCGGGAAGGAGTCTCGCAACCCAACCTCGATCTAGGCCGCCGCCGGTGACCAAGATCCGCTCCACCGCCGCCACTCGCCCACGGTGTCCACGCCCGCCACCACCGTGCGGTGTGGTGTCGGCCCCATAAATCGTCGGTTAGCCGTCCGGGCGCCGCCGACCAGTATACACCGCTAGGGTTTGCCGCTTAGGTCCCTAGGTTGGGTTGTTGTTGTGGTGGTCGTGCTTTGATCCGCACGGCGCATCTATGTTCCTACTCTTGACCAATCCATGGCGACATCGGGGTCGTTATGGGGGGGGAGGCCGTCCGCCTAAACCCTAATGTTGAGGACTTACTCCCGAACCTCAATCTCACGGAGAAGGAGGAAGAGGTCTTCTAGTTCTCGCGGATGATGATGAAGAAGAGATTGACGGTCGCAGTGCGCGCGTTAGTGGGGAAGATCCCCGTCGCCGAACCAAATCCACATCAACGCCGTCCGGCCGGGCGATGAGGCCGGCGTGGGGCAACCCGGTGGGACTCAAAATCCGCCAGATTGGCACCAAAGAGGATAATATGTTTGTGGCGGAGTTTGGGAGTGGCCGGATCCGGAGCGTGTGTTGGGAGGTTCTCCATGGATGGTGGGGAGGCATGCGGTCCCGCTTGAGTGTGTCACGACGAGGCTGCGCCCTTCTACTATTGTGTTTGATCGCATGGAGATCCGGGTCCGGGTCTTGGACCTCCCGCTTGGATGGATGAATGAGGCAAAGGGATCCCGTGTTATGGGTACTTTTGGCCATGTGATCAAGATGGATGTCGATGATGATGGTAAAGCTAGTGGAGCATTCCTTCGTGCAAGGGTGGCTCGGAGATTGCTAAACCAATTAAACGGGGGGCTTCTTCTTTAGATGAGCAAGAATGAGGAACCTAGATGGTTTCGTGCTTAGTACGAAAAGGCTACCGTATATCTATTTTGCCTCGTGGAAAAGCTAGGGCATTCGAGATCGAAAGTGTCCAACCCCGGTGGAACGTAATGATCGGGAAGCTGCCCTATGATGTACAACTTAGGGCTCCTAAAGAACGCCGGAAACGTTCCAGTCCTTTTTGCGGTGCGGCGGCGAATCGCTTTGGAAGTGGCTCAGTGTCCGGGGGGCGGATTCCCCGGGCGTCGTGATAGTCGGTCGGGTGAGAAGTCGACAAGGTCCAATTTTTGCCCACCCACTACCCGTGGCAAAGCGAGATCAGAGGAGCAGGAGGTCCGGTCCCCGTTAAAGGAGAAACAAAAGGAAGCTGTCTCGGAAGGAGGAGGAGTCGAGGCCGGGGCGAGCAAACGCCCGTCATTTGAGCCGAAGTCGTGGCATTCCAAAGTCGGCACGTAAGAGGAAATCCAAGGTGATCCGGGCAGTCCCGCAAAACACCGACCTCAATGTTCCGATAGGAGATGCCGGGCCCCTGTGCCCGCCGGCTTGGTGATGTCTAGGATGACTCACCGGGGCAAGCCCGGACAGCCGTATGTCAGCAAAGAAGTGGAGAAGTTGAAGAAACAGAAAGAGAGGTTCCACAATTTCGGGATCGGGCGGGCCGCGGGAGGGCAGCCAGCCCGCGCCATGAATCTTCTAAGTGTGATCTGCCCGAGGCTGCGGGTAGCCCGCGGCAGTTCAAGAACTCCGCCACCTTGTGGAGGAGAAAAAGCCCGCGGTGGTGTTCTTGATGGAAATGAGAATGGGGAGGAGAGGGCCATTGGCTTGCGGCGTGACTTGGGTTTCCCAAATGCAATTGTCGCCAAGTCGGATGGCTTAAGTGGTGGTTTGATGTTGCCGTGGGCGCCATGATGTCACGGTAGCAAAAATGAGCAAATCCAAGTAGCATATCGATGTTCTTCTATCGCGACGCCTCGAAGATCTCGCAATGGAGGCTCACGAGTGCTTCTATGGGGAGCCGAGGCGGAACTAAGACGGAAAGCTAGTACCGCCGGTGGTAATGAGCGTGAGCAATGGCGGATTACGGCTTTCCGGGACGCAGCGGTCAATGATTGTGGCTTAACCGATTTGGGTTTCCATGGGTTGCCCTTCACGTGGGACAAATGACAAGAGGGGACCGGAACGTTAAGGTCGATTGGACCGCGTGCCCGGAGACAACGGCTTTCATGAACAAGTTGGGGGCTCGAGGTTTATCACTTGCCGTTGGCGGAGTCCGATCATGCCGGCTTGCTTGTGGAGGTCCGCATCGACAAACGGCTCCTTGTCAAGGGCGGCGTGACCAAAGGCCTTCGGTATGAAAATATGTGGCGAGACCACGGGGGAGTACATGGAGTTTGTTAATAGCTCCCCGGATCCCGGGCCTAGTTCATATGATCTCGACGGCCGTCACCGCCTTGTCATCGCTACGATCCCTCTCTCAAAACCCGGGACCGCGGTCTTCGGCTCGGTTAAGAGGCGAGGTCAAAAGAGCTGCAGGCGGAGCTAGAAACGGAGAGGGGCCATACTTTGTACCGTATCCTACGGACAAGGAAAGGGAGATCATGACTAAACTCTCGGATGTCTTAGCCCTGAGGAGACTATGGAAATCCACAAAGATCCCACATCTCCTCGCTTAGGGAGGGGGATCGCAATACGACATTTTTTTCAAGCAAAAGCTCAAAGCTAGAAGCAGGACCAACCGGATCAAACAGCTTTTATGGATGATATTGGGTGGGTTTTTACGGATCAAGAAGATTTGGAGAGGCTCGCTTGTGATTTCTACCACCGGGCATTTACTACGCAGAAGAGTTGAACCCGAGCTGGTTTGTACCCATGTCCCGAGGAAAGTGAGTCCCGAGATGAGTGATGCTCTTCTCGAAACCGTATAACGGAGCAGGAGGTGGCGGCCACCCTCTTTTCGATGGCGCCAAATAAAGCCCCTCGGAGTAGACGGTTTTTAACGCTGGGTTCTTCCAAACTCATTGGCCACTTGTCAAAAGCCGAGTGTGATGGTCGGGGTCTTAGGTTTTCCTCGAACGGTGGTGAGCTGCCGAGAGGAGGTGAACAAGACCCCGTTGGTGCTCATCCCAAAGGTCAAGAATCCACAAGACTGTCACAATACCGCCCATATCCCCTCGTGTAATGTGCTCTACAAGATCCTGTTCCAAGACTATGGCTAACCGGCTTAGGGTGATTCTTGATGAGGTTATCCGTGATGAACAAAGTGCATTTGTGCCTAGGCGGTTAATTACAGACAATGTCCTGATAGCATATGAATGCATACATTACTTAAGAAACAAAAGAGGGAAGAGTGGTGGCTATGCAGTTAAATTGGATATGACCAAAGCCTATGTAACACCCCGCCCTCCAAAGCCGCACCGCACAACCCTTCCGAGGGGCGTGCACGCGTACACATAGCACCCTGCTTACACTTTCGTCCTCGCTTCGTGTAAAAGGGTTAACCCAAAGGTGATATGGCTGGAAGGCAAAGGCTTATAAGTTGGCTCGACCCTTACTAAACTAGCAAGGTGGTACTAAACATGTGCACTCAAAGACTTATGGGCCACTACTAGGCCACATCCAAATTGGGTCGGATGTTACATACACCCCCCTCAAAGGACTCGACGCCCTCGCCGAGGGCCAACTTAACCAGACCTCCCCTCTTAGCACACGCAATCGTGCGCCCGGTCTTCGCATATGTGTCATGCCGTGCACTCCGCAGAGCCTACACGCACAATGAACCCCATGTCCACACATCTAGCCCGCACGCGCCCGTGGCCGCGAAGGTTGGCTTTGATACCACCTGTAACACCCCGCCCTCCAAAGCCGCACCGCACAACCCTTCCGAGGGGCGTGCACGCGTACACATAGCACCCCAGCACACTTTTCGCCCTCGCCGTGTAAAAGGGTTAACCCGAAGGTGATATGGCCGGAAGGCAAAGGCTTATAAGTTGGCTCCACCCTTACTAAACTAGCAAGGTGGTACTAAACATGTGCACTCAGCACTTATGGGCCCCACTACTAGGCCACATCCAAATTGGGTCGGATGTTACTTGATGCTTTTATGCGCGGACGCCGGGCTTTCCGATGCTTGGTGCTCTTTGGTGATGAAGTGTGTGACCTCGGTATCATTCTCTGTCCGAGTAAACGGAGTTTTCTCGCATGAGTTCAAGCCATCGAGGGCATACGACAAGGTGACCCGATCTCACCATAACTTTTCCTGTTATGTTCGTGAGGGCCCTGTCGTGCATGTTAAAGAACATTGGGCCTTTATATGTGTCAAGGGGGTGAGGGTGAGTATACACGCCGCCGTGGATCTCGCACCTTCTCTTTGCACGATCGCTTAATCTTCCCGCAGCTTCTTCGAAGGGGTGCAACTAGAGTGGCTGAGATTCTCGAGTCGTACAAATGAGGATCGGGCCAACCGTAAATACGAATAAGTCCGCTGTGTTCTTCAGCCCTAATTGTGATCGGGGAGTGCAAGGACGTGGTGCATGGATGCTTGGGGATCCCAAATGGAAGCTCGGGTGAACGATATCCGGTCCGCTTACGCCGCCGAGCGTGGGGCTGCGGATGTTTTCAACTACGTGCCGCCTAAGGTGCGTGGCATGGTGGGGGTTGGGCCGAGAGGGAGCCTCGGTTGTGCAGCTTGAGAAGTGTTGCTGAAAGCTAATGCACAAGCCTCCCTACGCACCCAATGTCTTGCTTTTAAATTGACACCGGGCGTTTGTCAAAAACTCACCTCAATAGTGTCCAACTACTGGTGGGGAGTTCGCTTGATAATCACAAGTTACATTGGATCCGTGGGAGAAAATGACACGCTCAAAGAAGGATGGTGGCATGGGATTTCGGGATTTTGCATTGTTCAACACAGCCATGCTCGGCAAAACAGGGATGGAGATTAGTTTCAAGGCTGGATTCGTTATGTGCTCAGTAATGAAAGGGAAATATTATCCAAACAGTGATTTCCTTTAAGCAACCCAAAAACGACGGAGCTCGGCCACATGGAAAGCTATTCTTCATGGGAGAGATGTGCTAGCACGGGCCCGATCAAGAGAATTGGACCGAGATGCTAATATATGGGAGGACAACCGGATTCCGGTGTTCGCCGCTGAGGCCTTTGGTCCGTATGCCGAATACATCGGTGGTGCAGGTTCGTGACTTGTTCATTCTAGGAACACAAGTCTGGGACGAGGGGCCCCGGTACGCCGATCCTTCATGGCGTTTGATGCAAAATGAGGTGCTGAAAATAAAGCCTAGCACCAGTTGAGATCGACGTCCCCAAAGATGGGCCTTTGAGAAGCATGGCATCTATTCCGTGCGATCGGCCTACAGGTTGTTGAAGCATGAGCAGATGGAAAAGGCGATGGAGAAGAAGCGAGGAGGCCTCGGCTTCAAATGAGGCCACTCGTTGGGGCTGTCTCGAAGCTCGAGGTACCGCCCAAAGTCCGAAAGTGTTCTTACGTGGCGCCAGCTTCGATAACTCCCTACCCTCAAAGTCGAACTGAAGAGAAGACACGTTGCCGCAGAAAGTCATTGTGAGATGTGTGGCAATGATGATGAAACGCTATTTCATGTGATGATTGCTTGTCCATTTGCTCAACAGTTCTCGAGAGAGGTCAAGAAGCCGATGGGTGCATCGTTACCGCTCTGCATCCGTGCTCTTGGGCCTGGGATGTCTTACGGCCGGGTGTCTGCTCGCCGCAGGCTCGCGGGGGTGGTCATCTGGGAGCCTCGGGCGTTGTGGTCTGGCCGCACGGGAGATGGCATGGCCGCAAGATATGGGAACCCGGAGCTACAGCTCGGTTTGTGTCATCACCGATTGAGGAACTGGTATCCCCGATGAAGGAGACACCGACACCAAAGCCACCAAGGCCAAAAAGACGCGTGGAAGCGGCCGGATATGGGGTGGGTGAAGGTTAATTCAGATGCAAGTTTTGATAAAGATGCATTCACAGGAAGTGTAGGCGCTGTGATCCGGGATTCCTCGGGTCAGATTGTTGGAGGCATGGCGAGGTGGTTTGATGACGTGCCCGATGCTCTCACGGGCGGGGCAATGGCGGCAAAAGAGGCGTAGGAGTTAGCAGTGAAGCTGGGGCTGGACCGGTGATCCTTGAAGTTGACTGTCAGGTGCTGTCCAACCTCCTGAAGAGTTCAAATCCGCTACTTCTGTTATCGGCGGTTTATGCTTTGATATAATAGAGCTAGGCAAGAGTTTTCATAATTTTACTATTAGTTGGGTCCGTAGAGAAGCTAGTTCGGTGGCGCACATGTGTGCGCCGATTGTATCGCCTACCGAACGCTGCCTCTTCTGGACTGATTGTATTCCGAGCTGGCTATCTGAATTAGCAGCTTCTGATTGTACTCTTGCTATGAGTTAATACAAGCTCTGTTATCGCAAAAAAAAAAAAAAAAAAAAAAAAATTGTATGTGTTGATCATTTCTCCGTCTGATGTTCTAGTAAATGGATTTACATTTAGATGCCATTAGCTTTTAGCTCCATTACACAAGGCGAAGCCCTACCTCAAAATTTGTTTCATGCAAATCATGTTATGACGCTATATTTATATAGTAATACCTCTGTCTTATAAAAATAATTCTTCTCTAGACTCATACATGGCTACCAATGTGGAAACCGAAGGGCTAGGATTTGTGGTCGGGCCACCTTAACACAGGTGCCCGCTCTGCCTCCACGTCGACTGTTCTGCCTCGAGGCCAGTCAAGCCGGCCACTCTGCCTTACAACCCACCTCAACTCAATGCCAGCTTGATCCACATTGAAGAAGCCAGATCCATCGTGTGGGAGTCTCCAACATGAAGCCCTCACCAGTGGAGGAGAAGAGCAGGGGTGCCGATGCAAGAGAAAGGGAGGGAAGGCCAGAGAGGGCGAGAAGAGGAAGGATGGCGTAGATCTTGACAGACGACAAGAGGAGGGTCCGCGCTAGCCTAGCTGAAGGAGAAGAGGATAGGGGCACTGACCGAGTGTACGGAGGGATAGACTGTGGGATCCACACTAGAACAATATATATTTTTTTGACAAGATTTGAAGGGTAGATCGATGTTTTCTATGGTACATAAGGAGTATGTATGACCTAAATATCCACAACGCTTCAGACAAAGACAACTATTAACTTGTTTAATTGCACGTTCTCTTGTTGAGAACGTTATTATATTTGTGAACCTACAAACTATCCAACATAAAACGATTGCAACAATATTTTTGAAAAAAATCCAAATGCAATGTATACCAAACACAACTAGAATTGTTAAGAACCGTTACCAAATAAATCATTTGTCTGAAACATACGAGCCAAAGCGACGACCAAAAGAGCCAGAACGAAAATCTAAAGATTTCTAGTATATAAATATATATGCGTGTGCATATGTCCTCGAATTATTACAATCACACAAATTTGTCTCACACATGCAGGCATTGGAAAAAATAAGCTGAAATTGTAAGGCAATATAGCCATATATATAGGTATGAAGGACACGAGACGTATTAGCTAGGATTGTTATTGGGTTCAACATTCAACGACAATATGACGACTGACACGCTCTCACATCATCTTCTTCATGGCGAGGAAGAGGAAGCCGGTGCCACATAGGAATAATGCGAACATAGCAAGCTCTGGAGGGATCAACTTTGTCTTCGGGGCAACATGGATGTGGTTGGTCATAACGATCACCGAACCTGCAATGAGCCAATAAGGGAGCCAACAGTTTTTCAGGCCTAGGTTCATCTTTTTAGCAGCAACGCCACCGCCGATTTGAACCTACATATACAAACGGTGTGTGGAAATAGCAAACATGTCATATTTCATAAGTCATTTATAATGTTCTCATTACTCACGACATGGAAAATTTTGACCTCAAGGGTGGTGTTTGCCCCTGTGCATCCATATCTTTGTATTTTGGTGGATGCACGTGTCCTTGAGGAAGAAAAAAACCAACACTCACTATATATACTCTACCATATGGTAGCATATATGTACACATATAGGAAGAGGAAGGGAGGAATAGGATGATGTAGTTGAATATCAAAAAGTTAATATGGCAATTTGTCATGGAAAACGGACATAAGATGACCATATTTTCTCTAGTTTTACAAAGAGTGATCTGGTGTTTGTGTTTTTGCAGAGTGTGCATACCGCACACCCAACCACATCAAGGCAGGGTGTGATTACGAGAGGATCGCTTACAAGAGTGATATGGGGAAAAAAATAGAAGAATATCACATCGAATAAAACCTAGAAATGCAATTATTCTGATTCCAAAAATAAAACTTACTACCACAAGATTTCTTAGCAGCGACGGTCATTTTGGATTAACCACGGCGGTCTTTCCAACCGCTCGGAACAAAGGCCACGGTTAATCGTGGCCTTAATAACCGAGGTGGTTGGCCAACCTGCCACGGTTATTCCAAAATTGCCTATTACGTACACACACACTCACAAGAATTAAAGATCATAAAATTCAGACAATACTGTGGTTAAAATTAGTGAAATTGGTTTGGGAGGAATCCTAGTCCTAGGAGAAAATATACATGGATTGGACTTTGGCTTTATAAAATCCATCCGTACAGTTCCCCTACAACAATACTTAGTATTCCATAAAAAAAATACTTAACTTGTTGTAGATACAAGATCCACCAAAGCTCAGAATGGAGAGAGAGAGAGAGAGAGAGAGAGAAAGAGACAGAGAGAGAGAGGGGGAGAGGGGGGGAGACAGGAGAGTGCTTTTTTTTTAGGTGATATAGGTGATGGTGGTGTGCAATACTTACCGGATTGATGCGTCCATCCACTAGAATCAGCGGATCTTGTTCTTTGCCTCCGGCCTTCTCATGAACTGGAGGAACAGCATCCATCATGCTGTCCTCAATCACCTGCTTCTCCAAGTCTTTCATGCTCTCCTTCGCCTGCATGCGTGTGCACAACAATAAATAGAAACGAAATTGATCATGTAAATAAAAAGGAAAAAAAAAACTCATATAAGGTACGTGTGTGTCTATGTAGTTATAAGATGCTCACCATCATGCTGCCGATGAGCTTCCTGATGAATCGGCGCTTCTGATTTCTGAATCACGGGCGTAGGTGTGTCCTTCTGCGACTTCTCTCTGGCCTGGTCTCTCCTATCTTGATTCGTGCTTTCACTCAACCGATCTCTGGTTAGTTAAGCAGACGCAAATTAGGAAGCATATCGAGATCTAGTACTTGATCTAGGGTCCAGAGAGGAAGAGAAAGGGAGGAAGCTAGGGGAGACACAGGATGAGGAAAAAGCGAGGGCAATAAGATTGATTATTCACCAGATCGATCGAATCACGTAGACGAGAGCTTGATGGCAGATGTACGATGAGGGGATCTGTGTATTAGCATGCACGCTGTTATAACTTAGAAGCTACTACTATTAGTAGCTTTGCCATGCTAAGGCCAGGAGAACATGGTGGCTAGCTGCCTAGCTCCTTGTTGCAGTGGAACTGGGGCTGCCGGCCGGCCGCGCGGTTGCTGTCTGCTGCGCGCTTGCGCGGGCACCGCGGGTACACAAGCAAGAACTAGGCAGGCGGCGGCGTGTGATGCCTTCCGCACGCGGTTGCGACGCGGAGGAGGTGTGTCGTTGTTTAGGTGGACAAGGTGGACAACGGGCACAGAGGAATACTAGGAGTCAAGTGTTGACTTGGCGTCAGCATCACACTACCACACAGACGGCCTCCACCGAGCGCCAGACCTTGTACCGAGCGCCCTACAAGAAGCGTTCGGTAGAGTCTCCCTCTACCGAGAGCAGCTCTCGGAGAAAGAAAACTCTCGGTAGAAATCACTCTACCGAGAGCCCACACTATAACACAACATAGCTTTGCCAACACTTTCTACTGTTGGCAAAAGGCACCTTCGCCGACCGACATAACCTGCCATAATAGGTTTTGCCGACGGTTTACAAGCGATCGCGGTAGAAGCCGTCGGCGAAAACTTCTGCCGACAGTTAAAGAATCCCCGACAGTTTTGTGTAGCCAAATGCTGCACCTACGCCCAACGATTAAAACTTACACCGACGGTTGACTCTTTGCCGACAGTTAGGAGCTACGCCCGACAGTTTGGAGCCACCCTCGGTAGAGTCGCCTCCACCGAGGGCCTCCGCGCAAAGAACCTCCTCGGTGGAGTTGGCCCCAAATACGACAGCGTCGACGGCACCCCCCCGTGAACTCTACCGAGCGGAGGTTTGGTGCTCGGTAGAATATGGTCACTCTACCGAAGCGCCATTGCGATAGCGCTCGGTAAATTGACCTGAATTTTTTTTTTTGTTTTCTAATTTCTCATTCCACTTAGACAAACATAATTTAAAATAAGTCACATATATCACATCCATACAAACTTGCCTAATTAAAAACTTGCATAATTTAAAACAAGTCACATATATATCACATCCATACAAACTTGCATAATTTAAAAAGTGCATAATTTAAAACAAGTCACATCCAAATACATGTTGTACTACAACTACAACTTCACTACAATCACTACTGCCGGTCTTGTAGAAAAAAAATGGCTGAAGTGTAGGTCACCGATCTTTAATGCACGATCTCCCAAATGTAGACCAACGTTCTCACCAAGACATCCTCCTTTTGCTTCACAACTACGACGACATGGTGTATGCGACGACGTTTAACGGGCGCTGACATGTCGCCGGTTCCAATCTTACGGACAACCACCTTTGCCCGATATCCCTCCTCAGAGTGCGCGTTGGTATTGGATTAGCCCATGTCCAAACACAACCCAATCGAGACATTGTGCAGGTTAGAATGGATGCATAACTACACCCAAATGTAGGTTAAGTCACATAGTTGAACCTCAGAATTATTGGAAAAAAAATATGAGAACATCTCGAGATTACCACATCATTTCTAGGTATAAGCTAGGTGATAAATTAACATATCGAGATATACTAAAAAAATAACATATCTAGATTACCACATCATTTTGGTTCCTCCGAGCCTGGTTTTGCGGCAAATCTTGCAACATCATGAAGCATGTTCCTACTTTTAGCTGTCATCAACAAAAAGGAGAATGTAGGCAAAGTGTACTCATATTCTTGAAGCTTGTGGTCACAGACCGGTTCGATTGGGCGGGCCGTGACACGCCACCCACGATCGTCGAGGCGGAGAAGGTGGCGTCACGTAGGGGGGGCAGCGGTGTCTCGGCGGCGGTGCCTCCGCGCGGCGGCGCTGGGCGACGGCGGCGAGTGGCGGCGTGTTGGCGGCGGGGGCGGCGCTTCGGCGGTGGCGCTGCGGCCTTCAGGCGGCGGTGCGGCGGCGGCGGCGGCGGTTGGAAAGCGATGGAGTGGAGAGAGAGATAGATACAAACTATTTTTATTGCTTGCTTATCCCCAAAGAGATTACATACCCACTTATATAGCCAGGCTAGTGGGACTTGTAATCTAAGCAATCTCCTATAAGGTTTCCTTATATGATTGGAATACCTTTTACAAGCAATATTTATTTATTTCCTAATAAGGGCCTTCCTTATAGATTGGAATATTCCCTTTTACACACCAAAAAGCCTAAGATAATCCTAACTTGATGACGGCGTAGAGTCGGAAGCGAGAAAGGGGAGGCGGCGGCGGCGCGGGGCGCCGCCCATCGCCCAGCCCCTTGGCCCCTCCTCTCGTGGGCCGGCCGCGGCGGTTCAGCCCTCTTAGCCCGTCCCTGGCTGGCCCAATTCCGGTTCATGACATTTCCCCACCGTTCGACGAGAGGGGCGTCCCCACGTGCCGCCCAACCCATGGTAGGCGCGAGCGGGATGCCGACGGTGAAGTGGCGTCTGCCGACCGGTGGAGGATGAGGGGTCCCGGACTTGTCGTTGTCGCCGTTGCGGATGCCAGCGTCATCGTCGGCGAAGGAGAAGTCGGTGCGCAGCCTGGCCAAGTAGACGCTGAACTTATAGCTCGGGGGGCCGCACGATGGGGCGCTCCATCCATGCATGCCGCATGACGTAGGCGGTGAGTCCGCCCCGGTGAGCTCGATCATCCGGCACGTCTGCGGGGAGACCGGAAGGTGTGCGTCGTCGGTACAAAGACCCTCGCATGTATGTGCTCGCAAAAACACCGGCCGTAGCGGCGAGGGGTGACGAGGAGAAGCGCCAGGAGACGGCCGTAGGGGAGGTCGCCGGCCGTGCAGCGGGCGGCCCCGACGGGGCGCCGGGTGCGGAGGGTGCGTCGACAACGATGTTGTCGATGCGGAGGAAGATGTCGCCATCGTTGTCGAAGACGATGACCGTCACATCCTCGAGCCTGATGTCGAGGCGTGCCTGCACAGGAGAAGCACGCTCTCGGGGAACGCCTGATCTTCATGTGGCCGGTTGGGGAGGTGGAAGCCCACTGCCACGCCATGCAGTGGGGCGTCCTCCTCTAGCAGGAAGTCATGCAGGAGGTCTGAAGCTGCGGAGATGTAGTAACGGTGGAAGTACCTCACAATGCCGTAGTGGAGGCTCCACTCTGGTGCAGTCGCCTGTAGCTCGATGGCGTTGGCGATGATCCCGAGCTCCTTGTTCGTCGTGGTGCCCAGGTGTAGCTCGGTGATGAGGTCGTGCGACGTCAGCTCGTCGATGGCGTCCATGGCAGCCGCTAAACGCCGCCGCCCCGGCACGCTGTGATCGGCCCGGTCAGCGTCGATGTCATTGTCGATGTTGGCGACGTCGTGGAAGTAGCCAGCACCGGTGGGTGCCGTGGTTCAGAAGTTCTTGGCGGCGGCTCGTCGTCGTAGCGGCGAGGGCGGGTCGATGGCCTCCTCCATCGAGCGAGGCTCGAACCACTCGGCGTCGTCCGGGGTGTGTCACGTAGGCCTCCGACGAAGAGGCCGACACGGTGGCGTCCCCTCAAGATCCATGCAAATCGCATAGCTCGAAGGCGGAGATGTAGTCGTCCCGGCTTGCCCTCCCGAAAGGGGCGCGTACTCCCGTGGTGTCGGTGATGACGGGGGTCCGAAGTCGCACCGCGGTGGTGGGTGAATCGTCCCACTCGAGTGGGGACCTCCTCGGGACAGCTGTTGAACCGTGCATCGCAGCGGGACTGTCCGGATGGAAGGCAAAGATACCGAACGTAGAAGTCGGGTCGATGTCCTCCTTGAGCTCGAGCAAAGACTCCATCTTGCGTAACCCGAGGTCGGGGTTGTCGTCGCCATCGCACTCCGGGACCTCCAGGCGCGTGACGTAGAGAGGGGGGTTAGGTCCGGTGACACGGGGCGTGGTGCCGCGGGTGGTGCGTCGGCCCGGGGGCCCCGCGGGTGGCGCCGTGCAGGGCGCCGCGGGTGACGCCCGTCTCTACCAAATAGTCCTGCGCGGTCGCGGTGTCGGTGGAGAGGAGAGTGCAGCCGGTGCTGCGTCGTCGTTGATGATGATGTCATTGACGGCCGGTGCGTCGTGGACAATGTCATCATCCTCCTCCGGCTAAAGGATGGCCGGGGTCGGCGCCGTCGTCGGCGGTGTCGCGGGCGGCGGCCCGTGCCGGGCGGCGGCGGCCGCCGTGGGCTGTCCTCCCCAAGCGGTCGTCATGGTCGTCGGCGAAGCGAGGTAGGGGGGAGCGCCGGGCGGTGTAAACGTGCTCCATGCGACAAAAGGTGCGTCTCGATCTCATCGGGCGTCGGCCGATCTTGGCGCAGCTTGTCGTCGAGGAGTGCCTTTAAGCGCCCCGTGGTGAACTCTTGCATCTCGGAAGCCAACGGTGGTGGGAATCGTCTTGGTCTTCGGATACCAAATCCGCACGCCGGTTCGATTGGAGCCAGCTCGCGACACGTCACCCATGATCATCGAGGCGGAGAAGGTGGCGTGAGGGGCGGCGGTGTCGGCGACGGCGCCTCTGGCGGCGGCACGGGCGACGGCGCGCGAGTGGCGGCGTGTTGACGGGCGGGGGCGGCGCTCGGCGCCGGTAGCGGGCGCAGCGGCTCGCGCTCGGGCGGTGTGGCGGCGGCGTGGCGCCGCGGCGGCGGCCTGGAGGCCGGCGGCGGTTGGAGGCGGCGGCGGTGGAGTAGAGAGAGATAGATACGAAACTATTTTTATTGCTTGCTTATCCCCAAAGAGATTACATACCCTTGCTTATATAGCCCGGCTAGTGGGACTTGTAATCTAAGCAATCTCCTATAAGGTTTCCTTTATATGATTGGAATACCTTTTACAAGCAATATTTATTTATTTCCTAATAAGGGCCTTCTTTATAGATTGAAATATTCCCTTTTACACACCAAAAGTCTAAGATAATCCTAACTTGATGACGGTAGAGTCGGAAGCGGGGAAGGGGTGACGGCGGCGGTGGTAGGGGCGCCGGCCCCTGCCCCTGCTGGCCAGCCTCGTGGGCGGCCACGCGCCGGTTCAGGCCCTCTTAGCCCGGCCCGTGGGCTGGCCTAATCCTGTTCATGACACTTGTTTACACATCCCATGACAAAGATATTTTTTGTGTAACCGAACGGCGGTTCGAGTGCCTTTATTCCAACCTCTCGAGATGTTTATAAGATTTCCACCTCTCCTTCTAGGGGCGATGGAAAAGCTAACTTCGACATTGGATTTTTTTGTCCTAATTCACTATGAAGATGATGTTAGTCTTTGGGCGTCCCACTTCTTGAACCCCAAAGTACGAGAGGTGTGTTTAAGCCAAGTGATTTGGTCAATTGGCTGCAATACATTTAAAATTCATATAAATGGTAAATATACAAATATATTTGACAAATTAATTATACAAATACTTACTATTATGGGAACATTTTCCGCTATGGTGGGCGGAGACCTCTTGGATCAATGTCAAATCCCAGGACGTTCGATAGCCGCTTAAACCGATGACTTCGGCGGTGGAAGATTACGTCCACCATCTAGAAATATATAGAAATTAGTTTCAATTTTTTTGCAACTTAATAGAAACATATAGTACAATTATATACCACAACACATATTATTACTGAGAGAAATCGTAGCAATGTATAGCTCAACGCAGTTCGACGGCATGGTGGTGGTGGTCGGGCGTGGGCGGTGTTGGCGGCCGGCGTTGGGGGGGTTGCGGCCGGCGTTGGTGGGGGTGGCGGTGGTGGGGGGGAGTGGTGGCCGGCGTTGGTGGGGGGGTGGCCGTGGTGGGGGAGTGGCGGCCGGTGTTGGTGGGGGTGGCCGGCGCGTTGGGGTGGCGGCCGGCGTTGGTGGGGGTGGCGGCGGCGTGGTGGGTGTGGTTGTTGTGGGTGACGGCGGCCGCGCGGTGGGCGCGGTGGCGGGCGGGTGGCGGGCTCAGATGATGGCGAGCGGTGGTGGCGGCGGCGACGGCGCCGGGACTCACGGTCGAGAGAGCGAGGGAGTTGGGGGAAAAAATAAGTGTCGAGAGACGGGGCCTTTTACCGAGAGTTGAACGGGCGGCCCACGGTAAAACCTTTTTTTTTCTTCTAATTTTGCTATCAAAATTCATTGATTAAATTTCAAAATTTCAAAAATTTCAGGCTTTTCACCGAGGGCTTTATCGAAGGGCCCTAGGTAAAGGTATTTTACCGAGGGCCCTACCTTAGGCTCTCGGTAAAAAAGCCTTTTGAATTTGGCGTCCAAATTTTGTGTGTCTTTTTTATAAGCCAAATTTGAACTGTAAGCCATTCGAATAGAGGGGGGACATGAAAGGCAAAATGGTTTTCATATTCTTGAGTGCAATGTGAGGCCTAATCCGAGGGATAGACGCAAAATTTTGAACATCTTGTTCACGGAACATGACCATTCACTTCTTAGGTGAATAGTTTTTAAATTATATAAAAAAGCAAACAAAGTTGAAAAATCGTGAAACTTGTTGAGTTGTCGTGAAATAATATGTGGAGACTACGAAAAAATTTGGGAAGGTTTCGTTAACGTTGGCTCATTGGAAGGTTTAGGTGAAATCACATGTGTTATATGTCCCGAGTTTCAACCATCGTTGAACCCAACGTCAACGAAACCTTCCCAAATTTTTTTGCATAGTCTCCACATATGATTTCATGACAAATCAACAAGTTTCATGATTTTTCAACTTCATTTGCATTTTATATAATTTAAAAACTATTCACCCGCGTGAATAGTGAATGGTCATGTTCCGTTAACGAGATGTTTAAAGTTTTGGGTCTATCTCCGGATGAGGCCTCACATTGCACTCACGAATATGAATATAATTTTTCGTTCATGTCTCCCCTCTATTCGAATGGCTTCGGTTCAAATTTGGCTTATAGAAGAAAATTCAATTAAAAGAAATAAAATCAAAATATATACTAAATAGTTTTGAAAAAAACTCAAATTTGGACATGAGCTATGAGGCATTGTACAAACCACACACAAAAAATCTAGATCCCAAATTCCAAAAAAAAAAGTCATTGTACCGAGGGCCACTTTTATGGCCCTCGGTAAAACTTGCTCTACCGAGAGCCCCGGCCGAATGCGCCCTCGGTAAACTCTACCGAGAGGGGCTCCCGACTCGCCCCCCGTAAAGACCTAACCCGGGAGGGCCGGTACTTATCCATTCGTATCTTATCCATTCCCCCCACCCACTCACACTCACTCACACTCATCCGTGCGCCGCGCCACCTCCCTCGCCGTCAGGCGCCGCGCCTTCCTCGCCATCAATCCGTCCCGGTGCACCGCGCCTTCCTCGCCAATTCAATCCGTCCGGGCGCCGCGCCACCTCCTCCTCTGCCCTCTTTCCTCTTCCCCGCCGCGCCGCCAGAAGGGGGGGAGGAGGATGGAGTAGGGAAGGAGGGGAAGAGGAAGGAGGAGGGGAAGAGGAAGAGGAGGAGGAGGGAGAAGGAAGGCCGGCCGCAACGAGGAGGAGGACCGGTGCCCCTACAAATGACCACCCCGACCTGGGCCGCAAAGAAGGCAACGAGGAGGACCACGCCTCGGCACAGCCCGACCCACACCGCCGATCGTCCCCCGCCCCGCCATCCCTCCGCGCAAAGGTGAGGCATTTGGCTACTACTAGTTGTGGTCGAAAGTGGTCGTGATGGTACAAAGGGTCATGATGGTGTCGTGATGGTTGTGGTGGTCGTGGATGTTGTAGTGGTCGTGATGGTTGTGGTCGAAATTTTAAGCCCGTGATGTTTTACAATGCCCATATTGCAAGTGAGACTTCCATGCCTAGGACATGTTTATGTTCTCATGCCTCGTCATCGAATCATGGGAGACATCCATGCCAAGCAACCGTTGTCCACCTCGATGACCTGATGGCTAGGCCGGATGTGTCCCATGGTTTCATGGCAGCCATGAACTCAAGTATCTATTGGTCCTTATGCTCCAAGTTCAAATATTAAAGAAAAGGGCATTTAATTCGAGGCTATGCTTATATATCGTTTACGGAATGCTTACATTTTTGACTATGATGTTAGTGCCATGAATCCGAGCCGCATTATCTTTATTACCTCATGGTGGTCATCAAACCGTGGATCGAGTCCCTTTATGCAATGGTGGCCTGTGATGCAAAGCTTTTGCCGCTCAACGTAAAGAACATCTTGCTCCTCACTTTCCCCATGATCTCTTATTCATGATCTGAGAGCATCAAGGAGAAGTGAGGAGTGGTATGTTCTTTAGCGTATGATACAAACCTTCCGAAAAAGCCGAGGCCTTATTTTTGACAATTGGTTCTAGAATGCTTACATTTTATGACCGAGTCCCTTTATGCAATGGTGGCCTGTGATGCAAAGTTTTTGCCGCTGCTCAACAGAAAGAACATGCTGCTCCTCACTTTCTCCATGATCTCTTATTCATGATCTGAGAGCATCAAGGAGAAGTGAGGAGGGGCATGTTCTTTTTAGCAGCCTATGGTACAAACCTTCCAGAAAAGCTGAGGCCACCTCCTTTTCTTGGCACCTATGGAAGCTTTGCTCTTATATATTTTCATTACATTTGTTCCCTTTATGCAATGGTGGCCTGTGATGCAAAGCTTATACCGCTGCTCAACGTAAAGAACATGGAGCTTCTGACTTTCTCCATGATCCTCACTTGTTCATGGCCCGAGAGCATCAAGTGGGAGGTCAGAGGCTCTATGCTCTTTTTAGCAGAAGGCTACACTATCTGATGCTGAGGCCCCATCTATATTACCTCATGTTTGTCATCAAACCGTGACTAACATTTGCTTGTACCTTTTTAAGGCTATGGTGGCCATATGTTGTATACCATGGCAAGGTTCCTGGAGTCTATGATAGCTCGGCAAAATGCAATGGTGGCCTGTGATGCAAAGCTTTTGCCGCTGCTCAAAAGAAAGAACATTGAGCTCCAAACTTTCTCCATGATCCTCACTTGTTCATGGTCTGAGAGCATCAAGGGGAGGTTCGGGGCTCAATGCTCTTTTTAGCAGAAGGCTACACTATCTAATGTTGAGGCCCCATCTATATTACCTCATGTTTGTCATCAAACCGTGACTAACATTTGTTTCTATTTTTTCAAGGCTATGGCTTGGTATGTTGTATACCGTGGCGAGGTTCCTGAAGTCTATGATAGTTGGGCAAAATGCAATGAACAGGTGAGTGGTTTTCTAGGTAACTGTCACAAGAAGTTTAAGCACGAGAGCAGCGGTGCGTAAGCTTCCTATGCTTTGAGTACATTGCTAATTTGGACCACCTTCTTCTGGGTGCAAGCTCCACCAGTAGCAGGTTAACCCATTAGGCTCGAGGTTTTGTTGTTGGTTTTGTTAAGTATATTGAAACTTGATGAGTATGAGTTGTATCGGTGTAACTTGACTTGATGACTTGTGATGGATATTGGACCAATTAATCTATGTTTTGATCATGGATGTGATATTTATGTGATAATTGAGTTGTAGTGTATGGATGTGATATATATGTGAGCCATTTGATGTCTATGAGTTGTGGATCTTGAAACTTGATATATATGTGATGAATGAGCTGTATTAGTGCATGGATGTCAACTATATGTGATATGTGATCTATATGTTACATTTGTAAAGGTGGAATGGGAAAACAGAAATGTAACATATAGATCACATATATTTGACATCCATGCACTAATACAACTCATTCATCACATATATATCACATATAGATCCAATATCCAAAGACAAGTCATCAAGTTTCAAGATCCACAACTCATAGTCATCAAGTGGCTCACATCCATACACTACAACTCAATTATCACATAAATATCACATCCATGATCGAAACATAGATTAATTGGTCCAATATCCATCACAAGTCATCAAGTCTAGTTACACTGATACAACTCATAGTCATCAAGTTTCAATGTACTTAACAAAATAAGTTATTTTGAGTCTTTAAGTTTTTCTTAAGTTTTTAATTTTAGCATTAATCTCTCTATTATTATTTGTGTATTTGGAAATGCACTTGTCTCCACATGTTTTGCAGGAATTAAGAAGTACAAAAGAGACAAGTGTGGGGGAGAGATCACAATAGCACTTTTCTTCAAACAAAGTTACAAAAGTTCTTAGTGTTCTTTACTTAAATTAATTCTTAAAATATTAGAACTTTGCTTACTTATTAGACATTCTTCATGTGTTGTTACTCTTAACCTATTCATTGCTTAAGTTATTTCTAAATATAGATTGATATGATATGATCTTTTAATATGCTAAGTTTATTTTAGTCATAATTTAAGTGATAGACTTGCATAATGTTTTTACGAAAATCTTGTTGCTATTGGAAACTTATTTATTAGGGACCCCATTTTACTTAAGTTGTTATGAAGTATGATATAGCGAGAATAAAGTGAATCAATCTTGACATCTTGTTTTACGGAGAGTATTCTTTTAAAAATGCTTAAAATGAATAGCTATACTTCTCTGTGTGATAAATGCTATGTCCTACCGAGCCTTTTATAAACCAGCTCATATGCTACTTGTTTTGTGTTGAGTTATTTTCAATACTAGTGATCTATGTAGTATGGTTCATCAAGAAACACGTACACCCGGATATACTTCCTCGCTAAGGCTGGACCGAAAACTTCGAAACTCGCTAGCTCGCTCGACTCGCCGATAATAGCTCGACTTCGTGCTTTCTCGTTTCATAACAAGCCAGCTCGATTTAAAACAAAGGCGGCTCGATTTTTAATGAGCTAGCTTCGAGCCAGCTCATGAAGCTGCTCGTTAGCTCGAACGAGCGGGGGCATTAACAAGCCTAAACACTAAAAATTAGCTTGGCCCATACATCACTTTCATTTTCCTCGGCGAGTCGGCCTCGGCCCAGCCCACAAACCTAAAACCCTAAGCGTCATGATCGTCCCAAGCGTCCCCACATCATCAGCCGCCAGGGCGCCGAGTCGTCTCGTCTCGCATAGTCCTCCTCGTCTCGTCCGTCTCCCTCCCAATCCGGCGATCAGAGTACAGACCCGCCGCCCGGCCGCCCGCCCGTTCTTCTTCCTCGGCGCGGCCGAAAGCGTAGGCCACCGCCCACCATTTCCCCATCGCTCGGCACTCCTCTCCGGTCTCCCATAGTCCCATCTCATCTACTTCTCGAGCAGGTCATGGAGGGAGAAGATGATGATGGTGACATTGAGGCCGTGGAGCTTCCCAACAGTGTGGTGGAAAGCAACTAGTAAGAAGTATCAGCATGGACTTGTTGGCTGCGCACACCATGGAGGCATGGACCTGTTGGCTACGTTACTTGGCTGCTTTTGTCTTGCTTGGTGTATATATTAATATATATTAGATATTACCTAAAACTTGATGAGTCTAGCACTCAAGGGAGTTGGTCATTTATTTTACTTCGTTCTTGAACTTTGTATGGATGAATCGGTGATGTGTAAACTGCATGCATATGTTTATTAAGTCCCATCGACATGGCTGGACAAAATGAGCTGTTCAATTGCTTATTCTCCTTTGTTGAATTTATAATCACCGAATTGGTTTTATAATCACCGGAATGTATTTTTGAGGTCCGGCTCATGAGAGCTCTAACGAGCTGCTTTCGAGTTATATTGCGAGCCGAGCCGAGCAGCATTCCTAGCTCGTTTGGTTAACGAGCCGAGCTCGAGCCAAGTCCAAACGAGCCGAGCTGTAACGAGCCGAGCTCTTAACGAGCCGAGCTGGCTCGCCCAGCCTGACTTCCTGCTTTCACATTGGAAGTACGCACATACATGCTTTTATCCAAAAATCTGTTCCTACACCGGGAATAGATGCAAAAATATTTAGGATTTATCAAATGCTCACTTGTGTTCATTTCTCTCTATCTTCAAGTTTATTGCAATAAAAAGAAAAGGCATGGGCTATGCAAAAGAATAAAGTAGAAAAAATAAAAATAAAGAGAGAGTAAAAAGGACAAGTGTCCACATAAAATAATGGGTACTTAGATGCCCGCCTCTCTCAAGTATGTAAAAAAAAAGAAAAGAGAAAAAGAAAAAAAAAAAGATAGCCCATGGTCCTTCTTCTTATACATGTTCATTGTTCTAAAAAGAGAGACAAGTTTCTTTGAGCATAGTAGAATTAGTTTTTTAGACACTATATTTTCCACACACTTTGCACTTCTTGAAGGAACCCTACATTAGATTCTCGGTCTTGATTTTGACAATATATAGAAGATGAGTATGCTATTCCTTGACTTACTTGAAAATCCATATAAGCTTGATATTTATCATGAGCATTCTATGCTTTGGTAAGGATCCGAAATACCACATACTTAGTGATTGAGAGTATCATTTACGGAGAAGGTATGCTATGTTTTCTTTTCAAAACTTTATTAAAAACTCCATTTGACTTGACTAAAGATAACAAGGTGATCTGTTTCAGCTGTTCTACTTTTCAACCGCCTAAAGTTTGTTGGTAGACACATTGAATCCCGCAAAGACAAGATAGACTAAGGAACATTTATGTTTGATGTCTTGATCTTAAGTTAAGTCTAAAGTAAACCATCCTTTTATCGGGACGAGTAAAAGCCTAAGTGTGGGGAGCTTGTTGATGGTAGTTATTGACCACTTTTATATATATGGAAAGCTATCAAACATGGGATGAATATTACTAAAAACTTATTATTTCTAATGATTTCCACGAGTTTTGGTGCACACTCGTTTTGCATGAGAACTCCTAAAAAAAATGGAAACAGAGCCGAAAAACAGAGAAAATAGAGAAACGGAAGAAAAGGACTGAACCAAGGTGATTAGTATAATTTTCAAGGGTCTAAATGAGAAGAGAAGACAGCTCGCAAAGCCGGGGCCCACATTTCGGGAGGTGGGGCGGGCGGCACCCCACGCATCAGCGGCACCCTCTCGAGGCCACGCGTCCAGCTTTTCGAACCTTCGCACAACCCGACCTATGGAGTTGATCTAGTCCGTCCCAATCAAGTTGGTTTGATCCCAAGGCTGAAATTCATCCTATGGGGCTATAAAAGAAGGGGCGGGGCTACCCCCTCGAAACCCTAATTCGTAATCTAGTATTCAGCTTCCGGAGTTCCTTCTCTCTCGAGAAGTCTAGGGTTAGAGAAGTCAAGATCCTATGATTAGAGCATAGCCACTTCTAGATTAGCTATTACGGATCTTGATTAGCAATCGAGTTTATTAGAAATAGAGAGATTATTGAGGAGTGCTTCGGAGGAGTTCCGGCCTGTCGGATCTTCTCTCTTGTATTCTGAGGCATCATTCTCTTCGCGAGAGGATGAGTGTATTCGAGAGATTATCTGGTTTTCGGCTTCATAATTAAAGTAAGTTTTGGTTTATTCTATTCTTCAAGTTTGGAACTCGTTTAGAGTACTTTAATCTTGGTTGCTCTTGATTAGAGGGATAGTTTATAGTGTATGCACGGTGCTTAGACTAGAGTTATCGGTGAATGCCCCTTTTTGGCTTGGAATAAGTGGTAGCATCATAAAGGTGACTTTTATAGCTTTATTGAATCCTCTGTAGCCCACTTCCCGCCAAGAAGTGAACGGTAGACTTTGTCTGTTCTTAGTAGAGTAATTTCGCTTTACTTTATTAAGAATTAGCGTCCACGATAGAATAAATAAACTAGGGTTTATCGAGATTAGAATTAGCGTCCACGATAGTGTTATCTCCTAATTCTAGCTAGTTTCTTAAGTACTTTTGATTGTGAAGTGGATTGGGCAAACGCTAGTTATATTCACCTACTTGTTCCTTTGGGTTCGATATTTTAAAAACCGAGAGTTCATCTTTTGGTGAAGTGCTACAACGGTATTTCTATCTCGTAAACTTTGCGGATATTTCTATCTTTATTGTGTGCATATAATTTAACCAACACATACACAAGACAATTGTGTTACTCAAGGCGTGGAGACCCTCGCGAAGACCAAGATGGAGTCGGTGGTGAGGAGATGCTCCAGTTGCTAGCGGCAAACGAACACTGAACCTGCTCTTAGAAGCTACTTGAAGTCGTGTTAATGCCAATGACGGGCCTTTTGAACCTTTGTTCCAGCTATTTGTGTTTTGTGATACTGCAAATGTAATGATACTATGTTAGAGTCCATTTTAACTTGTCAGTTAGAGGTATGCTAGAGCTTAAGATGAACTTGAGTGTTGCACCGTTGAGTGCTTTATTCCAGTAAAACTGGCTGGCACCAGTGCCTAGGTCAAGGTGTTCTTAAGCTTTCTAATAAAGCCGGGTGATCGCCTTTGATCTAAAAAAAAAAAAGTTGCAAAAATAAATAGATTCATCATATCTAGTACACCATGCATGCATTAATTTAGATCTAAAAAGGATCTTTGTATCTAAAACTTTAATTATTTGATCTAATACCTCTTAGAAAGTAATAGATGATTGTAGCCTTCAGATCTAATCAAATGAACGGTTCACAGTTATTTGGGAGTACCACTATAAAAGTGGTATGTTTGCTCATTTCTCATAAACGAAATAAAAGAGTGCTTCAGCACGGGGCATTTTCGGACCCCAAATTCGTAATTTTGCATGCATCAGTTTTTTATTTACTGAACCGGCCGGTGTTTTCGGCCTGCAAATTGCTTCGTTCAATTTCATGATGGCGTCAGGCATGCAGCTGGCGTTGTCAATGACGCGTCACCGGGGGCACGTAATGACTGTAAGTCAGATCGGCCGTGTGCATCGCGTCTACAAGACCGGGCGCATGTCGCATGTAGGGGCGGCTCTTGTGGCCGGTACTGTCGGCAGATCCATGTCTCCACTTCTCACGGTATGCTGATGATGAAGGCGACAGATATAGTGATGTACCGTACCAATCAGTGAATAAATATATCGATTCCTGCCAGCGCCGTGCAGGTAATAACTTAATTATCCCTTTAGTCGCAATTTGCGGCTGCCGCCGGCCAGCCGTCACACACGATCGGGGGACGTACCATTATTTCTCTCCACCTAACCCCCCATCTCTCTCAGTCATAACCCTGATCGGGTTAGGCTCGTAGCAGTGCTGATTTATAGCATCTTCCTATCCTATCTAAATATATACTCCACTGTACAAATTTTACATGAAGTTTATCATCATCTAACTTCATTTGAAAAAGTTGAATCTTATTGCCTGTTTTTTAGAGACAGTTCTAGATGCACCCGTCTCAATAGATCGATTTTCAGAGGTACTCCCTGCATCTCAAAATAGACGTCACTATAGAAAGCGTGCCGGTCAAACTTTTTCAACTTTGATCATGTTTGTAGAAAATATGTGCAATATTTAAATCTTCAAATAAATTTGTTAAAAAACTAGACTTAAAGATTTTTCCGACGATACTAATTACTTAACATAAATATTTATATATTTTAATATATAATTGCCGGTATTTTGAAAACTTTGAGCCCTGCTCGGGCTGTGGCTGGCTGATGCGTTACGAGAGAAAGGTACTGCTGGTTGACTGTGGGCTGGCTGATGCTATGAGAGAAATTACTGCTAGCCGGCTAGCTGCGAACGACGAGGCGTTTGACTTATCGGGGAAGCGAGAATGATATCTATTTTGAGACGGAGGGAGTATCTCTAGAACCAGCAGTCTCTAGAAACCCATTGGTTGCACCCATGCATGCCACAATCACCAAACGTTCGATGATATAAGAGACGATAAGATCTGAGAGAGAGTGCACAAACTGTCGAGCTATCTTTCATATTTCTTCGAATTATTTATCGCGTGTGCAAGCCACCGGATCCGAGATTATTTATCGCGTGTGACGCCGTGGCGGCGTGGCGCCTTGTCGTCTCTATTAGGAGGACAACGACGCATGGGTTGTTCGTCTCCACAGGATCTACGCCGCGAAGAGAAAAAACGCCGCGGTGTGTATTCGCGCGCCCGCGCGCCGCGGCCACCACGCGGTGCTTCGTGCCGAAGCTTTCGAGAGTGGTGGGCCCCGCCCGGCTGGGGAGACGAGGGCCAGGCCAAAGCGGATGAGCATACAGGCAGAGCTAGGGTTCCAAATTCCAAGGAAATTACCCCTCGTCTGCGAGGAAACCAATTTCACGCGGAGCCTCAACACGCTCTGGACACTGATTGCAATCGATGACGTAGAGTTCATATATAATAATACTTGCATACAGTAATCGCCGGCCGAAACAGATTCCTGAAGGAGATGACGTCGCTGGAGCAAATGAAATGGGAACAAAAGTGGAATTGCTCTTGCATCCTTCTCTATCGATCGTGTTTATCTGCTACAGCACATCTCTCAAGATTATATATTCTGAAGAGCAGCTGGATCTGTTGTAGCTAGTGTTCCACTGTAGCATAATATATGTCCTAATTTGGAATAGTGAAAAAGAGAAATTTTTAGTTTGCCCGATCAAGTAATCACGTGCATGACAGGATCACATGGAAATGGAAGGCGGCAAGGAGGAAGATATATTCAAGAGCATGATATATAAAGTGTATGTACATAGAGATTTTTTTTTCACGAGCGACTCTATCACAAATCTTTACCGACATATAAACAAACTCGAAAGACAGGAAATTCAAAAGCATTAACTTCATCGATCAGGTGCCATACAGCTGCACCGTCATACGAGAGTTCGTCTTGATCGCAGCCACTTCTTGGGCATCAGTTTCCAGGATTAAACGGCCGATTCCATGTCCACTGCCATCTGGAGCCCTTGGAGGCAGGCCATCAGCTCGGCATGAAACGGATTGAGGAGATGGCAGTTAGAGACCAGGAATATACGTTTTTATTTACATCGCAAAAGGGTAGAAACACACACACACACACACACACACACACACACAGAGAGAGAGAGAGAGAGAGAGAGAGAGAGAGTCTTATGGCGCATGTACGTACCCGAAAACCCCTCGCCCTGCCGGCGGCCGCCGTTTCGTTCGGGCGGCTGCCCGTGATCAGTTCATCATCAGCGAAACCAGCATATTCAGCCCAAGGATCCAGAGAAGATAGGCGACGAGCACCCAGGCGGCCGGCGGCGGCTCGGCGACGGCGTCGGCGAGTAGAAGTAGAAGGTACAGCGCCGCCGCGAACATCGCCACGAGCTGCGACCGCGCGACGGCCTCGCGGCCAGATACGCCTCCTCTGCCCGCGGCGGTGCCCACCGCCGTTCTCCTCCTCACACGGCTCGGCGGGAGGCGGTGGCGGGGCCGGCGCCTTCCCCTTGCCACGGGCCGTCAGTCCTCCGCCGGTCTGGTTTTCTTCCATCACCATCCCAAGCCGGCCGCTCGCACACTTCTTCTCGCTTATTTGTGTGGTCTCTCAGACAGCAGTAAACTTGTCTTTTTGTATGCAGCCTGGGGAAGAAATGAAGAAGGCTTGGGCGAGAAGAAAGATAGGGAAGGTTCCTTCAAAATTGCCTGACGGATCGCCAGCTACTCAAGCTAGCCAGCTTCTTGGAAGCTTCATAAGCTCGATGGCCTACGTGGCTACCTGTAAGAAAAGTACATATTGTATATAGTCGGCAGGACATACTATAGTTAGCTAGGGCTTGCCCTTATGGCTAACAAAAGTACATAAACACATACTTCTTCGTATGCACAGTTATGTCCTAAAGCCCATTTATTTGTGATATAGAGGGAGTACGATGGCTAATTATTGTCGAACAAAATATTGTAGTTTGAAATAAACTATGTAATTAATAAAATGAATAATTGTGCAACTGCCCCTATTCTGGAGTCTAATTGCTCGTTTGCCCTTATTTTTTAAACTTTGCTCATTTGCCCCAGTTTTTAGTCTTTCAATTGTTCGTTTGACCCTATTAGGGGTATTTGCACAATTGTTTTAATTGTTTGTTTGCCCCTATTAGGGGCATTTGCGCAATTTGGAAAACTAAAAATAGGGGCAAATGAGCAAAGTTTAAAATCTGTAGGGGGAAGAGTAGGGGGGTGGAGGAAGAGGAGGAGGGCGCCCCCACCGCCCCGGAAGAGGAGCAAGAGTAGGGGGAGGAAGAGGAGGAGGGGAAGGAGGAGGGAAAGGAAGAGGAGCCCGAGGAAGGAGGAGGAAGAGGAGGAGGGGAAGAAGGAGGGAGGAGGAGGGCGCGCTGTCCTCGCGCCCACCACGCCCGGTGAGCCCCGGTCGAGCTGCCACCCTAGCCCCAGTCGCCGCCTCTGCCACGACCCCAACTAAGGTGAATATGACTCGACAAATTTCGATGGTGACACCATATGCAGATATGAATGTGACTCGGCATTGATATGTGAATATGAATGTATCTCGCATGTGTGGTTATCGGCCTTCCCGCCGTGCACGTTTTATTGCAGGTTTAGAAACATCACCGTGTAGGGAGGTTCTCGCCAAACTTTTGAACTAAGTCCTATGTTTCTTTTTCTTGAGAGAGAGAGCGCGCGTCGGAGTCGAGCTGGAGTACCCGAAAGCGTCCCCCGATCTTCTTCCTCACGCTTGCTGGGTCTCCGCCTTTGCACGCCTCCCCCCACCGCCACCGTGTAGACGATGATCCCGTTTACTTCTAGTGATGCTACATGTTTATGTGCCGGATGTGTGGAATGTGATATATATGTGATCTGTAATTGAATGGATGTGATATATATTATACATGTGTTTGTTTGTCAAGTTGGAAAGCAACAACAAAAAAAAATAACAATTTTTCAAGGCTTTGCCGAAGCGGAGCTCTCAAAGAAAGCTGGCTTTGCCGAGCACATTTGCAATTGTGCTCGACAAACCCGGGAGAAAATGGCTACCCGACGGCCACTTCCCTAGGTTTGCCGAGAGGGATGGCGCAGTTCTCTCGGCAAAGACAGCATCTTTACCAAGAGCTCACCTAAAGGGCTCTCGGCAAATCCGGGATCTTTCCGAGAGGTCATCTAATGGGCGCCGAGAGGGATGGCGCAGCTCTCGGCGAAGACGTAATTACTTTCTTTGCCGATCAATATCCCGGAAGGTTCTCGGAGAAGAATTACAATTAAAAACTAACAAAAATGCGAAGAATTACAATTAAAAAAACTAACAAAAATTCTTTTGCCGAGAACTGCCCCAGACAGGTGCTCGGCGAAGAATTTCAATTTTTAAAAAAGACAAATTCTTTGCTGAGAGCTCTCCCGATAGGTGCTCGGCGAAGCTGGATGTAACTGCCGTCAATTACAACGGCCGTTAACGGTCAGTTTTCTTCGCCGACGGCGGCTTTCGTGGTTCTCGGCGAAGGCTTCGCCGAGAGCTGGACATTACGGTGCTCGACATAGGACCTCTGCCGTGAAAATTTCCCCGTCGGTCCTATGCCGAAACACGGTTCTCGGAAAGTCTTCGCCGACGGCTATATGGGCTTTACCGAGCACACCAAGCGCTTCGGCAAAGGACCTGTTCCTGTAGTGTATGGCCTGGGTCGGGAGTGGGTTTTCTTCGACCTGCATGAGAAGGACTTGTTCTTAAGCACCTATTCCGTGGATTGAGTTTTTTCTTATTAATAAAAAACGGATTGTATCTTCTTAACGAGTGCTTTTTTCAACGGAAATCGATTGGACCTGTTTGAAAGGAGTTGTCATATGTAGATGATATATTTGCACGCATTGGATAGGTTCGGATCGGAACTTTTGAATATATAATTCATATTTGAATTTTTTTGCTTAGCTTCTCAACAGTGGACACAACACTTTTGACCAAGAAAAACTTTGAAATTTGAAACCCTCAATAATGCGTCTTTGCAAATTCCAAATCATAATATTAGGTTCAAACTCGACGACGACGTTTGAATCAATATTGTAGATATGAAAAAAATATGATGGCAGAATGAGTAGAGTCAAAAGGTATGCTTTCCGTGCTTTCATTTCGCTAACGGCAATTATTATAAAGCTAATCAAAGATGGGAATAGTGAAAGCGTGTGGAAGCTATCCATAACGACAACATCACTGCGCAGACGCCCTGAGTCAAAAGCAGTCCTTTTGGCACCTTGCGTATTGTCATCAATTGCCAGCTACCGGAGTTTTATTTTATTCTACCGCAGTCTTTACCAATGAGAGGGACAGCCCCTTCCGTTAGGGGAAACTTGACGTTCCTAACACGTACACGGGAAGGAACGGTCTAGCTCCAGTATAAAATCAGCCGTCAGAAAAAAAAAAAAGACATACTCATATACGGAGCACTAGAAAAAATAGGGATTTTTTATTTATTTGCCACTCCTACGGATGACAACCAGCTGTGTGTCAATGACAAGTGGGACCATCTGAGTCACCGACATGTGGGGTTTCAAAGTGGCAAATAAATAAGAGTGGCCATAAGAGTGGCATTGGCGTGGCAAAAAAATAAAACCCCCAAAAATAGTGTCATGACCCAGGAAATAGGGCCCAGAAGGGCAGCCCACGAGGCCCCGGGGGCCCGCCGCTGCCCGAGGGGCAGCGCCGCCGCCCGCCTCCGCCTCCCTTCCACGGATTCTTCGGCAATTAATCGTGAGAATAAAGAAGGAAATTAATTAGGATTATCTTAGGCTTTTTGGTGTGCAAGGGGATATTCCATCCATAAGGAAGACCCTTATTAGAAAAAATAAATAGGATTTGCTTGTAAAAAGGTATTCCAATCTATAAGGAAACATTTTAGAGAGATTGCTTGCATTATAAGTCCCACTAGCCGGGCTATAAAAGTAAAGGGTCTCAGTAATCTTTCGTAAGCAACAAGCAATAAAGAAAAATTATCTCCCTATCTCCTCGTTGACGGTAGTTATTGACCACTTTTATATATGTTTTAAACCATCAACTAAGGATCAATGCTAGATAAATATTATTATTACTAATGAATTCCATGAGTTTTGGTGCACACTTAGTTTTACAGGAGAACTCCGGAATATTCCAGAATATTGGAGAAAAGAGGAGAAATAGAGAAACGGAAGAAAAGGACCAAATCCGGGGTATTGGTATAAATTCCGTGGGGTTCAATTGATGAAAGAATGAAGCTCGAAGAAGCCGGAGGCCGATCCCACAGGGGTGGGGCCGGGGCGGCCCCCCGGTGCCGCGCGGCACCCCCTAGGGCGCCACGTGTCCAGCTTCTAGAACCTTCCCTCCACCGACCTATGGAGTAGATCTAGTCCGTCCAATCAAGTCGGTCCCACCGGCCTATATAAGCAAGGGCAGGGCTCCCCCCTGAAACCCTAATTCATTAGCTAATTCATTAGCTATCTCATCTCATTGATTAGAGAGGGATCCCAATGTAAGGAACTCTCTTCTCAATATAGATCTAGGGTTAGACTTCTCAATGTAATAGCTTAGATCTAGTTGAGAGTTAGGGAGAGCGGAGTTGCGCTCCGGTTCTGGATAGTCTTCAGAGTTATGATATGTCTTTGTATCTTCACTCTACAAGACTTATGCTTTGATATATATTTATCTTCTCTATTTACTTTTATGCCCTTCATATATTTATGGTTAGTGTAGTATATATGCTTTAGCATAGGATCTTCGCTCGCATCGAGTGCTCTAGTTATAGACATAATTAGAGTAGTAATTAATAGTGTAGACATGGTGTCTAGACTAGAGGTTACCTGAGATTGCACCCAATCCCACGGATAGTTTGTGGTAGCCCTGTGGTGGTGCCCACGATGGCGATGTATTCCACCACGTTCGGGTTGGTGTTTGTAGGACTTTAGTCAGAGCTTTCTAGCCCCCTTCTCATCCCTTTCTGTGGCTAGTGTTCTGATGCCCCGAAGTGTTATTGTGTGATTGCTATATCTATCCATACTTCAGTTACCTCAGAACCAAAGTATTAGAGAAGTAATTAGGAACCTTTGTCTTTCCCGTTGTCCTCTTGATTAGCTAAGCTATTCATTTACCATAGTATCCTTATAGGCATGTTATTATTTTATGCTTTAGTATTCATAGCTTTACTTACCATTTATCACTTACCCTTACTTTAGTCTAGTTGGTTTACTAAGTTAGTAGATACATGATTGTGAGTTATTAGAATTCTTTAGCCAAAGCTTCCCTATGGATACGATACCCTAGAATACTCCCCTAGGGAAAAGCTACATTGATGTTACGTTGCGCTTGCGCAATCCTTCTTATTCTTTTAGCACTTAACAAACGCCAACACTCCCTCGCTTGTCGCCGTGCCGCCTCCACGCCCACCACCTCCGCCGCCCCTCCGCGCCGCCGCCCCACGCCGCGCCATCGCCGCCGCGGCCGCGCCCCTCGCCGCCTTCCCCCCCCCTCCAACGCCGCCGCCGCCCTAATCGCGGGCGCGCCACCCTCTACGGGCGCTGCTAGGCCATGTGTCACGCCGGATCGATCCGGTCTCGGATGACCGGGTATCCGGAGGCCACTACGATCCACCCATCACCATGGACGAGATGAAGAAGATGCTTTGACCGAAAGTTGGGGAATCGCTTCTCCACCTTCACCGCCGCCTCGCCGATCAAAGTTGTCGCCCTCTCCGGTCTGATCGAAGGAGGCAAGACGCATCGCTTGAACCAAGGAGGCCGAGGCAGCCATGAAATCATGGATGGAGGAAACCGCCCCGCACCTTCATCAAGGCAAGGACGGACGGCAAACAACACGTCAACGATCACGCCACAGCCAAATGATCCGAGAAGATGCCGGAAGGCTACCTCGTGGCCGCCGCTGCCGAGGGACGCCCGGCACCAGGCGCATGCGCCCCCCCCCAGCCAGACCTTCCCGTGCCTCGCACCGCTGTCCGCACAAGCCGCCCTTCCCGACGCATTTTACGGCAAGGGACGATCCTCTCCCATGGCTAAACCGCCGCGAACAATTCTTCAGGGGGTCAAGGTACGCCAGCCACGTAGCAAGTCCGCACGCCTCATATCATCTCATAGGAGGAGCACAAAGAAGGGTACATGAGGTTGTCCCGTGAGAAGACGTTGGCGTGATTGGACGAGCTTCGCCTAGTACGCCAACGAACGCTTCGCCCAAAGAATGAGGCGGAACCCGCGGGAGAACTAGCATCGCCGAGGAAGACAAAGCACCGTGGATGAGTACACGGAGCAGCCTCGGCGCGCGTGGCGGCGCGCAGACACCTCGACGACAAGCGGCGGTGAACATCTACACGGCTGGATCGGGAGAGCCGCTCAAGACGGACGCCGAGCCGCGGGGATCCAAAGGACATGGAGACAGCCATGTCTCTCGCCAGGGCGTCTGAGCACCGCTTGACCATCCTCTACAACTCCGGCAAGCCGGCCCGGCCGGCGGGGCAAGGCACTCGCGCCCCTATCCATGGCGACCTCACCAGCAGCGCCACCACCGTCAGCAGCTGCGACATCGACTCCGCCGTTTAAACGGCTGACACCGGAGGAGATGACGGAAAGACGCAAGGCCGGCCTGTGCTTCAACTGTGACGAGCCGTTCACACGCGGTCACAAGTGCAAGCACCTCTTCGACATCACGATCTTCAACGACTACACCGACGACAAGGAGGGCGCCACCGAGGCCGACATCGCCGCTGATGGCACTGACCTCAGGGTCCTATTCGGGGACCCCAACTCCCCGATACGTGGTGCACATTCTTTATACCTCGTCAGCATCATCTCAGGGACCGGCGTCAACATCATCGTCGACTCGGGAGTGACGCACAACTACATCGAGCCCCGTGTGGTGACCAAGGCAGGACTACAGACTCAGCCAGTGCGTGTGTTGATCACCGCTGGCACCGGCGCTACTTCGACATGCCGGGCGGCCACTTTCGACGTACCGCTCCACATCGACGCCGGCGTCTTCGACATCAACGCCTATGTCATGCACGTGGGCAACGACGTCGACGTCATCCTTGGCATGCCTTGGCTGGCAAGCCTGGGACGAGTGACATGGGACTTCGCCACCAACGAGCTCTAGTACTACCGCGACGGCCACCCGACCACGTTCACGTCGGCACCACCCCCACACACGGATGGGGGCGCCCCTGGACCTGGCCTGCTCAGGTCAGGCAGCTTCGCGGGGATTCGGGGCTTCCCCCCCCAGGCTGGGGAAACGTTCGAGGCATGCAACTGCCTTGGACCTCTACGACACGTCAACTGGGGTCTTCGTACAGCTACGACAGGCGACTCTGGAGGACCAGCACCTAGGACGGATCGCCCTCGACGTCACTACGAGCGCCGCCGCACCCGCCTGGACGGTGGAGGAAGGCCTCCTCCTCTTCGACGACCGCTTTTACCTCCCGGCTTCCTCACCGCTACTTCCGGACCTGCTGGAGGCCCTGCTTAAGGGAGGAGTTCGCAGGACGAACTTCCTCGCCCTGGGCGCCTACACGACTCCACCGACTACAGCAGCACCAACCGCCTTCCTGTTGGGCGGCATATGGCCGAGGCGCCACCACGTCGGCCCAGCTCGGGTCGTCTTCCTCGACGGCATGGATCGCCTCTTCCTCACAATCGACAACGTCCACATCAGCTACGACGCGGAACGGGGTACACATCAGCTATCTCCGTCCATGTTCGACGTCGGCTCCTTCATGTACGGTACGATGTTAAATTTGGCTGCTACACCCCCTACTCGCCGCGACATCACCATCTGGCGCCTTCTGCCGCTCTTCATCAACGCTCCGCCCAATGAGCGCTTCTTGTTCCTGGAGAGCCCGCCTTGCGACATGGTGCATCAACACCTTGAGGCGGGAGTTCCACGGGAGCTCTTGCTCGCAGCCCGTCGACAGACGGCGTCCACGGCGGACGCCGCGCCCTTCACCAAGCACATCTACCACGGCTACATCGGGAACCTCCATTATCTCTTGGAATTCGCTCCAAAGCGAACCCGGGAGAACATGATCCTCAGGAACCCGGTGCAGGGCGAGTTGATTCTGCAGGTTGAGCTCGGGCGACGACCTTTCCCCGTGTGTGACGTAATGGACATTCATCCAGCGAGGACGCGCCGGATCGGAGAAGGGGGGAGATGTCATGACCTAGGAAATAGGGGCTAGAAGGATAGGCCCACGAGGCCCGAGGGGGGCCAGCCACAAGCCGCCGCCTCCGCCTCCCTTCCGCGGATTCTTCGGCAATTAATCGAGAATAAAGAAGGAAATTGATTAGGATTATCTTAGGCTTTTGGTGTGCAAGGGGATATTCCATCTATAAGGAAGACCCTATTAGAAAAATAAATAGGATTTGCTTGTAAAAAGGTATTGCAATCTATAAGGAAACCTTTTAGAGAGATTGCTTGCATTACAAGTCCCACTAGCGGGCTATAAAAGTAAGGGGTCTCGTAATCTTTCGGGGCAACAAGCAATAAAGAAAAATTATCTCCCTATCTCCCTCGCTTCCCGCGCCGCCGCCGCTTTGCCTCCACCGCCAAGCCGCCTTCCCCGCCGCCCCCCACGCCGCGGCCCCGCCGCCGCCCGCGCCACGCCCTCGCCGCCTCCCCTCCTCTCCAACGCCCCAGTCGCCGCCTAACCGCCCGGGCGCGCCAGCCACGTGTCACGCTAGATCGACCGGGTGCGGACAAATAGTTATACTTGATTGCATGCTATACCGATTGCATGCTTTATTTCACCCCGCTTCTTCGTTACCCATGCGCACGCGATCGATGCATCATTCACCAACCGTTCCTGCACCTCCAAATGACCAAGCACCTATCGAATCTCATGACGTCCGCCGCACTACGCCATATTGAGAGAGATAAGTATAGAGACACGCGGGGCCCATATCTTCCCTCGGCCGCGCCGCCGGTCGCAATTTTCAGTCCACTCGATTCACCCCCGAGATTACGGCCGCGAGTGGACATCGGCGGCCGAGCCACCGACAAGCGCGACAAGCGCATGTCCTAGGAGGTCCTCGTCCGCCCGAGCTCAGTGACCGTGGAACGACAATAATCGGTCGGAGCTCACGAAAGCAGTTCTTGATGGCCAGTTCAATATTGGCGCCGGGGATGTGCATGTACGACGCCATGAGCCGAGGGACTTCCTAGTACACTTCAGGAATATGGATGATCGTAATCGGGTGTTGTGTTCCCGCCCGGGCGTGCACTCATTCCTCTCGTCGTGGCGCCCATGGCTCGTAACCTCCCAAATCCGTTCATGGTGCTTTCGATTCCGTGTGCTCGTGGGCATTCGTTACTTACCCGTGCACACACGCAACACCGCCTCCATTCAAGCCGCCCTAGGACCCTCTTGCACCGCATCCAACTCACTAGACCGCGGAATGTCCCCAAAGGATGATGATCGTGAGGTGTTTGTTACAGCTTGGAGTTGGCACCCGCGGTTCATTCCCCGCCGAGCAACTCATTAACATCCCCGAACCAGATGTCAAAGCACCCGCACGCCACAAAACCGAGATGGTCGGGCAACTCTATGCTTTGCAACTCCGGTCGTGGATCGCCAGACCTCGGGCCGCCGCCGGGCCTGGGCATGGCGCCGGGTGGCAATGGAGGTGGAGATGATGCTTTGGTGACGGAGGTGCCGGACACCGTGACCGCCACCGAGAGTACTACCCATCTCCTAGGCGGGACTCGATGATTCGGATGGCAGGCGGCGGCAACCACAACCGCCATCACCCCTACGCCGACTACCCACCATCCTATGGGGTTGTCAACGTGGCGGCATTGCCCGCCTACTACGCGCCGGCATTCACGCTTCTGGGGTGCCGCCCGAGGATCGGTGGATGCCTGTATCGCCACCGCACGCCGCCGCGCGCCGAGGTTGACGGCTCCTCGCCGGCCGCCGCCGAGCCTCCCCCGCGCCCTGTAGCGCCCGATGGTGTGTTCACGGGTGCTTCCAGTGGTGGAGGCAACTACAACGCCGACGCAATGCCTACACCGGGTACGCCCGACCCTACGCGGAGTCGCGGTGCTTCCCGCAATCGCACCACAACTTCTACATGGGGCGCGAAAGTGCGTGACACCACCCAAAGTGCCGCTTCGTGGACTGGTGGTCCAAGTTGATCGACGAGCTCACAAGACACCACCACGCCACCGCCCGGAAAGCCCGCCCCTTGCCACCAAGCCAAGTCAAGGAGCCTTCTGGAAACAACCGAGGTGGTCACTCGGTCGCCTCCCCTCTCCGTGAGCACCCGGCTAAGCTGCCTCTTCACCGGTGGTGTTGCCGGTTGAGGTGGATACCGACCGGTGGGCGAAATTTGCGGAAAATGAGTTCAGTTTTCCAAACTCGTGGAATGTTGCCTAGTCCCGATGTCCTCCCAGCGCCGGATAGTGGTACCGTGGTGGCTGCGCGTGCGTGGGGCGGGGCGACCAGGGGCCATGTCTTCCATTGCCGCGCGGCCACCCAACATGCCCGGGCGGATGCCAGTGCGGGCTGCCCCGGTGTCACAGCCACCCCGGAAGGGGCCTCGATCACCGCCATCACAAAGCTCATTGAGGATCGTGTGTGCCTCCCTATGGACTCGCCATTGATCAAGGGAGGGCCCAGGCTGCGCAAGCCGCGCACGCCGGTGACGGCGGTCCGCCGGAGCGTTCGTCTCGCTGCGAAACCCCGTGCGTCGAACGCGACGATGCAAGCACAAGCCGTGCTTCGACAGAAGATGGGGATCGTGACACACCTTCCGCCGACCGACCTGGAGGCGGCCAGACAGTACTTTGAAGGCTTTGCTGGTCCTTTAACGCCAAGGAAGGAGTCGGCTCTGCAGGTGCTGTTTGATCAAGAATTTGACCCAGTCGCTTGGAATCTCAACCTTGCTGATCTGGATGGGAATGGGGATGGCCAGTAACCTTGGCCGTCGTCTCTGTAGCGCCATTATGTTGCCAATGTTAGCGATAATTGTTTTCTATGGAATGTGCGTGGCCTTAATGGTCGTCGCTGGCGTCGTAGTGTCTTTACCGCGAATTTGGTGTCCCCTGAACAGCCTTCACTTGTTTGTCTCCGTGAAACAAAGCTCACTGACATTCCAAGTTCGTTGGCAATGGAGATTCTGGGAACGTCTTTTGATTATGATTTTTTACCATCTATTCACACTGCTGGAGGTATCCTGCTTGGGTGGAACCGTGAGCGATGGCTGGTAACCATGGTTGAGAAGAGGCAATTCTCCATCTCGGCAAGAATCACCCACACTTCTGCTGCTGATGTTCAATGGTGGGTTACGGTCGTCTATGGGCCTCAGTTTGATCAGGACAAAGTTCGATTCCTGGATGAGTTGCTACAGCTCAGGAACGTGTTTTTGGGACCCTGGCTGCTTTGTGGTGATTTTAACATGATCTATATGGCAGCTGATAAGAGTAATGATCGGCTTGACCGTCGTGGCATGCGCCGCTTTCGATCCTTCCTGGATGCGGCCAGTCTGGAGGAGCTGCATCTTAATGGCAGGCGCTTTACTTGGTCGAATGAGCAGGACAACCCAACTCTGGAACGCCTTGATCGGTTCTTTGCGAATGCGGACTGGCTGCAGGCATATCCTAATCACATCCTAAAGGCTATGTCATCTGACTGTTCTGACCACTGCCCACTACTGTTAGTGGCGGATGCGGTTCCTTGGGCAAAGAAGAGATTTGTTTTCGAACCACATTGGGCAAAGGTACCAGGGTTCCTGGATGTTGTGGCAGCAACGTGGTCGGCCGACTTGCTGAATGCAGACCTGTTCAGGAATCTCGACTACAAGCTCAGGAATTTGGCAAGGGCGCTCAAAAGCTGGAGCGGCAAAAGAATTGGCAGCGTCCGTTTGCAGCTGGCTTTGGCAAGAGAGGTCATCCTGCGCCTCGACACGGCTCAGGAGTCCAGGGCGCTATCCACTTTTGAGGCCCAACTCCGACGAAGGCTGAAGATCCGCGTCCTTGGACTAGCATCCCTCACGCGCACGATGGCAAGACAGCGATCCAGGTTCCTCTTCCTTGCTGAGGGTGACGCAAATACAAAGTTTTTCCACCTCATGGCCTGTCACAGAAAAAGAAAAAAACTATATCTGCTCCTTGCGCGTCGATGGCACGGAGGTTGTACGCGACGAAGCCATGGAGGACGTGCTGCACACTCACTTTGTGCAGGTTCTCGGAACCAACTTTACCCGATCAAGACGGTTCGATTTACACTCTATTGGGCTGCCGTCAGAGGATTTGGCCAACCTGGAGGTACCGTTTACTGAAGAAGAGGTAGCAGCCGCCATTGCTGAAATTCCTAGTGACAAAGCACCGGGTCCGGATGGCTTTACTGGACTTTTTTACAAGCTAGCGTGGCCTGTGATCAAAGAGGATATCATGCGGGCCTTCAATGCCTTTTGGGAGTTAGACGCCAGAAGCTTCAATCTCATCAATGAAGCGTACATGATCTTGCTGAGGAAGAATGATCAGCCAACAGAAATCAAAGACTATCACCCAATCAGTCTCATCCATAGCTTCAGCAAGCTGATTACTAAATGCCTAGCTAAGAGGCTAGCAACTGTTATAAATGGTCTGGTCAAAACAAACCAAACGGCATTCATCAAGGGTCGTTGCATACATGACAATTTCCGTGCAGTTCAGTTGTCATGCAAAGCTATCCATGCCAGACGCACACCATGTATTCTCCTCAAAATTGATATGGCAAAGGCTTTCGATTCCGTAGCCTGGAATTTCATGCTGGAAGTGCTGGCTCAATTGGGCTTTGGCCAGCGTTGGCGTGACTGGATATCTTGTGTGTTATCTACTGCAAGCACTAAAATAATTCTCAATGGAAGGCCAGGAAAAAGAATCTGTCATGCCAGGGGGGTTCGCCAGGGTGATCCGTTATCGCCGCAGCTATTTGTGCTTGTTATGGAGGTGCTAAATCACTTTATTGGTTGGCTGGAGACGCAAGGGTTCCTGTCCCCGCTCGGTGTGCCTGCCATGCCTTCACGCCTAAGCCTGTATGCTGATGATGTGATCATTTTTGTTCTGCCCAAGGCCGAGGACTTGAATGTCATCAAGGCTGCTGTCCAGATGTTTGGGGAGGCCTCAGGACTATTTGCAAACTTGGACAAGAGTGTTGCGACGCCTATCGGCTGCTCAGAATAGGAGGTCGCTGTTGTGCAGGACATTCTAGCATGCAGGGTGCAGAGTTTCCCCTGTCGTTACCTGGGTATTCCGCTGTCTATTCACAAGCTCCGGCGGTCAGAGGAGCAGAAAATTGTGGATCGAGTTGCTGCTCGGATTCCTCTCTGGAAGGGCAATCTTCTGAATGTGGCAGGAAGGACCGCACTTGCAAAGGCAACACTGTCTGCCATTCCGGTTCACATGTCCATAGCACTCTGTTTATCACCTTGGGCGCTTGATCAAATTGATAAAAGGTGTCGGGCTTTCATTTGGTCAGGTGACCTTACTGTTGGTGGAGGCAAATGCAAGGTGGCTTGGCCTGGTGTTTGCAGGCCACGGGTGCTTGGTGGCTTGGGCGTCATTGACTTGAGAAGGGCAGGCATTGCTCTCAGAGTTCGGTGGGAGTGGAAGCTTCGGACAGGGGACCCAAGCTGGGCCGGTCTGCCAGGATCCAATGAGAAGACAGTGACCAGCCTCTTTCGAGCAGCCACAGTATCAACGGTCGGGTCCGGGACGTCTACGTATTTTTGGACCGATAATTGGATTCAGGGCGACAGCATTCAAAACTTGGCACCGGCTCTTTTCAAGGCAGTCTCAGGCCGGAGAAGGAAGACGTTCGTTAGCGACGCTCTTCCGGGCCACGCTTGGGTGAGGCACATCACAGGAGCCTACACTGCACAGGTACTGGCCGAGTTCTTTGAACTTTGGAACGTCATGAGTGAGGTGCAGCTTGACCACGGAACGCCGGACATTTTACGTTGGCGCTTCAGTGCTGACGGTTGCTACTCGTCGGCGTCGGCATATGGGGCGATGTTCCTGGGATCTTCCAGGCCGCCTGGTGCGAGAGAGATTTGGAAGACGGCGGCGCCTCCCAAAGTGAGGCACTTCTTCTGGCTAGTGATGCATAACCGGTGCTGGACAGCGGAACGGCGACACCGGCATGGCCTTCAGGACTCTGATAAATGCATCTTCTGTGATCAACTTCCGGAAACCATGGGGCACATCATCTTGGGCTGCACCTACAGTCGCGAGGTTTGGCATATCCTACTTACTCGCTTGCATCTTGCTTTGACGGTCCAGGAGGAGGATGTGCTTCTTTGGTGGCTATGTAACAGGAAGCTGATCAGAAAAGAGGCAAGGAAAGGATTCGATACTTTTGTCTTTCTTGTGGGATGGTCTCTCTGGAGGGAGAGAAACTCAAGAACCTTTGCAGGCAAGACCTCAACGCCGGCACAGCTGGCTCAACAGATAGGTGATGAGGCGGCCGAGTGGTGCCAGGCGGGTTACCGACACTTGGTCAGCATCTTACCACAGCACTGATGGGCTTGACATCTTTCTGTAGTTGCAAAACGGGTTCTTTTGTAGTCACAATCGCTTGCTGCCTTTGGGCCGTGCTTGTAGTAATCCGCGGATTACTCCAATTCTTATTTATGTACTGAACTATCTTTCCTTCTTAATGAAATCCGTGCAAAGCACGTTCGAGAAAAAAAAAAATTACGGCTGCGAGTCTCCGTAACCACGTGACGCGGCGCAATCACCCAGGTGACAAGAGAAATCAATCTATCGGTTGGTATCTGTTGTTTTATTGCATATAAAAAATGTTGCTATATCACCTTTTTTTGTTGTTGAGAAAAGAAACTTCCTCCTTCCCAAGATTTAGCGACTTCTAAGTTTGCCCTATAGGTAAAACTATTGTAATTTTGACTAATTTTAGAGAAATATTTAACATTTATATGACTCTAAATAGTATATTAAGAAAATATATTTAGTTCATAATAGAACGATTGATACTATTTGGTGTTCTTAATGTTGATATTTCCTCCTAAAAATGTATCAAATAAAGTACATAGAACAAATATAGAAATATATATTTGGGACTGAGGAAGTATCTCAATATGAGTGGCGATAACAAACTTAAATATCCTCAATTTGTTAGTACACTACTTTTTTGAGCACCAAGACAATCTTAGCAAGAAGAAATTTCAACGTCAATTGGAAGAATCTATTGAGCACCTCTTCTTTGAGTTTGACTTTGCTAAGCAATGCCGGAAAAATTTGGGTATCACTTCGACTGCTGACGATGACATTCATAGAAGAATTTGAACATAGTAGACAGTAGTCGACGTTGAGATTCTTCATGGAGATTTTTATGATTGGGTCCTGGGAGTAATGGAAGATTAGAAATTGGCAAGTCTTTGATGGAGTTCAGGTTACGTTGGTAGATGGTTCAGGAATTTCAAGGAAGAAGCTGCCCTTCAAGCTTATCGTTTAGGTGATGATGATAGAAGATTAGCTACTCTTTGGCTTGATGCCTTGTAATGTTTTGTCCCGTTGGGTCCCTACGTGGACTCTTGCTCTCTTCCTCCTAGATGTTGGTTTTACTTTGGTAGTTGCTTAGTCTCGCCCTTTAATTTCTCATGTAAGTATGTAACTCCTTTTTCCTCTTTTGTATATATAAAGCCTTTTGACACTGTGGGAACTCCCCACGGTTTTTGCGTAAAAAAATTGTTACACTACTAAGGTGTTGTTTGTTAACCAGCCTGCAAAAGTGTAACTCCATGTTGATCAAAACTAGATGAAAAATATAGGTCATCAAGCGTATAATCACAGTGTATTTATTGTTGCCAAGTACTCTCTCTAGGTTTATAAAGAAGTCATTTCGGATAAGACTTGGGTCAAACAATGGGAACATAAATTATGAATAGATTCTAAGTTGTTGAGTTTGAAAATGTGAAAACTATATAAATAGATTTGTATTGAAAAATATTTTCATAAAAATATACGTATATCACTTTCAAAAATTATTTTTTATAAAAAATATTAAAAGTCATGCTTTGGATACCATGTCATTGTGCAAAATGACTTCTTTCAGGAACCTAGAGGGAGTACTCCCCAATAAAATGCATGTAGGGTGTTGCAAGCAAGTAATTAAACAATGACCGAATTGAAGATCCAGCTGCTCTGGGACGGCATCAAAGTAGCTATAGTCCAATCGTTCATATCGTGGCGATCATTATTATTACACACACATAGTCTGGCTCATCATGCACTTTGGAGGAAGCGATACTATCCACATTCTGGACGACGGTAAGAGGCATGAATGGCGCTCTCGATCACATCTTCTTCATAGTGAGAAACACAAGGAAGATTGCACACATGAACATCGTGAAGATCACCATTGGCTCCATGGGGATTAGCTGGTATTTTGGGGCGGCCTGGATATAGTTAGTCAGAAACATCACGGAGCCAGCAACGATGAGCCAGAACCGCCTGAGGGACTTCTTGCCAGTAGGGTTCATGTTTGGAGCAGTGACGCCCCCATGATCAATAACCTGCTTATATAAATGGCAGAGACGCCAAACATGTTATACATGACATTTTTCTCTATCAAGGTGCATTTATATGTATAACTGAAGGACTAATGTAGTATAGACAATCTAGACATGTATATCGATAATATGACCTTACCTTCAAATAAAGGTAAATGGACTATACTGGAGTATAATTTCATATTGGAGTATATGGATCAGGATCACTCGAAACAAAAAACTTGTGCAATTTTATTTTTGCTATATAGTTAATGTTGCTCACCTATTGCACATGTAAACTCCCTTTTCAATACATTTTTACCGGAAGAGTTGTGTCCCCTATTGTTTTGACTCAAGAAACTAAAAGTTAAAGTTTGTTTAGAGTAATAAGTCCACGCATAACTAAAACGGCATTCCTTTGTTACTTTGCACATATAAGAATATCCATTCAGATCCTCCAAATTAAAAGTAGGTACATTGTTACACAACAGACCAGCTCTATTTCATGTAGCACAAAAGGACATCCTTGTTAATAAGCAGAGAATGTGGCTTGAACTAACAATCCCCGCTAGGATTGTGTGAAAAAAACGAATCCATATATTGTTTGGGTCTCCGGTTGCATATTTTTGACTGAAGCACGCACTTGCACCACATGTATACCGACACACACATAGCTCAATGCCTGAATGATGTTTAGCATATATGCACAGGAATGGTTGTTATAGGGTGTTCAACCATTGAAAAAACAGTTGCTCAAAAAAAAACCATTGAAAAAACAATTCCCCAGATCTCCAGCTGATGTGTTACAAAGAATCTATCATCATTTTTTTGTTGGAAAAAATGGGAGATTCAATTCATTCTAGTTTGTACTACAAGACCATCAACTTCCTTTTGGAGCTGATATAATGCATAAGATGAGAATAAAGCTTCCGCTAGATACTTCTCTTCAGTAATTTATTGAACTCATGTGTGTGTACGTGTTTTTGCTTTTATACTGGTAAGCTGGGAACAACGACCACACCAACAAACTGGAATAAGATTATTTTTATATATAGTAAACGAAGAGGCTTTAGTCTAACCAGAAGGTAGTATCTCATAAATAAATCCAGTTACACGCAAGATTTAACATGCTCATGTGGGATGACACATACAGGAATGGTGATTATTAGTTGAAGCTCATGTGCACTTCACTTCAGCCAACATTTATATGAGAAAAACAAAGAATTACAAATTCTTGTAGTAATAAATGATGCAAATTTGAACGTGTGTTGTGTTAATCCTTAACAATTTACCGAGAAATCATAAAATGGTCACAATGAATTGATACAACGAAAATATTTCTACTATTTTACAAAAGTCGCTCAAGGAGAGAGAGAGAAAGAACCTATGTTTTCTAAAGAATTTTTGACCGAACTATGTTTTCTAAAGAATGGAGACCAAGCATATTTTTTCCCCATATAAACAAACCATGTACGTTTTCCAGCGATGATACATGCTTCCATCCAGGAATGTCAAATCCAAAACAAAATAGTAAATTAAACTGATGATGATCAGAATTCGAGCATCAGGATCAGCACCGATGGCCATGACCAGAATTCGAGCATCAGGATCAGCACCGAGAGGGATATGCATAGCGGTGGGGCGACACGCAGATCTGAAATCGGAAGCTCCTTTCCTCCTCCGCTGGCCATGACCAGAATTCGAGCATCAGGATCAGCACCGATGGCCTTCTTGTTGATTCCCTTCTCCAAATCCATGGCCTGCTCCACCACCTCACCATCAAAAAGAAGAAAAGAATAAAATAAAAGGAAACGAAAAGGCACAGGTCTTGTGTAGCTAGTTAATTAAGCTGGTATATGCAGAATTCAGATGCTGGATCGATCATCATCAGCGCGCGGACGTCTCTCGTACCTTGTGTCTGTGTCTCGATCGATCACGCGCGTCAGCAGCAAAAGGCCAAAAACCCTAGCCTTTTCTGCTCTCTGATTGGCGGATCGATCACGAGCAGAATTGAATTCGCTAGGCGGTGGTGAAGAGAGGAGAGGGAAGAGAGGAAGAATCGAAAGAGAGATGAAGAGAGGAGAGCAAGAACTCACCACAACAAATGGGATCGAATCCAGAAAAGCTTGCGCAGGCGCGCCGTGGAGAGACCAGGCCGGAAATTGAGGTTGGGTCACACTGCCTGCAGCAAACTTTGAGGGTATGTAGAGGGCGAGAGGCTTAGCTGTGCGTTGGTTACATGCAGTTGGTTTGGTATGGTTAGGGGAAACAGTTGGTCAGATAACTGTGGTTGAAACTTGTATGCGTATAGCAGCCAGCAGCAGAGATAGATAGGTAGTCGATCACTAGATACTCCAGTCTCCGAGTCTGAGCATATGCAGGTGGGACGTGGTGCAGGTCTGCTTAGGACTGTTTAGGACACGCCAACGACACGGTTTCCACACTGCATGATAGACCTGCACGTCTGTTTTTTTTTCTCTTTTATTTTTTTTTCTTTCTCGGCAATATGCATGGTTGCCAGTGTGGGTGCCTTCAATTCGTGTTCGGACTGGTCCATCGATCCCTGTTAATATGCATATATATGTGTTATAAATCACGTCGTCAGCGTTTAGGACCTTCCCCTCTCCGTCTCTCATGATCACGTAGTAGATGAAACAAGTAGAACAAGTAGACACAAGATAGGGAGACAATTCTTTATTCATCTGAAATATTGGTAATTACAACATAAAGCTCCCACGTATATATAGTCCGGTAAGGGCTAAGAGTTTCGGTAAGAGCCCACATACAAACGGACTAGGATTAGGATTCCTCCTTCTCCTTTCCTTCTAGGAAGAGTCCGTGTGTTTTACAACACTCCCCCTTGGGCGATTACCACGATATGCATATGCCTCATCAAAAACTCCATCCGAAAACCCAGTGGGAAAAAACGGTTCTTGGAGAAAAGAGTACATCGCATTCGTTAATTGCATTGCACATGTTGTCTCATCAAAAACCTTATGTGAGAAACCTTCAAGTAAAAACTCACATAGGGAAAAAAAAAGAGTACAACATTTAACCTTCTTGGTCATATATTCTTCAGGATATACTATTCTTCATGAATAGGTATTGATCTTCATAATTTATGCATAAACTTCTATGTTTTAGCAAATATGATCTACTTGATCTTTGTAATTCTAGTGGTTTACCTTAAAGACAGATTCAACAAAACATGCTCCCCTCATAAAGCCAAACTTTGAACTTCATTGTTCAAATCACACTTTTTCATAAACGTGTGTAAATAAAAATTGGCTCATAATTCTTCTATGAATTATATGGGAGCAATATGCTTCATGCATAATGACCACCTTTAGTTGTGCAAAACAAATAAATATTATCCTTCAGAGAAATAGATCCTTTCAAAGGATTATAGGGGTAAATAAATTAATATTCAATATATTCTAGATAGTGTATCAAACTTATACTAGAGTTACTTATAATTAATTCTTAGTGGATTTTCAAATTGTATTCTATAAATCTTCAAGATTTTGATTGTACAAATTCAGCCTTGCATTTGGCATTTAGGGGATAATTCAATTGCCAAAACCACCATTATTCTTATACCTTCTATGGTATATAGAGGATATCAATACTACATTGCTAGCTTTTTATACACTTTCTAAGTGTTTCGATTACACCTTTATGGTGTTTAAGATCCCTCATTTTATTTCTCTCGGTCTATATTCACTTCAGGGATGAATGGTGTTTGTTCAAGAATTGACTGTAAATCCTTCATGGATTAATTCCTTCAAGGATGTACTTTCATTCTTAGTGAATCAATAATTCTCTTCTATGAGATACATTCTCTCTTGCATGAGAGATAAGTGATATACACAATTGCATAGCGTTATTCACTATAAAATCATTCAATGATTGTAATCCTTCTAGGACATGCTCTTCTTGAGACTTGAATATTCATTCAGGAATATATACCTTAGACTTCAATACTTAGTATGAGATTTCTACAAGTTGTGATTTATATTCTTCGGGAATTATATGGATTTTCATAATCCACTAATTAACTGCATATTCGATATTCATTCGTTTCATTTGCCGTAGATATAGCGTAACATTCAGTTCTTCTTAATAGGAGATTCAACCTCAATTGCTTTCTTCATTGACCCGATATAATCGCTACAAGCGATTTTGCCATGGACTTTATTTTTTCGGATCCGGGTTCTCACAAGAGAAACATTCGCAATTAAAGAGGTAGTGTTGTCGACAACTATTTTCTCTTCTCCCAATACTCTCACAATGTGAGAATATTTTATCTCTGTCATTTCCCAAACAAGAGATGGTATATTGTTCTACATACCCAACACTAGTGAGGTGCGCGCTTATTGTGTTGGGTCTCATCTTCGTGATGATCCTCTTCATGAGGTGTTTGACCTTCTTCATGAGGCGTTCTCTTCATAATAATGGAGGAGTTTCATTTTTTTTATTTAACAAATATACACTAAATTAGAACCCATAGGCGTCCCCGTAGATTTTAGATTGATAGTATATAAGATTTAGTTTACTACTAGTAAACACAACTTCTGGTTTATAACTTCAAGTTACTCCTCTCATTTTAAAAATATCTGGCATATGCTCTGCTTCAGGCTTCACAAGAGCATTAGTCAAACTATTGTATGACTTAGTGTGTGATACTATTCCTGCTTCAAGCTTTAAGGAATATTTTCTCTTAAGATCATTTTCCTTCTATGGAAATAATATTTGGCATTCAAAATATAGGCTTGCTCTCCCCTAATGCCAATATTAGATCATTAATAGCATACTTCAAAATATATCCCCTATCATGGGCTTAATTCAAATTCATATATCTCCAACTACAAGTGAAGGCCCATTCATGTATGCTATGATTAAATTTTATGGGAAATATTCACACACATATTTCAACATAGGGGTTATTATTCATTATGCAAATGAGCTAGAATACTTAAAATGCATTTAAGAATGTTCAACATTCCTACAAAATCAGGGATGTTCTCTCCCTAATATGCACCGATCATAGTTTAAAAAAACTATTTCATTCTCTAGCTTCTTTATTAATTAGCCTAAAAATTGATCCAAGTACTCATACAAAAAAAATAAATCATACACTTCAAATGTATAAAATACGCAACATTCAAATTCACATGGAATTTTCTTCTAGAATTTTCTAATTGCCATTAATGCAAAAATCCTTTGATGCCTTTTCTTCATAAATCCCAAATCATCATAATTGTGTTATCCACTATCTTAGTTCCATAATAATTCATCCCATCAAATGGGTTAGTCTCCATTGAGAAAATTTCATAAACTCACTCCCCTCGATCTTAGGCGCTTTCGCCCTAGATCAATCTATTGCTTATGCATACAATGCATCGAAAGCAAAGCATTCCTTAGTTCAACGGGAACCATATAGACATAGCATGCTAGCTAGCCAATTTGATTATGAGGGAAGCACAAAGATAGCTACCGCCACAATTATAGCTATTGTGCTAATGAGTGAAGATACTTGTAGCTCAATGAGATACATATGCAGTTGTAATGTGAAACGTTAGAATTCAGTCTAACATAATAGATAACAACAAAATGCAAGGCTACAAGCTTACTTGCAATATGCAGTAGAGAAAGTTAACTTGGCCGGAAGGGACGTGGGCAGAACTTCAAGTCCTGATACATGCACTTAAAGATTGATTTAGGAAGGCTATGCCTATTAAATAAATATTACCCACATTCTATTATGCCTTTGCTCAAAATTCCTCCCCCTTTTCATGCCATAACTGCTTCAAGTAGTGATTTGCTTCGTGCATTATCTATGAATAGTCACTTTTAATGCTTCATAGAATCCAATCATACTTCTAGTATTCATTGATTATGGCATGAAATTCACATATGAAATGTACTATTCAAAGTGTACAACAATAGACTTAGGGTAGGATACAACTTTTAGTTAATGGACTAAAATATTAAAAACTTAGGATTTGGCTAAATCGATCCTTCCAAGATCAATTAATATGCTAGTTTAGTCCAATTGTTCATGTGCTTTTTAAAAATTCAGTTTCCCATCTACCTACATGGTAGTAATGCACAAAGAACTATAACCTTCATGGGTAATTGAGGCTTCTTTGTGGATAAATTAATGCAAAAATTATTTTAATAGGCAATTGACAATTGTTTATATGTGAAACATATAAAACTAATTTATTCCATGAGAAGTGTGTACATATTACTTCAAGTAATAACAAGAATTGCAACTAAGAATATTTCATATTAGTCTTCAAGCTAACAAATTAACCATTAACCACTTAATTTAACGGAACTAAAACTTAATACACCACCATCACTGCTATCAATACTTCAGGATATGATTTTCAAAGATAATAAGCACATGATTTAAGTTCTTCTTTATGAGAAACTTTATATATTCCAAATAATATACATTCTTGCATGTCTTAACTTCTATATTTGACAAGCGGTAGCTTCATGCTTTATATTCAATAGTTATGATATGTAGTCACACGTCTTCAAAGCAGTGTAACATATGCAAGCCACATATTCAAAATTATTGCAACTTAATATCCTTGTTTATAAAGCTGTCTAAAAAATTCTAACTCAATTTTCATGAGTAGTTTCTGATGGTAAATTCAAATACTTCAAGTATTACATTGCTCTTTGATATTCTTATACACAAGAGACACTTCTTCAAGAATGTAGTTTGATAAAATCTTATTTACCATCTTGTCTTCTAGACATTTACAAAGCTTCGAGCTATTGTTTATAGAGCAGCATTAAGCATACAAGCTTCAAAATTCGACTTTCAGTGCAATATGATATTCTATAATCATAATTTGGGATTTTACTCATGCAATGAGTCCACAATGCATTTGTTACTTCTATCGGCCATATACTCATTCTAGAGAGTAATTCAGAAATATATATACTGAGTTTACTACACTTCAATGGTAGCAAAATATCCTACATGGATTTAATAATGACCATAACAAATACTTTTACTTTCGGAGTAATTTTAGGATATTGCTTCTTCTTTCAAGGCATGCATATTAACATAACTTGGACCATGTGCATATAAATTTACTACATGTAAACCAGTAGCAAGGTGCAAAAAGATAGTGGATGGTTACTCAAAATATTCTTAGAAGCATCCTAGCATTTTTTCAGGATTATGGTATATGTAAATTTTCAGAATTTATACCAAGTATTCATTCATCTCAAAAATTCATATGCTAGGAAAAATAAATAAATAAATATGAGGCTCTCAAGATTGACAAGTCTAAGGTCTACAGGATTTAGAGAGCTCATAAACCTTTACCATGTTTCTAGCATAAATCATTCAAAGAATTTATTCTTGCAATTACATGGCATATAAGAGTTGATGACAATATAACAACATATACAGTTGTATAACATAGGGTCTAGGCGGCCCAAATTCTTTGAACTAAAAATTCATCGCACTGTACGTATTCATTACTAGTGGGTTGACTTCAGGCCCCCATTATGTTTCAATGTTTCCCTTCGGTCCATCATGCATGAATGCTTATATGCTTCTGTATTTTTATGTTCCAACTGTGAATGCCATCTGCGAATTGGCTTGTAGTCCAATGGTAGGACGGTCCAGTGGGACGCTACCCACCAGGGTTCAAATCCTGGTGCTCGCACCTTTTCCTGGGATTTTCCCAAGGATTTACCGGCGTTATGCATTAGGTGTGGTAATGGCGTTCCGTCGACGACGAGGCGCCTATGGTGACTTCGAGAATCTCCAGATCTGCCGGCTGCCCAGTCCTTCGGAGGTGCTCATAGGGGTAGGGTTTGCGTACGTGTGTTCATAGGGGTGAGTGTGCGTGCGTGCGTGTTGTGAGTGTCTGCGTTGTACTGTGTAATTCTCAAAAAAAAAAAAAAACTGTGAATGCCATCTTGTTTGTTGCCGGCCTGTCCACACATATGCTACCCACGCGGAGCTGCAAGCATGCAGGCCAACAGTCCGAATATAAAAAAACAGTAGGGGCGCGTCTCGTGTGCACGAACGACCGGCCGGTGTGAGGGTAGGGGCATGCAGGCCACAGTCCATGGCATCGAAAGGATTGTGGTGACCGACGGTTTATGAGCTGTAGGCATTACGAGCCGTGGATAATAAGTAGCTTCGGGCCATGCATGGTAGGAGCAGTCGTACGTGACCGAGACAGCCTATGAGTCGCATATATACAGCGCCATAACGGACATCGATTCGGTGAGTCGCATATATACAGCGCCATAACGGACATCGATTCGGTGATGGCACGTTCATATATGATTTTGCCTGGTACGATTCGTCGTACTGAGACAACTATGATTCGGATCAAAGACTGATTGATTTCTTGACCAATGCGGCAGTGGATGACGGGCGGTCATGCAGCGAGACGCCAAGACGGTACACAGGCGCGTGCAGCCGCAAGATGTGGACGATGGATGATGACCGATGGGCAGTGCATCGGCATTCTGGCCGAGAGAGGGATGGGGTGGCAGCGGCATGCATGCCGCATGATCACAAGCTCATATCTGAGCCTGACACACCACGATGATGCTTAGGTTCATTACCCCTTTAATTAATGCTAGATTCATGTAAATACAAATCTGTTGCTGGGTGTACTTTACGTACAAAAATATGCGTACTCCGTGTACGAAACCCAACCTCGTAACACAGATGAAAGCAATTTGCTAGATACGATTCTTTTGTGTACCTTTGATTCTTGAATTCGAGAAGAAGCGAAGGCTGTCGCGTAGGACAGTTCGGCTAGGCCGTGGGGACCTGCCGGCGTGACGATGAGTCGATGCAGTGCAGATTCGTAGCAGGCAGAGGTAGCAGATCTGTTCCGCTAACAACGTCGGGGATGCCGACGTCGTCGAAGTACGTAGTTGCGGCGGGACATCGGCACGAGCGACAGTGCCGAAGATCGGCGGCGGCTTCAACAACGCTGTCGACGAAGAGCTTGTCGTGCTGATAACGTGTTATAAATCATGTCGTCAGCGTTTAGGACCTTCCCCTCTCCGTCTCTCATGATCACGTAGTAGATGAAAGAAGTAGAACAAGTAGACACAAGATAGGGAGACAATTCTTTATTCATCTGAAATATTGGTAATTACAACATAAAGCTCCCACGTATATATAGTCCGGTAAGGGCTAAGAGTTTCGGTAAGAGCCCACATACAAACGGACTAGGATTAGGATTCCTCCTTCTCCTTTCCTTCTAGGAAGAGTCCGTGTGTTTTACAACAATATGAACAAAATTTAAACAAAAGCAAAAACGTGTACTCCGTGCGTAGCCAGGCATATAATATGCATGCATGTTGCCTCCATCATATGAACAAAATTTAAACAAAAACAAAAACGCAATGGCAATTCATTTAGTGAGTATAGTACGTATAGTATACTCCCTCTGTCCCCAAATTAAGTATCGTTTGGGTTTCCGTGCCACAACTTTTGTCTCGATTTATAGAAAAAAAAATGTATTGTTTATATTTTCAAAAAATTGTTAAAAAACTAGATTTAAAGATATTTCCAATAATACTAATTACATAACATAAATGTTAATAATTTTTAATATATATTTAGTCTAAGTTATTTCTTGAGAAGCAAGAACGACAGTTATTTTGGAACGGGGGAAGCGAGTGGAACTGCTGCATGACTTCGAACATTTGTCGAGAACTGCTCTGACGCGGTTATATTTATTAGCTACTCAATTAACTAGCGCGATTATATTATCGATCGAATTGTAGCTACTTGCTGCTCTAACTAGCTAACCGGAGTAACTAGTACATGCTCGCATGTACTTTGCTAGTTATCTATATATGCATGTAAGCAGTAATTTAGCACAGTACGTGCCCACTCCTCCTATATTGCTGCTATAGTACGTACGTATCGTACATATGGTTTTTCATGAATGCTTATTCTTATTCTGTCGCTTTCCTCCAATCATCTTCTCTAGCTAATTAATAATAAGTACATTATCCTACTGGCTTGTCAATTCGGGTTTGAAATCAAGACATATATAGTCCGTGTGTGAGATCTTTTCTTTATACAAGTGTCGTGTTGCTGACCAAAACACAGGAAGACTTTAGAGTACCTGAGATTTGACTCGGAATTTCCAAAAATCGATCTCAAGTTCAGAGCCTCCAAATTCCCAGCTTTGAAGGCTAAAACTGCGCGGAGGCGCCTCGAAATGGTAGAGCGTAGACGGAAAGGGATGATGGTCACTTGGTCAGTTTCCTCTAGAGAAACTGAGAAAAAAAAAGGAGCACTCGAGAAAATAAAGCAAGCAGGAAGAAGGTGGCTGCTTGCTTACCTGGAGCCCGCAAGGCCGCGAGCCATGCAGGTATGCGGACCTGGGCGTTTTGGAAGTATTACACGGGCTCTTCTCTGCAGTGAAGATGGGCCTTTCAAATGTTTGGAAGACCAACCACAGTACACCTGGTTGGCGTTGAAGATGGGCGTTTTTTGGTAGATGGGGTTCCAGTTGTTTTACCCTAAAAAAAAAAACTTTGATTCAAAAAAAAAAAAGGTCTCCACCTCTCCTCTTAGGCTCTTTATCTCTCTATTTATAAAAAAAAATAGAAGAAGAAAAAAAAAACTCTCCACCTGCACTGCACGGCTGCACGTGATACGCTCCACTTCATTCCTGGGGAAGACGGAAGACCAAAAAAACACAGCCAACCACACCGTTTGAGGCGTTGACATTGGATTTAGGTCTCTCTCTGGAGGACACCAATTCTGCACGCTCTATTTCCGCTTAATCCTCAATCTGTTTCTTCTTCCTTTCCGATGAGATTCAAAGGTCAATTTCTCATCCAAGTGCTAGCTAGAAAATTGCGCTCCATTCTTGTTCTACTTAGGAAAAAGCACCGGAAATTTAGCTATGTATATACCCACACCCAGTTGGCTCTCCGGCCGCCTCACTCATGATGAAGTAGGATCAGTTTCTAAAGCTAAAACTATGCAACCTCTATCATATATATGTGTCAATCTAGTAGCCTAGCGCAAAGCGTGCTAGAAATTAAGAACACATAAAAAATAAAGCGAAAGGTACGTGGCACAGCGGAAAAAGGATAAGAAAAACGTCACACCGAAACATAGAACAAAAGGTTCACCATTTGAATTGGTGATAGGAGGAAGGGACGTACGTGGCTGCCAAAGCAAGAGCACGATATGGCTGACCACCGCCGTTCTCAGCATCGCATGGCGAGCATATGGTAGTGCGGCCACGCCGGCCGGCCGGCTAGTTGACCTGCCGCGGCGGGCTTGGCAACCTAGAGGAGCATGGTAGCGCGCGGCCACGCCGGCCGGCCGGAGATTTGACGTGCCGCGGCAGGCCTGGCTACCTAGAGGAGCATGGTAGCGCGGCCACGCCGGCCGGCGGACCTGCCACGGCTAGCCTGGCTACCTAGGGGAGCATCATGGCGCGGCCATGGATTATGAAATACAAAGGTCCCTGTGCTGCGCTGAGGAAGTTTGATATATGGACTACGCACTGGTGGTTAGAGAAGAGAATTAAATTTCTCACCAATTAGCTTTGCAGATCTACTCTGCAAACTAACAATGACTCAACTACTCCAGACGCCAGAGTGCCTGACATCCTCAAACGCTACAATTGGTCCATAGTGAGTCGCCAGTCGCGACTCGCCAGCCAACAGGGTTGCAGAGTGTGCTTCCATAGGTCATGTTTTGGCAGGGCCTTCGTTTACATAGCCTGTCCACTACTACAGAATTGTCCATCACTGCCGGGCTCCAACCCCCCTTCACTGCCGAAAACTGAACCGGCAGAACCATATGTAGTGATGTGGGGTTCAAACACTACCGGGTCAAAACACCGGGCGGTGATGCGAGGAGAGACTGCCGGTTTGATATCGAACCGGCAGCGACCGCCACCGAACACCGCCGGTGTTCCACGACCCGCAAAGATTTTTGATCCAAGCAATGCAGGTTCGAAGTCAGCCGGCGAGTTGATATTGGGGAGCACTCGCCGGGCTTTAACGAACCGACAGAATCGGGGGATAACACTATCGGGTTAGACCGAGCCGACAGTGTATCGAAGAGCTAACAATGGCGGCTTACTTTGAACCCGCTGAACTTTACGTGAACACCGCCGGGGCTGATCTCAACCCGACAAATAAGTATTAGAGTGGAGACTATCGGGTTGGTTAATGCGCCGACAGTGATGTTTCGCCGCCTATGACAAGTTAGTAATTCAAACCGATAGTGTTTGGTATAGTTACACTACTGGTTTGTATGTCATTCA